>VXAV01004041.1:273185-286331 GCA_013399715.1 Alectura lathami
GCGGCCCCGGAGGACGTGGGGGGCGGCGGCGCGGCGCCCGGGAGATCTCCGCGGGCCGACCGCGAGCGGGTCCGGGTCCACCAGCCCGCTCCACCGTACGGGCTCCAAGTCCGCGACGTGGGGGCTTTCCGCGTGCTTCACGCCCACCTCCGCCCTGGGCAGAGGTCTTCTGCAGACGCTCAGTGACCAAGGAATGCTGCTCGACAGACGTGTATCAAATTATCATCCCAGCTGGGAGAATGTTTTCAGGAAAATCTCCCTGCTCGTAGTGCCTGCAGAAAGCTGCCAGTGACCTCAGATTCTCCTAGTACACATTATCTGCAGGACCAAAATGCTGACCCAGGCTTCTCTCCACTGCTGGATCCAGGTGCTGGCGGCAAGGGAGGACGGCCTCTCGCTCGTTGACGAGCAAGAGTGGCGAGCAAGGACAGAGCTCCCTTGGGGAGCTCGGTTGAACCTGCGGAGTTAAACTGCAGTGGGGCTTCTCCCCAAAACAAAGGTCTGTGCAGGCATGCATGGCTGTGTTTCACTGCCTGTTATTTTGTGAGGGACTTTGTGTCTGTGATCTGCGTTAAAAATAACCCAGAAAGGTTAACTGAAAAGGTTGGTTTTTAATCTTGGCCGTTTCAGTGATTCGATCTACGGTTTAGCCAATACAGAATCGGAGGTGACAGCACTACTGAGAGGACAGCAAGCACTGTTGACATGGCAGAAAGGAGTGACTGGAGTGGAGGAGGGAGGGACTGGAAACTAGACTGAAGGCAAAGAATTTGGGGATAGTTTTTGCCCTGCTTCTGTGATGACGACAGCCACCGGAAATGGAAGGCAGCAGAGATGACAATTTGGTCCTGCAGAATCGTAATACAGTCTTACCAAGCAGTTACTTGCAGAAATAATTTGAGATTCCACAGCAAGTAATAAAGGAGCTCTGACTACAGCTTGCACTATTTGTCCTCCGATGAGCACAGGACCTTGAGCGATAGAAGTTCGAAATGAGACACTCCAATGTTACTGTTCTGTTTGTAAAAGGAATGAATGTCCTCCAAGGAAAACAGTAGCCAACCGGATCTGTACAGATTCCAAATCTTCAAACCTTTAGCAGCAGTCCCGCTGGGTTACTTACCAGCACAGAGGAAACTTCACACGAGCACAGAGCCTAGCAGAAAGTGGGGAATCGGCCAAAACTTGCATTCCTGTGACCAGTCTCCAATGAAAAATACTCCCTAGTCAACAGAGAAAACGGACTACAAGCACTTACATACGAAAATGCAGTTAACTCTAGAGGATTTGTACAATGGTTCACTTCGACAGAGCAATGTAAATATGATTTGTTACCTTCTGTTGTTCGTATAGTGACTGTCTAGAAGAAGGGGGTACCTTTGGGAGGAGAAAGTGAGGTATGAATTGAGTTCAGAAACCTAAATTTATAGCTGATCATTTCCAGCGACTGCCTAAAGAAAAACGCTAGGAAAAATGTTAATCTTTACCATACAGATGAACATTTATTTATTTACTTATGCAGAAGTAGGCTCTCTAGAGGTTTGCCTCAGATGGAGAGCAGGTTGGTTTGCTTGTTGGTGTGTATGTGGAATATTTCTTCATGAAAAATATCCGTGCTGATTCTCCTGAGAAGAAATCAAATTAATGCCATCTAAAATCCTTGCAGAGGTCTCCTAGGAACTCAGCTAAAAACAAGCAAAACAGCTCGCTGTCACAGAGTGGCAAGAACAAAGTCCTTCACTGATCCAAATCTGTAACTGTGAAAGGCAAATTCTGACCTCATTACCCTCTTGGTGAAGACATTTTGCCACCACATGCTCCCTATTTACTATACTGCCATCACTGTTTTATAAATGATTGAAGGTTTACATGTGTCCATTCGTCCTCTACTGTAAGAACCAGGTGGCCAGGATTTCGTCTGAATCCAGATGCTAGAACCACACATTCACAAGTCATCATGAACAACAAAAACATGGACAAGATGAAGAACATTGAGAGAAGAGAAGACAGCTACGTTCAGATAGGAAAAGCTGTGCCAGGATGAAAGAGGAGGAGAGCATGACTGGATGAAAAGTGGGAGGAGAGCAGTTTACAGTGCAGAGCAAGGCTGGACAGTGTTCTCAAAGAGATCAGCATACACCAGGCACAGAGGACCATGTTTGATTTGACAAGTCTTCCAGCTGTTTCCTGTCTCCCTCAGCCTGTGCTCACAGCTTAGGTATGTTTGGCACTGGCTGGATCAGAGAGTGCTACAGGAGTGGCAGCTCTTCCATGTAATTTGCCCATGAACTTCCCCATCAGTTTTCCAAGGGGGAGGAGGACAAAGCTTTGGCTGCATGCTTTACAGAACAAGTCTTAAAGCCTGGTAAAGGAGGCTGCAAAGAGACTATCATGCTTGCAAAACCTCCAGCAGGAGGAGTTACAGATGATTCAAAAAGAACATTCAAACAAAAACCTCCTGCAGCCTGAAATTCAGTTGACCGTAATTGAGCATTAACTGCAGCCTTCAAGAAAAAATACTTTCCTCTAGTCAGTACTGCTCTGAACATAGCAGAAACCTGAGCAGCGTTGAGAAATATACATGTGATATGTATGGTTCCATGGTCTTAAACTATTGCTTTAAAGGCAGTAGGTAAAACTAGTTTTTGGATGCAGACATCATTTAGAAGCTTCAGGTTGTAGCAGCCTTTGGGCTAAATTTTGATTCCCTAACATTAAATGATAATGTTGTTCTGTTCATCTTGGCAGTAAGTTTAAAATCAGTTTACAAAGGAACTCAAATCTTTGTGTCACAAAGAACCTTAGGCACAGGTGGCAACATGAAGTGGAACCACGCTGAATGAAATCTCTTGCATCCTAATCCCTTTCCCTGGTTACCAGGCACCACTGCTCCCATTTGCTGCTGTGCATATTGTTTTCTACCCTGTTAACCATGAGTGTTCTAAAGTGTATCAAGAACCAAGGGCAAGATGCAGTAACAGAGCCAAGCCCGCCTAATGGCCACAGCCACTGATCCGCCCTGGCTGTCCTGCTGTTTCTTAGCCAGTGGTACTGGGATTCATTGGAGTCTCCCCTCAACTGATCGATCTGGCAAAAAATGGATCTGACAAAGAAAGCAGAATGTTTTCTGCTGAGTTAGTGAGATGAATATGTCCACTGAAGTGTTCAGTGAGCTCCAGAGTCATCTCAAGAGACTGGGCCAGTTATGACCAGGGTGGGAAGAGTAACAGAGGCAGGAACAGCCAGATCCGTTCAAGAAAGCAGGTTCATAGACGAGCTTAGCAACATTGTCAACAACATAGAGAGTCTTACGACTTTCCATTTTGTACTATAGGTACCAGAATAAATGCCATTTCCATATGATGTGAGTCATTGTGAAGAGTTCCACTCAGAAGTGGGACACTCCTGGAGTGCAACACTGGCCTTCATTGTTTGGCTTAGTAGAAAGGGACGAGATGTCAGGTCCTCCTGGGAGGCAGCAATTCCAGGATCAGCAGTCCAGGTGGAAAAATTGAAAATAAAGATTTTAGTATAGATAGCTTGTTTCCAAGAAGCTGCTTTTCTGATTTCTCTTACCACTACAAGCCAATCACGCCAATTACTCTCGTTATTGTTGGAAATGAATGGTCTGTGGCAAGGAGGCTTTACAGGCAGCAGGTGATTCATAGAATTACAGATAAATATATTTTCCACCTCTAATTCAGATGCTGTCCAAGCTCGCAAGTACAGTTTGCCTGTTTAAAAACAGCCTATTTGACCTAGATAACTGCTATTCCTCTCAAGACAAAAATTCTTGACAATTTCTTTTTAAAGTTATTTCAGTGTTGCAAGCTCCATGCAACTCTCAGAGGTACAAAAGTTTAACAAAATTATATTAAATGAGGACTGTAAGACCTCTAATACTTGACATTGAAAAACAAAAATGAAAACAATTGACTTTGAGGCATTCTAGGACAGCAGAGAGAGAACAGTCTTCTACCCAGGTTTTGAAAATCACATTTTAAAAACCAGCCAGTTCAGAACTTACCTCTGTTTGAAGCTTGCCTTAAAAAGATGCCTAGAAGAGGTCTTGTATGATAATGTTATGCACTGTAAAGTTTATACAGGATTTAAATGGAAAGAGTTATTACCAGCATTCAGAAAATATCACTGTTTCATTACTTTCCGTTTCCCCTCCAATCAGTACTTTCACAGCTGCTGTCAGTCCACTGTGTTGATTTAGGAGTATCTTTCAACTAACTTCCCAGTGGAGCATCTGATATTTTTCCAAGAAAAGCTTTTCAGACTCTGAACGAACAGTCCTTTCAGAACAATCCCTGTGCCCAACTACTTTCTACATAAAAGCCCTCATTATGGATTTTGAGTCAGTGGGGTTTTCTCAGCCAGCATGTATTGCTGGTCAGGCATTCTTGACCTAGAATTGGTATTTCTCATATAGTTTACAAGAAGCCCTAAAGCACATTAAAATGTGGTACAGGCTAATGACTGCAAAAGAAAACGAAAAAGGGAAAAACAAAACAAAACGACATAAAAAACCCCTTGATTTGGAACTGGCAAGTCTGTAACCTCTCCCTTAGCTGCCATCTCATTAACATATTTGTTCAAAAGCCTTTTCTCTGCTTCATTACATAATTTGTATTACAAAATTCAGATAAATGCTCATTATTCCCACGTCTAGATAATGGCTTACATGGCTTACTGNTTTTTTTTTTTCAGTTATAAATTTTTCCCAAAGAGAAATGGGGGACAGAGGGTGTTTCTGTGAGTAGGAACTGAACCTCACCAATTTCTGAGTAACATCTGGGACATCTGTTTGATACAGCATTACAATACATTGTGCAAAAATTAGCAAACGATTCTCTCAACAAGCAAACCTTCACCTCATTACTGCCTTCTTTCTAGCAGAATAAATGCAGTGCAACCCGTAAGCTGACGGAAGTTCTTGCTGGCCAGTCAACTTCAAAACCCAGCAGTGATCCGCCACAGCCTTCTTCCTCTTTGGCTCCCTCTTCCCGCTCTGTGAAAGCCATGGGATGGAAAGACACCCATCCCCAAAGGAAAACAAGGGACCAGCCACTGACCTCCAAAACCTTGCTCAAACCTCCAAAGAACAAAAAGATAGTTGGCTTTATTTCTCCCGCAAGAAATGGACTTTCCACATCTCCTCAAGCTCTTAACGACACTCAGCCTTAAGACATGCTGGTGACCTGGGCACACTGCAACATTCTTCTGCCACCTCCAACCCTTCGGAAACATGAGGTGAGAAGTGATGCGTTGGACCCAGCCTCCTACATGCTTGAACAAAGAGCCATGCCCAGAGTTGCTGCTTATCCCCAGGCTGCCTGGGGTCCCACTGCCTGATTATGAATTCCATAGCTACTAGAACTACTGGTCATAGGCACATACACTCTGTAAAGTGCAAATTCCATTTGCTATTTATGCTCACAGCTGTAGAAACAAGATCCATTGCCTACGGTCTGTGTGGTTTTTAGGAAAATGATAGCCATGACTCAAACCATTCACTTTTAGCTCTAATCCTGGAAAGCCTTCAGCACTGATCTTGTATTCTGAAGGCTGATGTTGTTCCTGCTGAACAAATACTGTGGACATATCTCAGCTCTATCAGAGATGGAGCTCTAGATAATTTACCATTCCAAGGAAGGGGCCTAGTTGCCTCACTACTTGATATGATTGTGTGTGGAATATAACGTTAAATTCTCCAATATGCTTTTTTTTTTTTTTTTTGGTTGCTGATGTTGTTTTTGGTTTTGTGTTGTTTTTGTTTAGATCAAACGTCTACATCTGATGTCTTTGAATAATGCTAAGATGAACCAAAAATCAAGCAGTGGAAAAAAAAGGTATTGTAGAATTTCGGAAACCTTGAATAGGATTCACTGTTCAGGATTATTCTGCATTGGGTTAATAAGAACAGTTTTGCAGAGGAAGTTCATCTAGAAGAGCTAATACTCAGAATATCACGAAGCTCTTTGGATTCTAACACAGACTGGGTTCCCATGAGATTCTTGCAGTGACTCAACAGATAGTTCTAGTAACAATGTAATGAAAAAGGCTAGTTCTTTCATTTCAGTACTAGAATTAAGAGGAAGCTAGT
This sequence comes from Alectura lathami, assembly GCA_013399715.1. Classification (NCBI taxonomy): domain Eukaryota; kingdom Metazoa; phylum Chordata; class Aves; order Galliformes; family Megapodiidae; genus Alectura; species Alectura lathami. The sequence goes on from VXAV01004041.1 coordinate 279,298, forward strand.
TCATGTCAAGAGAATGGGGAAAATAAAAAGAATAATTTTGGGTTTCTCCAACCTTTTTTTTTTTTTTTCCAAAAGAAATAAACTGTTTTGAAACAGAAAAGATCATTTTAGCTCCTAAAAGCATGGGTTTCATAGAATCACAGAATGGTTAAGGTTGGAAGAGACCTCTGAAGGTCATCAGGTCCAATGCCCCTGCTCAAGCAGGGGTACCTAGAGGAGGTTACGCAGGACCGTGTCCAGACAGCTTTGGAAGATCTCCAAGGAGGGAGACTCCATTACCTTTCTGTGCGAGCTACTTTCTAGAAACCTACTGACAAAATTCGTGCCTGTTTGCACTGAATCCAAAAGTACCTTTTTCAGTAAACTGTTTAAGCAAGCATTGCTTCAGAGACAGTATGTTTACAATCTCTTGCCTCACACCTGCATGTACACGTTGTACCTCTCAAATTATGCTATCCCAAACAGTGCAGAACCTTCCCTACTCTAAGCAGAGATCAGCACAAAGATTTCACAGAACAGATGTTCTGTACCAAGATCTGTCTACTCCAACACTGAGTGGAGCCTTAAAGAATTGTTTCAGGAGACAGAAAGAAAAATTAATATTTTCTCCATACTAAAAATTGCGTATTCAGCAGAAGCATTGATAAAATTATCTCAGATAATACTTCCAGGTAAGCTTGAACTGATTCATAAGTAGTAAGTTTCTTTCCTCCTCCTGTCTGAGGTAGGCTGTGAATCTTATCACTTACCTCTTTGCTAACATTCTTGTCTGCTTTTCAGTTCCTAAGCAGTATCATTTATTTTCAGTCCAAGTAATTAAGTAAATAAATGTAGTTGTTCTCAGTCTGTCCTTTTCTGCTTGATTCAGTAAATGAGGTATTACTTATCTGCCTAAATCTTTCCTCTTCTGCTAAATCAAGAAGTACCACAGTAAGAAACAGAGAATTCATCTAGTTTTAAATTACAGGACACAAATCTTGAAATAAAAATAGTTCATTTTAATTACATGGATTATTTGACTTGCACTGTTTTTCTTTATATCGCTCTAGTGAGCGACGGCATAGAGACAGGAGGACTATAAAACTGAAACTTAAAAAAAAAACTTATAACTGGGCTTTGTTTCTTTTACAGAAAACTCTTTCTAGTGTGCTCATGATTAAATGTGGAAATAGAGAAACACCTTCAGACTGAAACATCAGCTCAGTTTAGCAAAAGGCATTGAAGGTGCAATAGCTTTATCAATGAAGAATAAAAGTTACTTGCTACTACAGATCAGAAACAAAGAGTGACTCAGATTTTTGTTCCCTATCAAGAGAGGCATATAACAGGTTTCACCAGAAAACTCTGAAAGTACGGGAGGGTTCAATGGCTGTTGTCACTTCAAATATTTCTGTGAAGCTTGCCTTTGGAATGTACTTGTTCCACCCTGCATCAGCTTATTTAAAGTGTTTATGCTGGGGGAGGCTAGAAAATAAGGAATTCAGGATTACTTGTCATGTTGAGTGCCATCAGTTCCTCTTGCCCTCACAGAGGACTGAGATCTTAGTGCTTTTCAGGGCGCGGCTGAGTGAAAGTAAAACCCACTAAATTCTCCTCTTCCTTGCTTCGGTGAACCACTGGACCTACAGTCCAAACAGCTTAGCCGTGGGAGATGTAGGCACACTCGGGGATAACTGTCAGTGTTCACACGGTGGCATGGAATGGTCCAAATGGAAGGTGGTAAGAGCTGGTAAACATGAAGAGTGAGTGGCTGTTCTATGCTAATCTCAGTGAACATGGGTGAAGCAGCCTCTGCTGCTTGGCACCTTCCGTCAATAAACAGTAGCACATATGGACAGAACAGTTTTACTACAAGGTGCCATTTTCCTCTCATCCACCTCTAGCAGTGTTAAATCTTACATGCTGATGTCTAGAACTAGTGTACATATTCTTATCTATAATCTGAGTAACATGTCGCTTCTCAGATCCAACCTTCTTGATATCAGCATCACTTATGCGCAAGCAGACATGGGATGCGAAGTCAGGCTGCCTTTACTCAGGCTGAGTTATACATGTCCCAGGCATACCTGCATGGACAGGACTGAGCTGAAATACAGCTGCAGATGTTCCAGGAGAAGATACTTTCAGCGCAGTAACCACTGGGCTGTGCCAGTGCTGTGGATGGGACAGTGGCTGCTCATGTGGCCTGCAGGTGTTAGTGACTTCTCACTTAACATCTGCAGCACAGAGACCATGTGTAGCATCAGCAGCTTCCCCTGCATGCATTTAGACCTCATTTATCTGAATCTGAAAGTCTGCGACTCAAAGGCCAGGGGCCCCTAACTTCACTCCCTCTCCCAGATGTTTTGCTGAGAAATGTCTAGTGAATTGCATTTAAAAGCTTGCAGTTCTCTAACCACATTTACAAGGGGATTTTAAAACACAGTCTGTCTCTTCCTGAGGCTTACTTTAAGCTTTTAAAAATTGTTCTGAACCTCTGGTAACAAGGTCTAACATTAAACATGGTGATACAAAGGAACTTTCTGTATTTGGAGGCAGAGGGAAGGACTGAAAAGAGATCTGTTAGAGCTGTACCACTCTATGCGTGAATTTCGCCTCTTTTATTTTGCACTTGTTAGACTTTCACATAGTTTAGTATTCTTAACGTTCCTGGATATGTATCACAGCAGTGGACCCATCGCCATACAAATGCGCGCTCTCTTTCTCTGTTGATTATTCTGGGGATTTATCAAGCCTCTCAGGAACTCCGTCTTTATTGCTCTTTAAAGTCTGTTTGAGGAGGGCTGGTAAACATAACAGAGCAATCTGAAGAGAGTCCATGAATAAAACAAGTTTGTAGAGGAGCTGGGCAGGCAGCTCATGTTCCACAACCTACATCTTTATACACAGAACACATGTTTACTCTTTTCGAAAAGGATCTTCAACAGCTGCGCTGCCCACACAACGCCCAACCAAGCAGAGGGGCAGCACCCGGGCAGGGGGTGCGGCCCGCAGGTGCGGCGGCCATCGCGAAGCCGCAGAGCGGCCGTGCCTGTGGCGGGTCAGCCTGGCAGCCCGGGCAGCCATAGGGGCAAATCTTGTGCTGTGAGACAGGAATCAGGGTGATAATGTTTGAAAACTGTCATGCAACTGACGTTAGAGCAAAAGGCCGGCTTTATCCTTACAATTTTTTTAGTTTTTTTGTTTTGTTTTTTTTGTTTTGTTTTTGGAAGGGTGGTGCAGGGGGAAGGAGTAGGTTGTTAAACGGGCAGCAGTTCCTCTTCAAAAGGCAGCAGCTGGGCTTATTTCGCTAACTCTGTGCTGCATTGCCGCCTTCTGGCTCGTGGTGGTATTGGCACGCGCTGAGCGGCTTTGGGCCTGCAGACCTTGGCTCCTGGTTCCTCTTCTGCTCTTCGGCTCCGCAGCTTTTGGCACTCTGGTCATTCGGTAATAAATAACGCTCGGTTAAAGACGACAGCATCTGGACGAACAGACCAGCAAGACGAGTGTTCAAGGACTGCAGCGCTCCTGAAGTCTTAATGTGACCCACCCTGGGGAGCAGAAGGTCCTTGTGCGCAGATCTGAGTATCAGCTGCTAGCAGTTTTTCTCAGCAAAAAAAAAGAGAGAGAGCCACTTGTGAGCCACCAGAAAACATGAGCCAAATGAAAGTACGTCTCTTGAAAATACCTGAAAGCCTTTTTACCCTTTCCTGTCCCAGAGTGAGAGACAGAAAGGGTGTTACAATGACATCGCATGTTCCCCCGGTCCTGGAGGTGTCGTGTGACCCTCTCTGTCTGGCCTGTTCTCAGCTTCTGTGAGCTCCTTGGGTGACAAAACAAGGCTGTTCATTTTTGTAGAATGACCTCTTCATGCATTGCCCAGCTCTAGAGAGAGGATAAAGGAAGTGTTCGTAAGCACAGACAAAGAACTGCGTGAAAGCAGCAGCCGACTACGCTCCCTGCGGATCTTAGGTTGGAAGCGTCACAGGAGGTGTGGACAGAGCAGCACAAAGGTAAGGCTGGGAAATAAGCTTTCCCCTTCTTTTCCTCTTGCTGGTTTCAAGATTCCCCCAAATCTGTAATGTGATCTGATGTCCAGGTGGTCACTAGATGGCAATAAAGAACCAACGAGAGCCTTGCTGTCCAGCGAGGAACGTTGGTAGGTACTTGGGCCTAGATTTGCCCTGAGAGGAAGAAGGTGGGGATAGCGCTGAAACCAAGAGAACAGGGCACATTCATTTAGCTTAGAAATCAGGTTTTTGTTGTTGTTATTGTCCATTTCTTTAAAATCTGATAGGTTGTATTTACCAAGCAGAAAATGATTGTCAGATTGAAAATATAATTCTGAGAAAGAAAATGGAGTTTAGCCTCACCAGGGCAAGAGTTCAGAGAATATGGCACCATACGCCTGAAATACTGCTGGAAGTTTCAAATACACGGCAATTTCAGGGGTTCCCCCTGGAGCTTAAGTAACATTTTTACTCTTTAGCAGTGTGAGGAGGAAATTCTTTTGTGTACAAACCTCCTTCCCCAGTAAAAACTTGCTGGCCTCTCTCCCCATGCGTTTTTAGAAAACAATCTGTCGTCACTGTGAAAACTTTAGTGCCGATCTGTCAGTGCCCGCGTGAAGCACAACTCGTACTCAGCTATCACCCAGGTGCTGTATGCTGGTGGCCTCCCCTCCGCTACACTGCGTGCACCTGAATTTTGCCTGAAGTGTTGGTATTTGTGCCACTCAAAGAGAGATTTTGAGTGTTTTGAAACCTGTGCATTTGTTATTCAAGTATTTATATATGTGTGTGTGTATATGTGTGCGTAAATACTTGTGCTGAAGAAGGATCCCAGTCTGTGGTGGGGACACTGGTCATTCAGAGACAGGAGGAAAGGCTTTCCTCAGGGCCACAGTGACTGCTGCGAGGAAGTCACTAGTCATAAGGCCAGTTACGTTAACAGCCTGTGACTTTTGCAGGAGAGACGTGTCGCTTTACAGCCCACTTGACCATGAAATGTTGAGACTGTGGACGTTGGGCAAGTTTATTCTGCAATCTGTTTCCCCCTTCCTCCAAGTCAAATCCAGCAGGGTGCTTCCAAATGCTTAGTGATCACATAGGATGTAGGGGTGACGGTCTTTTTTTTTTTTTTTTTTTTTTTTTTCCCCCAAATAAAAATGCAACTGTGAGCAGAAGCCCTCTAAATCAGCAAAGAGGCTTCTCACCTTTCTGTAAACTTGCTTTTTTTGTTGCTAAAATTAATTCCTGGGCTTTATCTTCCAGCTTCTGTTCTGACTGTATTTCTTTTAGTGTCACCATAATAATTCGTTTACAAACTGAGAAGTGTGAGGTGATGTTTATTGTGGAGATGATTTCAGTGAACGAGGTCCCTGAAATAACCTCCAACGATTTGTAAGGAACCTTACATTTGATAATTAATTATGCAAACCTACTTTTAACATATCTTTAGGTAATCAGAACAAAAGAAGGCAGATGTCTTTGTTAATTACCATGAAAATTTACTTATGAATATTGTAATTATGCACATTACTGTGTCTGCTGTCACTCGTGGCTCGAATATCTTTAGGCAGTGTTATTTTCCTTCCATTGTCACTGTAACAAGGGGCTAATGAGAAGAAAATGGCTGAAGTTAGAGGCACTGCTGTTGCATTTCAGAATAGATTATTCTTCATGTAACCTTATGTTGTCTGGCTGTTTTAAGAGGCCAGATGAGTGTGACACAATTAATCATGGACTCAAATTCAGCTTTCTGGCACTTAAGGTGTGCGAGTGCCTTGCCCCTCTGCAAAACCAAATGACCCACCAGATCATTTGTCTAATGGAAACTGGCGTACAAGTGGTGAGAAGGATGCCTTGATATCAAAGGCATAACTTGCTAAACTGACCTATCAGTTAGCAGAAGTCTTTTAAGTTTCTGATTTGTCTTCAAGGCTCATTACTGCTTATTTGGGCTAAAGTATGAGCTCATTTCGGACAGCTTATAGGAGCAGCCTCTGCTTGCTATTACTACAGTCACAGCAGGTATTTCCCATGTTCTCGTCCTCTCCTTTTCATCCCACTGTCCCATGGGAGGTAATACTTCTGATACTTATCTGCAAGTAACATCACAATAAAAAATGCTGTAACAGAAGGATGCTCTAACAGATTGCTGGGTTTCACAAAGACTTACAGCTACACTGATGAAAATTACCCACAGGTGCAAACTTTGAGAGTTCATACTTGTTTCTTTCCTGTAATACTCAGAGTTGAAGCACCTTAAATCAGTAGAGTTCCGTGCAATCCTCAAGCCAATGCAGAGAAATGAATTAGACATCACTGCTTGTTACTCAGGAGCACCAGTTATCCCCGTGGTGGAATGAGGGGACAGTCAGGACTTGAGCCCAAATGTATGTGCACCAGCAATTCTGACTGAAATATCGCACTCTGCATTTAGGTGCAGTAATTAAAAATGACCTGATTTAGAATGTTTTACAGGAACTAGTGTCTTGCAGGTTTTGATGATAAGACTGGCAGTAGATTTTATTGGAGTGTATTTGCATGTTGTACTGAACAACATGCACGATGCAGAGGAACGCAAGACTGAGTCTTTCCTGAGCTGAGAGGTTGTCTAAAACAAAACTCCAATTCACTCAGGAGGGTGCAGTAGACTCAAAATATGTCTCTGTATGCTCTTTCAGTAGCGAGGGACTCAAAAGTATTTAGTCACATGCAATAATTAAATGTAGATCTGCTTCTGAGCAACAAGACACTTGGCACAGTTTAGCTTGGCTGCCTTGCTGGAGAGACTTTCCAACACCCGCCGTCCACTTACAGCACTCTGTAGGCAGGCAATGTGTTTAAATTTGTGCTTTCTTCTTGGGCTGTGGTGTGGCTTCGCTGATGTATCTGAGTGAGTGATACACTGGCTTACAGCAAACAAGCCAGAAAAGAGTATGTGTGCAAATTCAGGTGCTGTTCTTGGTCTTTTCCATATCATTAAGATAAAGTCATGACACCATTTCTTCTTTTGTTTCTGACCCTGCCCCCCCCCCCCCCCCCCCCCCC
>VXAV01004041.1:287905-320067 GCA_013399715.1 Alectura lathami
CAAAACAAATTTTGCCAGAAAATTTTAAAAAAAAAAAAAAAAAAAAAAAAAAAAAAGAAGAAGAAGAAAAAAGCTATTTTATTCTCTGTTCCCATATTTATGAGCCATGCTTTAAAATCTCATCTTAGAAGTAGCTGTTTGGAGGAATATGACTGGTCTGTTGATGCAATTATATTAAAGTTACAATTTTCAATTCAATATATTGTGTTAGTTCAAGGAAATAGTTTGCACAGAAGCTTTTGAAATAGGATTCATTGATTTCTACAAAAGCTCAAATCTTTATTGTTATTTTCATGCACTATCAAAATTGTATTACATGGGCTTTACTAGAGGAACATTATTTCTATATGTTTTTAATCTTGTGCAAGAATTAAACTCCTGGAAGCATACCCTGAAAATAGAACAAGGTTCCTCTTCAAGATTTCTGCTTCCAAAGAGACTGAAACAGCTAAAAAAAGGCAGAGGTGATTTATAAGAGCTGGGAAGCTGGCGCCTGGTTGTGTCTCAGTGTCTCAGGGTAAGCACCACAGTGAAGGATGCGCTGTGGCTCCGTTCTGGGAAAGGAAGGCATTACAGCAGCAGTGCTGCCATGTCTTGTAATTTTTATGAAAATTCTTGCAATACTCAGTGTTTCTTCTTAAAGCCCTAACTCCCAGTGTTATCTAGGACTTTCGTAATTCCTTTTCCTAATGCTGGTTCTTGAAGTCTTTGTAGTTCAAAGAGTATCTCAAAAACAAATTTTTTCAGCCTTCAACAATGGATGAAAATTAAAGAGTGCAAACCTACTGCTTCCCCACAGCTTGTGCTTTTTAATCCACTTTGGGGATAGATCCTGTGAGGGAGTAACTGATGGTTTCTGGCCCTTTATTCGGGGATCCAGCTGGGTGCTGTGCTCTCAGAAAGCCCGGGCTCATTTTCCACCCAGACCTCAGTAGAGCAGCGCTCACTCCTGTGAGCCTGAGGCCACGTGAGCTCCTGAGGAGGTCTCGGAGACCCTCAGCTGCTTCAGCCGGTAAGGCAGGAGCCCCGGGGCAGACATCGGCAGGCCTTGGCCTCAGCACGCTGACCCACGCCAGCTGGATGGGCGAGGAATGCTCTCCTCTTCACTCTTGGGCTGCCGCTGGGTCCTCACCCGTCCCTCTGTGCGATCGGCGTGCCTCAGGCAGCGGCGAGCTCACGGAGGGCCCTGAGCTGCTCTCGGAGCAGGCTCCCTCTGAGCCAGGCAGCGCTGGGAGGCTGAAAGGTGGTGGGGACCCGCGTCTGTTAGAAACACTTCTTATGAAACACCCAGAGATGTCTGTTGAGCCCTAACTTGTGCGCACCAGTCCACACCTCTGAAGCTAGAGCAGAGGCTTGCCATCACCTCCCGCTCTCTAAGACAACTGTTTGTTTTCCAAAAGCTTTGGGAGGCCCTGCAAAATGGAAACAGGTCAGATGAGATTGCGTTGTCCACAGGATAGCTTAGCAAGCATCAGGTTGTGTACTCCAAGCCCTAGAGTTCAATTTGGAGGGGTGACAGCCCTCATGCCTTCATTGGCGGGTCCCTGGCCTTGGTGCCTGCGGCCACCCGGCAGAAGATGCTCGAGCTCCTCGGCACCGTGCTGCTGCCAGGATGGGCGGCTTCAGCTCAGCTCTGTCACAGAGACTGCAGTGCCCCGTTCCTGGGCGCTGCTCAGCCTTAGCCTCACGAGTATGTTCCAACCCTGGTGAACTTACAACATCTGCTACATCTTCCGTTGAAATAAATCTACGTAATTATTGAAATAATATGCCTAGTGCCCTTGAAAATGCCAATTACTTTTTTGTAAATAGTTCCCAGTACTCAGACATTCCCAGCCTTTCACGATTTCAGAGACTATCTCTGACCTTTTTCAGAAAGCCTCTGACGCTGCAGCCATAAGCACACATCCAAGTCGTTATTCCACATTTTTCCATTTGTCATCACATAGTGTATTAGGACTGATTAAAATGCATGGCTGAATAAAAGTGTTCTGATCATTGACTCCTTGACTGTCGTGAAGGTGGGTTTGTTCCCCTTGTCCGTGCCCGTACGAGGAAGCTGTGTGGAGCATGGCGTGTCGCTGCACGTTACCTCTCAGCTGGGAGATGTGTCCAAACACGAGCGGCGCAGGCAGGTCCTCCCAGGCAGCAGCCCGCAGTGCCTTGCCTGCACCGCCTGCCCCTGCTCGAGGGAGCAGACCGCATTGCCAGTGGCCTGGCGTCTGGTGGTACTGAACGACCGGTGGGCTTTGTTACCGCTTGTGCAGCTCGGAACTGTCTTGTGACGTCCTCTGAACAGAAGGAGCAGAGCTGACAGGTGAGGCAGTGGGGAGGACTCTGTTAGGAGATAGGTAGGCAGGCATTTCTCCAAGATGTCACAGGTTTGGGAATGCATTTTAGTGGTGGTGGCGACTGTATGTATGCATTTTGTCACTTGTCTCTCAGCTTTTATTGTTTTTGTAAGGAAGTTGTTACATACAACTCCGAAATCAGTCGAGAGCCACTTCCCTACAGTTCGGCCTGTGGTGATCACTTTGCTGATGTTCACATGCCCTTGTGCGTGTCTGATCAGCCTTCAAAATTATGGTGCGGAAATAATAGCAGATGAGGTGATTATGAATATGTTGTTGATGTGATGAAATTTTCAAAGGCCTACAGTAGATTTAGAATGAAATTGTCAGTTTACAGCTCAGCATCTTTGCAAATCTCACTATTAAGCATGAAGAAAAAATGTAGTTTTTCTGCAGAACAGTGGTTTTCCCTCTTTCCTTACATGTTTTTTTGTGGTTTTTGTTCATTTCCAGTATGTGTAGGTCTGGTAGATTCTGCTTATAAGCACAGAGGTATGGCACATACAATTATTCGTTGATTTAGCTCAAGTGATTAATGATTTATCTTTATCAGGGTTGTTTTTATTGCTGTACATAAGGGGTATGGAGGGAGTTAAAACAGTTTGATTGCTTTGCGGGTCAGGTGAGGCTTGGCACACTCACACATGCTGCAGCTTCATTCTAGGGGAAAAAGCCATGTATTACAGCTGAGGTACTGGAAGACCACCGGGCTGGTGCAGTGCTGTGAGCAAGTGGTGGGGGATACACGCAGGGGTCTTTCAAAAGGGAATTCTGTTAGCAAGTTTCTGAGTGCAACTGATTTGCTGCGGTTTCAATATTGACTGGAGAGACAGCACGCCTGTGGTCACAGTCCTGTAAAAGGTTTAAATTTCAGTATGTGAGTCATCCCGCATGTGTGAGTGGGAGAGTCCTGTGCTCAACATAGAGATCGGGTGTTTGCACGATCAGAGAAGTAGTGGTGGGAGTGTTTGCCCTGCAAGCCCAAAGGAACAGCTCTGTGTGCTGACTCAGTTCGACAGCACCATACCTGTTTCCAGGTGAGAGGAGTGTGGTGTTCAGATTCAGACTCTGGCTCAGATGAAAGAGCTCCTCCTTCTCATGAAGCCTCCGCCTTGCAAACGGTGTGTCCAGACCTCACCTCAGACAGGCAGCAGTCGGTGCCCTCCCCGCAGCGTGGATGGGGTGGGGGGCACGCATGGGTCCTTTTTGGCTGCGTCTGCATCCCCCCTGCTTGACCTGTGCAGGGGTGAAGCCTGCAGGGTCTGTGCCACGCTCCCCGAATGCCCGGAATGTGCTTTCTGATTTTATTCCCTGCTGTTTCTGAGAGGGCGACAACAAATTTAGAAGATGAACTAAGTCCAGCAAATGGATTTTAACTGTGAAATGAAACTTTCATTTTTGCTTCAGAAAGAGCAAAAATGAAAGTCTCATCTATCTTGTACTCATAAAACAGCCTATCTATTTAAATTACAGAGCCATATATTGAAATGGTTTGTTCCAGTTTCCCTGCTACCAAATGCCTCCTTAAACAAAAGAAGGTTGCTGAATAATTCAAATAAATATTATTTAATAATTGATAAACTTTGTAATAAAGATTGAAGCATAACCCATTAAGACCTGAGAGTGCCGTTATGTTCTTTAGTGGCTGATTCTGCTGGGGAAAGGACTGTTTCTGATTTTTTTTAAGCTGATTTAGCAGGAAACAGAGATTAGAGTTTTGGCACCTGGCTTTGTTGGAAGTGACACCGTGACTCACAGAGGCATGGGGATTTACTCCGTCTCTGCAGGAGAGCTGCTGTGAGGGCCTCCACGCAGGCACGCTGCTCACAGGCTCTGTTTGGGACCAGCTTCCCTCTAAAGGTCTGCAAAAATAATCCCGTAGGTAAGCTATATCTTCGGATAACAGAAGGAAAGGATGTAGGAAGCAGAGATGTTTTTGACTCTGAGGAGGAGCTCTCAGAAAAGTCCTGGAGTCCATGGTGAAGCTGTCCCTGGCAGCTTGGCTTCGTCTCCACAGCTCTGCAGCGATGGTTTTAGTGGCTCATGTTGCAATCCTGTTGCAGCTAATCCCTGTGTTAGCTCTCAGGAAAGCTGAGGCATATCCAGCTGAAAATGGGAGGTCAATGTGCATATTTTGAAACGCATTAGTTCTCCTGCAGATGTTTCCATTCAACGTGAAAGTAGCTTTCGATTGCTGTGGAGATGGCTATTCAAGGTCATTTTTGAATGAGAACCTTCAAACAATGATCTTGTGGATCATCTTCACATTTTTTGCCTGTGTCTGGCTTCCTGGATGGCCCTTTGTGCAGGTGGTCCTGTGGCAAACCATGTGTAGGGAGACTTGGTCCAGAGGCATGGCAGTAGGAAGCTGCCTAGCCTCGCCAGATTTGAGTCCCACTTCCACCCATGAGCGTAACCCTACAACCTAACAACCTGATGGTGCCTCTGCAGGCTGGGCTCAGGGCAGCTGCTGACGGCCAGCTGTCTGTATCGCACCAGGGTTAGCTTTTGTGAGAGAGAACCAGAGTGCGATATACCCTGAACAACACAATTCACCAGAAATCGCCCCCCTCTGCCAGGGGGCAGGTACAGATGTTTTTTATCTCTGAGCAAACCAAGAGGCTGCATAACAGCTCTGCAGCTAGTAAGAGACCCTGGGAACAGAGCTGTTGGCATAACTCAGCTTGGCTCCTTGGTTTCCAAAAAAACTATGTTGATTTAGGCTACTGGCGAATCAGGTTCTCTGAGACAGTTCATCCAGGACATTTCAAAACCTCTGAGAATATGGAAGGCAACTTTGTTGTAAGGATTAGTCAGCTTAATTTAGGCCGTGTAGGACTTGCCTCCAGTGGGGCAGGTGGGTTTAATTGACACTACGACCACCTGTGGGGCCATGAGATTTTTATTACAAAGCACTGTTACTACAAAAGAGGAAATCGGTTGTTGATAGGGACCATATTTACAAAAAAATATTATTCAACATTCATTTAAGACTCCTCCAAGAAAATTTCTTCCAACCGTAAGTGCTAATATGATGCGAGCAGTATATTTTACTTGCCATTCATTGCTTTTTTAGTGTTTCTCTCGAAATGTGCAACTTGCAAAATACCAGGGTGTAATTATAAAGCTTTATGGCATTATCGTTATATATAAAGACAAACTCGGGAATCCGTCAGCACAGCAGGGATGCTGGAGACAGGAGGCTCACGGTATCATTGCAGCTCAGAGTCACAGCAGGAGAGCTGCCTGCTAGGCCAGCGGGGAAGCCATGCCTGGCAAAGAAGCATCTCTGGGGCGTCTTCCAGATGTGAACATCTTAGGGCCCAGAGCTGTGTTGCTGCAGAGTGCCAAGGAGCCGGTCCTTTCCACCCGGGGGAGCGGTACCACTGGGAGGGGGACGATTATCCCAGCTGGAAGCGACGGGGAGTCTGAAGGCACCTGTAAGAGCTGGCCCGGTGCTCCTGGCCCGGTGCTCCTGGCCCTCGTGGTCCTCAAGGGGCGGGGAGGTGGCAGCGAGCTGCTTCTCTGGGACACAAGGGGAGAATGACAAAAGCCAGGTGAGCTCAGTCCAGGAATCCAGATGAGATCTGGAAGACAGGTGGGATGGATGGGCCCCTGCCTTCTCATACAAGCTGAGCCCTGAGCACGTGGTGGTAAAAGACAGAGGTCCTCAAAGGAGAGAAGAGTCAGCAGAAGGACTTTGAAAATGTCCTTTAAAACTGGGAGAGGTGGAATCTGCTCAGAACAAATCCCTGCAAAACTTTATAACCTTCCTTAACGGCTGAACAAAAGCTATTACAGTCTAGTGGTTACTGTATATTACAAAGGTTATTTCCAAACACTTGGCTGGTACCTGGGGAGAAAATACGTCTCGTGGTTGACTAGCATCTGAGTGCTTCCTTTCAGAGGATGTACAGCTCTAGTGTAATGAATACAGTAATCATCAGGTGCTGTGAGAAAAGGACAAATATTATTGTTATGATTAAACTGTGAAGGTTAAATGAATCATCTGGGAGGGCTGAGGTGTACTGATAAAAGACCAACTGAGGGAGGAAAATGCCTCTGTAAATTCTCTCCCTCTATCTTATTGATAGTGCCTTCTTCCCCTAATAGGTTTACTTCATGTATTTTGATACTTCCTTAGCCCTCAGAATGAAAAGGCTGCTGTGATGTACATGTTCCCCTGATGGCTGACATTGCCCGTTGTCCCCGTTGCAGATTATAAGACGGTGCCATTTTAACTGACCGAGGGAAAGGACAGCCTGCCCAGGGCTGGCTGTGGGACATGTGTCCACAGGTGACAGCTGGTCAGTCCCGTTGCATGTGGTCTGCTGCTGCTCAGTCCTCACCTCTTCTGCTGACCTGGAGACGCCTCAGAGGTTTATGTGGCACGTCTGAGCTGAGAGCCCCTGGTCCTGGCTGGTGTGGGCAGGGGAAGTCGCGAGTAGTCATTCAGGTCTCTGGAGCTGCAGCCCAAGGAAAGGGAAGATACTGGAAAGCAAAAAGCAAATTGTGCCTTTCAGGAAATGACTGCAAAGAAATAAAGATCACCTGCTGTTTAAAAGTGTTTTCTCAATTAATAGAAAAAAATGTTTAAAAAAATTAACTATTTTACTTTCTGTTTTCAATAAGTAGAAAAGGTGGACACTGAGCAAGAGGAGGACAGCAGCTTTAACACCAGGAATGGCTGTGAAGCAGAAACTGTGGACTACTCTGCTGGGAGAACAAGGAAAACAAGCCAGACCTCTCCAATCTTGTCAAAAGCTGAGAAAACATAGCAAGACTGCGGCAATTCTGCTTGCTGTAGCAGCTTTCGCCATTATTTGGCTTCTGTTCTTTATGTGGTGACGTCTCAGCTGCTGTTGCTTGTGCTGCTGCTGTTGCTGCCAGCCCCGTGCAGCACTCCCTGCCACAAGAGAGAGGGAGACACCTGTCCTCCCGCTGGGACGTGGATGCAGGAACAATGCAAGGGGCAGTGATGGAGCAGAGCTGCTCACGGGGAGAGAGTGAGGCCAGGAGAGCTGTGCGGAGCTCCTAGTCTGGTCTGTTTAGGGCTCATATTACCATCCGATTATTTCTCCTTCAAGGTCATTGGCAGCACCACTTTGGAGGCACGAGGAACTCTTCTCTGGACGCATGGCTCAGCACACTCTACATGCACAGTTCTGAAACTTGGAAAAACTCTCAGCACCACTGAACCTACACATTTCTGCCTTCTGATGCTCTGGCACCCAGCTTCTGCAGCCCGTCCTGGTCCAGGCGTAGTGCCACTGTCCTGAGCAAGCTAGTGAACTGTCCGCGGGAAGCCCCAGTTGCCCAGGAAGGCAGAGATCGGACTTCTTTCCTCTGCAGATTAGGCTGAGAGGGCTGGCCCTGAACAGAGTCAAAATAACATCACCTGAAGGTAGATGCTGCTGATTCTGTTTGTCTCGTGTTGCCATTCAGCCTACACGTTTGTTATGTACTGGCATTTCAGGCTGCAATTTTGGCTGCCATTGGGATGAAAGTTCATGAAAGCTGCTGGTGAAGAAAGGAAGGAAAAGCTCATTACTGGCTAGCAAGAAGAGTTTTATTTCAGATATGTGACAGAGAAAGAAGACACTGGCAGCTCGATGTTGGGTGCTTTTGTTCCTTCATAGCTCTCATACATTTGTTCAGAAAAGTTGAAAAAGTAAGACATTTCTCTCTCCATCTATGCAAAGACTGTAACATCGTCATAGTTTGGATTTCTATTGTGTTCTCTGTCACTATCTTCTGGGCTACTTTGGGCAGAGCATTTTCCTGCTCATTCCCCATCTTCCCCAGCTGCAAAATGGAGATACTGAGCCTGTTTAGAGCTTAGGGGTGTGTAAGTGGGAAGTAATAGAAAATAATAGCACATTGTGAGATGAAAGGTTTCACCATGTCATGCGGCAAGGAAAATGGAACTGCTGAATGTTCTTATGTTTTCACAGATTTTTCTGAGTTCAGGCTTATCTTTAACAGAGAAAGTGGCTATTTTACAAGTATGAGTTGCACTCCAGTGCACAGTTGTGCCTCTGAGAAGTGATTGGATTTGGTACTTACCTTTCTTTTAAGCCTTTAGAGTTATTGCCCCAGGCATAGACCACTGGGGGGAAAAACTCTTTTTTAATCAGACTCAAAAAAATCTCAGTTCCACCTGCTTGAATTAAAAATTGTTTCACTGATCACACCTTGAAGCAAACCTGGCAAAATCACCTCTTCATTCTCAGCTACGCTGCTGTCATAAACAGGAAGACTGAAGCCTGAGGAACACCTCCGCTACCATGGGCAAAGCCTGTATGAGCAGAGTGAGGAAAGGAAAATGATATTTGCTGGCCCACATGTGCAGTGAAGACTATGCTTGAAAGTAAAGCCACTGAGGCTCTGGCTAATCTTCAGTCTGCACTTCATTCTCTTCAGCCAGCTGGCTCCTTGCTGAGTTGAAAAATGCAATCTTCAAATTAGCTGGAAAACGGGCACAAGAACACCAACACAAAGTGTTGTTGGAATGCAACCACATACAGGCTCTGTGTTTTCTGTAAATCAGATCTCTGTCATTTGAAATCTAAGGTCCACCTTGGAAGATAGTTTCACATGGAGTGAGAAACATCTTGATGCCTGCTGGTGTGTTCCAGCAGGTGGAATGTGGGCAGAGGGCTGTTCTGCACTGACAAACGCTGGTTCAGTCTTTCCGCATTTCTCGTGTTGGACAGACTTGGCCATCTTTCTGGACTTTTTATCCATTTCCATTTGAGAACGGTCACAAGCCTGGTGAAATCTTTCTTCCCTCCATATATCCATAGAATCACAGAGTTGCCAGTGTTGGAAGGGACCTTAAAGATCATCAAGCACCAACCCCTGCTGTGGACAGGGTTGTCCAGGGTCCCATCCTGGCCTTGGAACGGGGCATCCTCAGCTTCTCTGGGCAGCCTGCTCTGGATGCCCCTGCATGTCCTGCTCCTCCTGGCGGGGTTTGCTCTCTGGTCGGGTGCTGGGGGAAAGAGCTGGGGTGGAGCTCATCTGCACGTCTCACCCACACGGGAAGAAGAATGACCCACTGCCAGCTGCAGCCATCACCAGTTCATGGCTGCTTTCCCTCTTCTGTCAGATGCAGGCGGATGACAAACATATTCCTGTGTCCTGTGCACCAAGCCATGCTGCTTTCTTCTGTTTGGACTCCAGCCATGCTATCAACTTCATAAAAAGTCCAGGATTTTTAGCGTCCCTCCTTGAGAAGCGCTGTCGCTGTACCAGCCGTTGGCCCCATGAAGCGATGTGCTCTTTAGGGCCCGTCCAAAGGCGGGAAGTCATCGCTGAAATCCTATGCTTGCGTGGTTTGCTGTGTCAAGGCCATAGAGCTACTTTTCTTTTATGGATAAGATTTGAATAAAGGAACTTTCGAATCTTTTTCTCGCAGTTCTCAAAGGTTAATAACAGCAGTAAATTGTTCTGACTAGAGCAGACCAAGCGAAAGGTAGGTGAGAAATGAGAGAAACGTACTGGTCGCTGTGAACCTAGTATTCAGACTCTGCTTTTTTTTTTACTCAGACTGTGTTTGTCATTCTTGAGTGCTGTATATGGAGCATGCACAGAGATTCGCTGGCGCTGAGAAGAAAGAGGAGGAAAAGGCTTAGTGAGGTGTGCAGGCAGTGTCATTAGCCTTGGCTCTGGGGGCTGGATCATCGGCCTGCTAAAATTCAAGCTAACAAGGATATAGAGGGAAAAGGAGTGCTGTGCGTGCAAACACAGAAGAAGTGATGATAAACTGTTAAAGCAAATGCTGCCTGCAGCACAGCCTCTGCGCTCCTCTCGGTGTTTACATAATCTCCACAGTGCACACACCTTAAGCACCTAGGAGGAGACCAGTGTAAGTCGGGAGAGTGCAGCATTAGAATTCCTCACCACTGCAGGAGGCTGCTGGAATTCAATATGTCCTCCCATATGTTTTAACACTTTTGCATTTCTTCCATCTGTTTCTGGGAAATGTGAAGGAATTTAATTATCTTTTCTAGGGTTATTAAACCAACAGCTGCTGTCATTAATAGAGGACATTCTTTACAGCAGTGTGCAGGTTCCAATGATAAATCCAGCCCTGCCACCCTATATTTCTTTTTAATGACTACAGCATTTGTACTGAAATTGAGGTTATGAATACAGGGAGTTCTTAAACTATTATTTTTATAATATAGCTTTTGGATAAAAATGGGCCTTTTTTTTTTTTCTTTTTTCCTCCTCTTGTTCCAGATTGCTTTTGCTAGGAAATACATTTTGTGCTGGGTGAAACAGAAAATCTTTCTTTTTGTTTCCATTTTCCTTCCTTCTCCTTCCTCCACTTTTTGTTCTGCCTCTCAAAAAGCAAACTGAAAAAATGTGAAAAAGTTGCTCAAAATAATGGAACACATCACAATTGAATAGGCATTTTATGTGAAGTTTATCTGCAAAAAGAAATCAGCTTTTCCTGTTCATCTTACAGGTTCCTCTGGCATGCAAAATCAGTGGTGACTTTTATTGTATTTGCAGATTATTTTTGCCTCCAGTAACTTACTGTCCTACATTATAACAAGTACTGTAAATATCTGCATGGATACACTTCATGTTTAATTACACACTACCCTGTTTTTCAATACTGTCACTTCATACCGTATGCCAGCTTTGCTATATCACTCTGATTTTCCTGCTACTGCTTTCTAAATGTACCCCACATAATAATTCTAACATTGAGCTGAGTGAAATACATAATGTAAAGTAATTATATTGTATTGATTTGCATAGCAGCCCCATGTCTACAACATGCTCCAGCTTGTTGCCTGCGTGGTCTGGTGATGCCTGGACTGTCAGTGGGACCTGTGACTGCCACCACCCTGCCTTGACCAGGTGCTCTGGGACTGCGTCCTGTTGGTGTAGCCACTTCCCAGGCAGTGCCATGGGCACCCTCGGCTCCTGGCTTGTCCTCCCTGCTGGGGCAGCCCTGTTCCTGCTGCTCCCCAACGTGCTGACAGTCCTCTGCTCCTCAAAGCTAGGCTTAATCTTCAGTGTTGTTATCACAGTGTGGAAAACTTGCGTAAGATTCACTGCATTTCAGGAATGAAGAATCTGTCTTGAAAGGGGAGATTGCATTTGAAATATGTCTGGGCTGGGTAAGGTTTTCAGTGTAAAGCCTACAGCATTTTTCACTTTCAAGGTGACGGTAATTGAAAGATGGATTCCTGTAATTTTGACATTTATAATTTTACTGAGAAAAGGTCAACTTCTTCAGGGAATCTCGTTTAAACTGGGAGAAGAACAGCATGGAAATGTCACATTGTCTTTTTGGTAGTGTCACCAGCACTTTTATTAATAATAGGTTCAGTCTGTAATGCAGAATAAAACCCAGATGATACAAATACCTCAGTGAGAGCTTAGTCCAAACTGCCCAGAAACCAGTGGAAAGATTTCCCTTGATTCCACTGGTTCTGGGTTCAAGCCTAAGTGAAACACTGAGAAAAACAGAAATCAGTAGCATTACTCAGCGACATATTAGCCAGGAGAGTGGCTAATAGAAGGAGTCAAGGACCCCTTCCCTGCTGTTTGGTAGTCCAGGAGCTGGTTAGGCACCCTCTGCAGAAAGACCCCTCAGGTGTGCGGGCCCTCAGGAGGTGCTAATGAGCCAGCTGCCCCTGACCAACCCCCCACCCCCCAACAAGCACTGCCATGGCACCAGAGCACTACTTAAGCTCAGCTCAGCTCTGGGCTGGGCTCCTTTCCCTGTGCCTGCTGTGGGAGCGTTGGTCCCGGCTCCACCACAGCCTGGCTTCAGGCACCACTGCTGCATTGCCACGATGGTGTGGTGAGTCAGTGGGGTCTGCTGCTGCTATATTTGTCCTGTGTTGGCTAATGCTTCCTCTGATCAGAGTGGTGCTGGGAGGCTGAATTTCAAAGTAACCTGTCGGTTCCTATGCTGGGTGTTAAATAGAGCTATGGTCTAGAAAGCTGGCTTGTTGTTGCCTGTGTGGGTAGCCAGCCATGGGATCTGGGCTTCTCATGTAGACATCTTCAGTGGTCGTTTTAGTTCCATTGGTTTCTTCCCATCCCTGCTTTTCTCTCCCTGAGAGTTCTCAGGCTCCACTTCTGTTTTTATGAGTAGAGCTCATGGAAGAGTGTGCTTGTTGCCAGGCACCTCTGCTTTCTGGCCCTACAAACACTTCAGGTGTTTCAAGGGGCCTCTATTGCAGCTCTTGTGTTGTTTGCATCTCCTGTGCTATTGCAACAGTATTCTGCTCTTTCCCTATGCTGTCTGCAAACTGAATGCATGCTTGGTTAACTCCTCCAACACATAATGATATATGAAACATGTGGTGGATGAACAGTGTGGTGAAAGTGGCACACACAGTATTACTGCCTCTGGGCCCAGCGATCTGTATAAATACCAATTGCTTGGGTTTCATACTGTTTTTTCCTGACACTAAGAGGGCAAGACAACTTGCTCTCAGCTGATGTATGCAATAGGTAACCTGCCAGCTGAGGAGTGCAGTCTGCAGATCAGAAGTGAGCACAAATTCTGGTGCAGACCTGGGGGGAGGCCAGGGTCAGGCACACCCTGGGCTCCTGCTAGCCCCTGATCCCCTGAGGCTGCGAGGAGCTGCTTGCCCTGGGGCTGCCCAGGGCAGGCAGGGCTGCTGCTGGCTCAGTTTCGGGGCTTGCTCTCCTCTGTTACTGGAAGCGCAGCACGGATCAGATGACCTCAATGGTGCCTTGCATTGCGACCACTTACCGATGTTACACGGGCAGGGGATGGGGTGGGAGCAGTTGCTGGAAGTGAGGAGAGAGGACAGTTGGTTTTGTCTTGAGTGTACACCAGACTGATAGGACAGCCTAGTAGATCTGAGAGAATGAGTGCTGAAAATGGTCTGAAATACAGATTCTTGAACCCAATAGAGGCTGTCTCTGTGGGTAGGACAAAATAATGCATTGGCTCTGAGCAGATATTTTTAGAGAAACTTACTTTGCAGAGGAAACCGCAGGGAGCGGGGACCTTTATCTTCGTTTGCTGGCAGCGTTTGCAGAAGATCTGATGTTGAACATAGGGCTGACTTTTGAAGGATGCCATTGGCAAGCTGTTAATGGATGCTTTTGCTGGTGATAACAGTTGCTGTGTGATCTGGAGGGAGAAGAGTTGCCCCTGGCAGCCTATGCTGGGCCCCTGCACCTACCTGGCTGAGGCATGGGCCCTGCCTTGGCTCCCTGCCCTGTGGGAAAACGAGGACAGCGGGCCTCCAAAACCTCTGGCGCAGGTGGGGGTGGGATCTGTGGATCCCATTAGCTTAAGGACAAACTGAACAGTTCGTAAGGTATCTAGTAAAGCAAGCATTGGCACTGGAAAGGATCAGACCATGAGATTATTCTGCTGGTTACGCGGACAAAACGTTGTGACAAGCTGTGACTGGAAGCTGGGACTCTTTGCTCTGTACACTGCAAGCAGTTCCATTAATACTTGACTTTCATACCTACAATATGATCAGAATGACAAATATCTTGACAGTTGCTGGCTCACATCATCAACCAGGATGTCTGGTAAACTGTTGAGATGTACTTGATGTTGAATGTGTAATGAAACTGACTCTGGTGCAGGAGGGCACACTTACTCTCATTCTCCTTACCATTGATATAAAATGCAGCAGTCCTGCTACTAGTCGTCTGCATAGTCACTGCCTGAATCAAAGTGGAGACACTGAAGTTTAGTTTGAATTGTTCTGAATTTAATTCTATTTGTACAGAAATGAGAACATGTTTAATGTACTTGTTGAAGGTCTTGTAAGATCCCTACAGCTATGCTTTGGAGAAAGATGAGAACTCGCGTTTCATTAATTAACATTGCTGTTCCTTGGCGGCACTGCTCATTTTCAGGGAGACCCTGATTCTTCTCCTCTGTCTTAATTCCTTTAGGAAAATCTGCTCTGTTGCAGTGTCTGTACTGCAGCAGATATGCTGAAGTGTTGCAGCTGACTGTATACCATGTTATTGCGCTTTAGAGAAGCTGCACCTCGGCTAATCATTTCTGTATGATTGGGCAGGCGTTTTGCCCTGCAGGTATTTGATAGCATGAATATTCTTTGTGACTTCAAATGACTTTAAGTATCTGTGCAAACTGAATAAAGATGCCTTTATTTAAGATCCATGGGAAGAGCCACACCAAGCACAAGAAAAACCTGTGTCCTTACAGGGGGAAGCATTCCTTCTTGTTTGCTTTCTGCCTGAAACCAGCAGAGCATGTCAGCTCAGCAGCAGCCTGGATAATCAGCTATGCTCTTATTTGGGATGTCTTTTCCTTCATTTGTTACTAATTTCATTATTGTTCCTGTTTTGATTGCTGGATGTTTCCATCTCCTCAAGATAGAAACTCCTAGCTGTTTTAACTGATTTTTTTTGTATTTCAGCAGAATTTCCAGTAGCCAGTTACCATGTGAAAAGCTATGTGGGGAGGATTCAACAGTACATAAAACTGGATAAATGTTTGAACTGGAAACAAATTCTGTATCCTGCAGCTCACTCCAGCTGGAAACATTTGAGACTGCTGATTATATGAGAAGTGGACTAGCAGCTGAAAGGCAGCTCANATAAATGTTTGAACTGGAAACAAATTCTTCTGTATCCTGCAGCTCATTCCAGCTGGAAACATTTGAGACTGATTATATGAGAAGTGGACTAGCAGCTGAAAGGCAGCTCAGATCACATGACAGTATCTTAATTAGAGCTTTTAAAGTACTCTAAATACACTGTGATAGCAAGAACACTTTAACAAAGCATCTCAGAGGTAGGGCGTTAATCTCTCTCCTGCTCGGTGTCACCTGAAGTGGGTAGCACATAAATATGGGTCACTTCATGCCCCCAGTAGGAAGCAATAGAAGTGGACGCTGTGCGAGTACGAGGGCTGAGGAAGGATGGGAGACATCCTATTGCTCACTGCTGAGTAAGGGATGGGTCAGCATCAGATTCCCCAGTGAGCAGTGGCATCAGGAGAGGCAGTTATGAAGAAATACAGTGGGAGGAAAAAAGCTTGAGAGGAGGGGAGGAAGGAGGCTGAAGCCCAATAAAGTTCCTAGACTACTGCAGCCACGTGTTCCACCACATGATTTCAGATGCATTTGAGTGTTTGTGTGTGAATAAACAAGGAGATGATCACTTAATGACATTACAGTGAAATCCAACTGTTATCTTCATTTCTCTTCAATGTCTGTTGTTTGATCCAAAGATTCCAATCTCACTGCTGTTACATAGCAGAATGAGGAGGTTTTTAACATTTAGTTCTGAAAATGTGACACTTGTATGCTGTTGAAACATTTCTGCTTTTTCTGTAAACTAACTTTCAATAAGAGCATGATACCTTCACAGTGCATTAGATGCTTGGATAGAAATGGGCTTTTTGAGTGCTGCTAGCTTTCAGACCTGCTCAGAGAATGAGTTCTATAGACATCCATCTCCTAGGTATGGCTACAGATATGATTTGCCTTCTTTCATGTAACGTGTCAAAGTAGCACAACCTGTTTGAAGTTCTGGAAATTCTTTGCTGGATTAGACAAGAAAACTTTGGAAATTAGGAATTGAAATTAGGAAAATGTGGTGACAGATCTGTAATGCTGATACCCATTGTTTTGAAATTATTCCTTTTTCTTATAGCTCATGTATGGGTAGGACTGGAGGTAATTCAGTACTTCACTTAGCCAGATTTTGAATCCTTCTCCATAGTGGCTGATGCCCAATTCCTACTGACAATGCAATTTCTCCTGTACTTTTCCAGGAATTGTTAAGTTGTTATGATTATTAGCTTAAAATAACAGCACAGAATGTTAATTCACTCGTTGGTGTCTTAGAGAAGTGAGAAAATGGAAGACTGGCCTTAAAACGTCTTGGCAAGCAATGAGTGATCTCTTTCCCTGTCAGTCGGTGTCCCACAAGTGCTCATGTACTGCACTTCAGCTCAGTACCCAGTTCTGCCTCCTGTTAGGATGCACTGTTACTGTGCTTTCTGCTGGGTATTTGTGGTTTTTTTGGCACTCAGACCCTATGATTCTGTTTGTAGAGGTAGTCAGCCACCAGGGACGAACATCTCGTGTGGAGCGGTGTGACATTAAGTAGTACCTTTGTAGGTATCAAATACATGGAACAAAATGCCAGCCAGCTGGACATCCTGATGTTTGCTGAAATGGTGTTTTTCCTAACAATATTCTTTTGAAACCTTATGTCATTGCTATTAAGATTCTTTCTAGCCTGCATTGAACAGCAGTGCACCGAAGTGGGCGGACTTGTGCCCGAGGTCTTACTAGTGCTGGGTAGGCCAGAAAATACACCAGACTGTTCATGCACCCCATCGTGATGTTTGCTGTTCTGCAGCAACATCATGTTGCTGACTCATGTTCCATTCATCATCCACAATAAACTCTAGATGCCTTCCTGCATAGCTGTAGTATAAGCTTATCCTGGATTTTTACAGCTGAGGATTCCTGCATTTTTTAAATTGAATAACATTGTTTTCCTCCCTGTATCTTTCATTTCCCAAGACTTCCCTGAATTCTAAGCCTGTCACACAGTATCCTAGATGTGTCTCACCTTGGTACTGTGTGAAAATTAATAAACTTCCAGTCTGTTACATCATCCAGGCTGTTAATGAAAACGTTGAGTGGTGTCAATCACAAGATGCCTATGAATTTTGGCAGTGAACGGTAAGTAAACTGCTCAGCATAATTTTCCCAACAATTCTGCATCCACTGCTTTCTTGGCTGTGCTTCCTTAGATTGCTTCTTAGAATGTTCTGCAAAATGTCAGAAGCTGTTTAGAATGACACATTACATCTGTTTCTTCCCTACTTGTAGTGCCTGTGTCTTTGACAGAGGAGGGAGCTAGGTAGGTCTGGGATTATCTGTAAGAAACACTTGTTCTATCTGACAAATCCTTGTTTTCATCTGTCTCCTTACTGAAGGCCATTACATTATTTGTTCAAATAGTTTTCCATGAACGGGAGTGAGGTTGGTGGGCCTGTAATTCTCCGGTTTGCTCTCCTGTTTTAAAGATGGACTCTGCCTGCAGTAATTGATTGCCTCACTGGTTTCCAAGAGGTCTCCGAAATAATTGTGGATTT
Source organism: Alectura lathami (assembly GCA_013399715.1). Classification (NCBI taxonomy): domain Eukaryota; kingdom Metazoa; phylum Chordata; class Aves; order Galliformes; family Megapodiidae; genus Alectura; species Alectura lathami. The sequence goes on from VXAV01004041.1 coordinate 305,372, forward strand.
CATCAGCAAAGCTAGGATGACATTTAAATATGCTCATGTGATATTCTTCCCCTCTCTTAGGTTAAAATCTTGGACACCTTCTCAGAAAGTAGTGGAAAGTAAACAGTGCTAAACTTGCAAAGTTTAAGCTCATAGCTTTCCTTCTGTGCAGCAGAAAACTTTCTCTTCTCTATTTGTTGAATGCTATCCGTAAGGCTTCGGTCTGCTCTAATGTCCCTGTGCTGCAGAGGACAACACCCACCTGTAGAGACCCTTGTGGAAATACTCGCTCAGTTTATCATTCATCCTATAAAAATTGCACTCAATGAAGAATGAACAAACTATTGGAAAAATTCATGAACTGGCTTTAGAGAAAAAGCATGCATCTGTAGTGGCTATGTTCTCGTGGTGTCAGATTTTCATGCATTGAAAGGATCCAGAGGGAATAATCAGCAAGATATTCTATAACTTGTCACATTGCTAACACACTGAATTCCAGATCTCCTGATAACAAAGACATGAATTCACCCCCTTCTGAGGGATGACCTTCTCAGACACCCCGCTTGTAGCATGTAAGATGACCTTCTTCCTTTCTTGTGAATCACTTTCCTCAAAGAGGAGGAGAGATTACTGTTCCGAAAATAGCAGTGGATGAACAATGGTAGGTGGCTTTGGTTTTTTTTTTTTTTTGTGGTCCTCAAAAGCAAAGAAACCCTAGACAGGATATCCTTTGTGTTCAGCATCTATATGCTCACCAAAAGATCATTTTCAAGGCTGAGCCTTGAACTGTGTACCTATCTGCAGGACTGCCATACAGGTGTGTCAGTTTGACTAGGTGATGTCAGTGCTATCTCAGCACAGGCAAAATGCTTTATTGGTTACAGCTGAGTGCACAGAATCTTTAACAAATGACATTTTCCACGTGAAGTCGTGTCCATATATGTAGCTAACAACATCTGGGCAAACTGGCTCCAGTGGGCCACAGTGCTCTAGGGAACATGGAACAGTTATAGCCTGGCATTAGGCCTTGATAGTTCCCACGTGTATTTTATGTGCTTTCTAGGATGAAGTTGGTGGTGAAACAGCAAAATCTTTGGCCAGCATGAGGTAACCTAGCAACAGGCTAATCCTGCCAAGTCACTTTTTCCTTTTTAGTGTCACACCTACTTAATGAGCCATTCTGGGGCTGAAACAACAGGTTGCTGTTATCCCTTATGAAAGCTGCTTTGAAACCTGAGCACCTTGACACTGAAGCTCCAAGGAACTCCTGATGATGGTACTTACCTGCCTTACCCTGTCTCAGATTGCTTCTGCAGTCTTGAGTCATTAGGCATTAACCTCTGCTATAAAAGCTAAATAACTATTCACTTGAACTGTGTCTTCCTTAAGAAGGCAAAGTTACCTTTAGAGCTGTGGAAACACTGAAACTAGATTCCTTAGCTCAGTTTAGAAGTAGTTTATTTCAGCTGGACTCAAACTACTTCTCAGCTAAGTTCCACTGGCTGAAGCTGAGCCTAAAGACATTTGTTAGCTATTGCAAGGCATAGTTTAGTATCTATGGAGGAAAACAATATATTGCTTCTCAGAGGAGAAATCTTGCTTTCAGTGTTAAAACAACTCCAAACGTACTACCCATGTTTTCCAAATCTGCTTATCTGCTAAAACCAAATTGTTTGTCTGTGACAGGAAAATAATTACTTCTGTCTTTGACATGTAGGATACTCAAAGGAGGAAATAATACTGTGTTAATTTTCCTTCTCGCTTTGTATTAAATATCACTGATCTCACACCATTCTGATCAGTACACTATTCTAATTCTCAAGGTACAGAGAAGGTTTTTCTGGTAATTAAAACCAAAAGAAAGCAAACCAGTCACAATGCAAACAGATGATACCTGCTTGTTCTGGATAGAAAATGTAATTTTCATCTATCAAGTCTACGAAATACTGCACCATGCGCATGAAGTTGTTTGGAGTCATGGCCAATAACAGGATCGAAGCGGGCTGGAGGGCTGCACTGAAAGGTGCGTAGATCCTGCTGTGGTCTGTGAGGAGCTGAGAGGTATGCATGCGTTAGAGCAGTCCTGGGGATTTGTGAACTGCATCCAAAGATTACCTTGGTCCACAGGCATTGCTGTCGCTGCCAGGGACTGTGGGCTCCTCCTGAGATGCTGTGGCTGCTGGAGTGCTGAGCTGTCGTCTGCCATCTCACGGGGCTTTTTCCTACCTTGCTGAGATGAAAACTTGCGACTTTAAAACTGAGAAGGGTGAACTGTCAGATAGCACGTGATGATGTATTCTCCCTTATTATAGACTTCTCTAACACATTTGGAGATCTGCCTTCATGACATTGCTCCCAGCATATAACAGTGTATCTTGATGTTGCTTATTGAAAATTGTACCCGTTCAATCCCAAGTTTCCTTAAATGAGCTTGCAACTCTACCTAGACATTCTTCATTTGATTTTTTAAACTGGGTTATGCCAATTTAACTCAAATTGGGTTTTAGATTTAAACTGAACTGACAGTTTAATTTCCACAGTATGTAATAATTCAGAACATATTTTAGAGTAGGGGAAAAAAACACCAAAGATGAGATGTAAATGGGACAAAGTCCATGCAAATTTGTCAGTAGTAGTGTGCTGGCGTATCCCCGTAGGCAGTCTCTAAGAGAAAAGAAATATAACATTTAATCCACATGGCTTTCACTAAGACTCTTGATATAGCATCCAGATAAGAAATATGAAGAACAAAGTACAAAGAAGTTAATAAAATAGTTACAAAATACAGCCATTTTGTGCTGGAAATGGTGTTGTTAGTATCTAAAGATCAGTCTGGGCTGAACCTAGGAATTCAAACATTGTTTGCCTCCGCACAGAGGGAAGCTGAAGTTGTGCTGGAAGGCCCTTGGCGTGAAGTAAGGGAGAAGAGACGGCCTCTTGCTGTGCAAGTGAGACTATGCATTTATGAACAATGCTGTGATGAGTGGGAGGCTGAGAACTGGAGTGCTGAAAGACTTGAGAGTATGAGTAATCACAAGATGAATCTGGGAAACCGTGATTCCATGGCACTGGAGAAAGCAGCTGGAAGCTGACATGGGGCAGTCTGATGCCCGGTGGCACCACTTGCTCCAGAGAAGTCTAATCCCATCCTTCTGTGGCTGTCAGAACACGGGAGGAGGTCCCCATCTTGTAACTGAAAGTTGCAGTACTTGGTATGAGTGAATTGCATGTAAATCTGTTCTGTTTCCTCCTCCAGGAGAACTGATGTTCAGTTTTGTTTGACCAATAAGCAGATAACTCTCACGATAATGCAGAGTCCAATATTGCACATCCCAACAAGGTTACAGTGCGGAATTATGGAGGCCCAGAATGTCCTGCATATAGCACCACACATCAAGCAGGTTTTTAAAAAAACAAACAAAAAAAACCACTATCATGGTGCACTTCTGGGTTATTGCTACTTTGTGTTTGGGAATAAGTGACCTGAGTATGCCGCTGCTCATATGTTACTGCAAATTAAGGGGACAGAGAAACACCACTTCTCTCCTCTCATGGCATGTGTGTGATGACCTCCAAAGGCAGAAACTGATCTGTGATTTGCGTTTTGGGAAGCAGTTTTCTGGCTCCAGACAAGTGGACTGTTTCGGGGTAAGCCTGCAGCTTGGAATCTTGCTGTGGAAACAGTCTTGCCAGCTGCTTCCCTTAATGAAGTTCTACAAGGTACCCCTGTATTGTTGTTGTGGCAGCGAGAGCTTTTGCAGGGAATTGCCTGTGATAAGCAAACCTACCTTAAAGCTAATCAGTTGCGTTGCTGTCAGCCTGGTAGGCTAATTGTGACGAGAACAGGGACCACTGAAGCTGTCGCTGACACCTGAGCAAAATGCTTTTGGTGACATTTGACATGCCCTAGTAGGGCAGAAGGAAGGGTCTAAGGGTGGAGGTCCTCTGCCTCTGACCCAGCACCTGGGCAGAGTGCTGCCTTTGGGAATAGTTCAGTTTATCGCATCTTTGAAGCGGATAGCCATTAAAATATTCATATTCTTCTCATAGACTTTTGTTTTAATACTTTTGAAATCGCTATTGTTGGCCTAAGAACTTGGGTTTTGATGTTGGTGGAAACTGGGACTATGCCCTCTTCCTTTCCTTGCTTAGAAATTGCTCAGCTTTCAGACCGACCTGCTGTCAACAGCACTGGCTGTGCCGGTGCTCCCCTGAGGCCAGGGTGACTGCTTCCACATCGGCCTGCTTTCCCCCTCCCTCTCTGATTGCACTGCAGAATAAAGCTTGTCAAATTCTGTTTGTGGTTTTGGAAACAAACTCAAAATGCTTGAAACATAACTGCAACCACGGAGACTGATCGCTGAACTCTGTCATAGGAATATAGCTCTATGGATTTCCAAAAGCAGAAACGTAGGAAGTGCTGTTGGAAGTCTGGGGAAATAGCAGTCACGCTGCTCAACGCCACGCTGCCAGTCAGCAAAGCAGGAGTCAGCACCTCTTTCTCCTCCTTGGACATTCCTGTCCACTGTGCTTCTCCCAGCAAAGTGCATCTGTGTGGGCAGCTCTACTCTGCTTCACAGGTGCTCCGGGCTCTGCCAGCAATGCACAGAATGTGGCTAAACACAGAGCTCTGTGTGCCAGTAGCAAAATGCTGGGGGAGCCAGAACTTGGGATTTCCACTGGATAAAAAAAAAAAAAAATTCTCCATCACCTCTGCACAGTGCTAGCAATCTTTCTCTTTACAGCACTGTAAGGAAATAAACCATAAGCAGTGACTGATGGAGTTTCTTAGCCAACAAAGTCAGCTGCAGCCAGTATTTTCTCTACAGCAGTCAAACTGATTCTCTAATAAACTGTAAGATCTCTGGCAATGCATGAATGTAATTGACAGCATAAAGCTTTGAATGGCTGAGTGAAAATAACGGTTGAAGTTGGCAGTCCCAAGAGGTATACATCTCAGGCTCCTTGTAGGGGAAAAAAAAAAAACTTCATTTTAATCTACAGCTTAAGCCTTAGTCAATAACCAGCAAAGCGAATTGGACATGGAACATGGCTAGTTTTGCCTATTCTGTTATGCACAGATGTCTGGTTCCATTTCATACCCTACTATGAGCCAGGTGCTAAATTGCCTTTGGCTGACTTCATAGGCCTAAGGAGTTCTTGTGGCTATCCCTAATGTCATTAAACATTTGCAATCAATTAAATGAAAATTGTGTAGCCTCATCAGGCTAAGAGCTGCTGCTACTTCCACTAAAATTCTGCTTCTCTATCAGACAGACAAGTTTTAAAGTGAATATTTCACAATGCTCAGGCATTTCGGTACCGAGCACAAGCTTAAAATATTTATAAGCAGAGTATATGTGGGCCACCAGTCCATCAGCTGGTATTGTTCTGAGTGCAAAGGTACTGTAGCTAAAATGCATTGGACTAAGCTGTTCAGGAATTAAAGATGAAAATTTATGATAAATAGCCCAAAGACTTCAGATAGGTAGAGTGAAGAAACCTTTGCTCTGAACACAACGGCAAAACTCCCTTTTCCTGAATAGCTAGCTGAGCTTCATGTGTTCACTTCAGCCTCTGAACCTCCCAGTAAAACTTAAATTCTTCTCCCTGCTCAGTGTCTCCCCTCTTCTGGCAGCTGTGGGGTGGCAGGGTTGCACCTGCACCAGCTGTGCTCCGCTGTGCTCTGCGCTGCTTCCTCAGACTGGTACAGTGCATTCCTTGGAATCAGAAATTCCGTGTTCCTTTGCAATTAGCAGTCACAGCATGACTTAGCCTCTGTCCAGAGGTGATCCATGCTTTGCTGTTGCTCTGTGGCTATGGAGAGAAATGCCTTCACAGCTGCATTGACAGTTTCCTTCTCAAAACCAAAACACCTGGGGAACTAATAAGGAGCTCAGGCTTTTGAACAAAAAGCATAAGAAAACAGTGTCTGAGAAGTTGAATCACAAAAAAAAAAAGTGTTTTCTAGCACTTGGTCTCTTAAGCCTGCTTGGAACTAAGCCTTCATGGGCTTTTTCCTGTGTCCTGAAATCTCATGTTGCCCTCACTGTCGAGCAGGAGATGTCAGCTGAGCTCAGGGAGATGCTGTCATCTCCCTAGAGGTAGAATGACAAAGAACAGGCAATTAGGCTCCTCTTCAGGAGACCTTACAAGGGTTTATATGGAAAAAAAGATCTAGAAATAAAAAGCAAATGAAACAATTGCATCTGGAAAACAAACTGGTCCTGCCATGTGAAAGGCGGAGAGGAAATCAGGAGAGCAGTTGCCTTGGATGCAGATCTTCCACCTGGAATGTGGCCCACATTTAACAATTTCTCTATTTGGAGAGCTGCTTGCACCTGTGCCACAGCAGTGTGCTCAAAACCTGCTATGGCAGGGGTGTGGGAAGGCAGCAAATGGCTGGGGCTCGACGTGCTGCAGCAGGAGGGAAGACAAGCCTGCTGCTGCCTCACTTCATGCTCAACTGGGATAAGGCAGGCAGCAAACACCTACCTTGGTGAGCAGCTGGTTAGGAGTAACAGGCATTTGGAGGGCAGGGGGGTGTAACAACGGCGGCTCCAGAGGTGGGGGGTGGGATCTGGGAACCAGGTCTGGGAATGTATTTACAACGAGTTTTGAAAAACCTCTTGGATGTCAAGAGCTGCAGTTGAAGCTGGTTTAGGTAGCCTGTTTTCTGTGGGCTTTTACAGGAGTTTAGATCCTGTACCGTACCTTTGTGTTATGCATCTTCTACTTTAACCTTTACTTACAGTTATTATAAATTACGTAAATATAATTAATGATATTGGACATATATCTAATTCTACAAATTGAGAACTGAGGGGAAGGAATGGCTGGTTATTGGTGGATCCTGAGTGCTGGTCAGGTGTCATTACAGGTAACTGCATTTTGCCTTTGAGGCTACCTGCTCCAAACACTGTGTTAAAACTGAGTACATCAAGCTTGGTTCAGCCATGTGCTGCTTGGTTGGCACAACGGGCTGAGACATGGTCTTTGATCTGTCAATGTCATCACTTCTTGGCCACTGTTTTGCTATTCAGTCTCCCGTGCTCTTGATTGCCAACATTATTTCAGCACGGGTAATGCTATTTCATCTACAACATTTTATCTTCTGATAGTTTCAAGACTTACTGGAGGGGAAAAAAAAAATACTATCTGTTCTGAGACCCATCCACTGTTGCTTGAGTCTCCTTTACAGCACAGAGAAGCAAGCTGGCTCCACAAGCTCTAGATGCTAACTAGAGGCAATCCAGCCATTATTTTGGATATCAGTCTTGTATGGTTTAGAGACCATGCACTGCCAGAGCTCTTTTCCTCAGGATGCATTGAGATTTTAGTTCTTAACTTCAATTTGCATTCCTTGTTTTCTTGTTGCTCTTCCTCTGCCAGTCTTCCTAGAATGAAGTTCAGCAGACACTGTTTACAAGTTTAATTGGTCGTTAGAATGTCCCTGAGGGTATGTCAGTTGCTGTAGGTTAACACAATGTCCTTCGTGGAATAGAGAAGGATTAGGAAGGATGTAGCGAGCCATTCGTCTTGGTCAGCAGTACGGCCTGAAAACGTGGAGATGTGGGAGGATGTAATGCTGGGTTTGATAACGGCTTATTTCATTTCCAAAAGCTGAAGTTATATTTCCTTTTCATGGAAGGAAAGAATGCTGGAGGACAGGATTCTGTGCACCTGTGTGGGCATATGTGTTTATCAGCTGGAGGCAAGTAATCAGCTACACTTGGGATATCAGGCTATAGCCTGTAACGTCAAAAGATTCCACAGCAGAAATGCTCTGTGACTTCTTTCTTTCCTATCATTGTAGGCTGGGAGATCAGCCCTGCTCTTGGATTCTCATGCATGTAACTCACAGCAGCAGCAACGAGAATTGTGTCCAAAATGACACCCTTTGCTGCGGGTGCTCCCTTCCTGTCAATTCACAGTGCTTAAGGAAATAGCACACACGAGGGCTCCTGGTCAGCATCCTTTGTCTGCTATGTTTTTAGGACAAATTTAAGACCAAGAGGACTTGGGCTGAATACCCTGGAAAACAAGATGTTTGCATGGAGTGTCTTTCCTTGAAATTCTATAAATGAGGCATAGTTGAAATTACACAGCCCACTGTTCACAAACAGTTCCATTTCCCTTGTGTAGAAGCTAGGAAGTAGCAGTAATTACACCTGATGTTTCTGTAAAGTCTTGGATTCTGTTTTGAACATCTATCTCATATACATTTGTGTGTGTGTGTGTATATATATGTATGTATATAACCTGTAGGTAGGTCAGGAAATATGTTAAATGCTCCTGGTTTAAATGGTTAAATAATTGTTCTTTTGAATTTGAATGAAGGCAGTGCTCAAAAAAGTGGATTCCCTTTTATGCCTATGAAGTAGATAAACACATGCAAATTGTTCATACAATGGAAACATGCTAGAGCTCTAAATTATCCACTTTTTAATCCTCAAATGTGCCCTAAAATGTTTGTGCTGTTTCATTTCTCAGCTGAAGCTGCTGCTGAATCTAGATGCCTGCACAGGACCTGGTAAAAGACAGCATGGAATATTCTGGTGACAAGTAGGAAAGAGGGCTTGGAGATTCTTTGCAATTCTTCTGAAAATACTTTCCTTGGAGGCACTAATGAGACAGCACCAGCATGTCTGTGGTGACCTTGGGGTGCAGAAGCTGTTTGCTGCCAGTGTGGCTCTTGGCAAGCAGCAGCAGAGCTGAGACTTCCACGCTCTGTTTCTATGCCGTCCTCGGCCTTGCTGGGTGACTTTTGAACACTCGTGAACGGGAAGATGATTTCCAGCTCTCTGGTGATGATCAAGGCAGGGAGATGTGCTGTCTACACACACCTGGACCTGCCTTCTCTTTCAGTCATCACCACTGAGCCTTAAATCCAGAAAATTCTGTAACAATACATTTTCATTTAGATTAATATTAACCGCTAGGAGGAACTCTCATCCTTTCATGTGGGCAAGTATTCTGGAAGGGTCTGCAATATTCTTAAAGCTTTCTGGTTAAAGAGGACTTTCCCAACCTAATTTTCTTAGTAGTGGCAAATGTTGCTAAGGCATGGAGAATGAGATAATGCAGTGATAGTTTCACTGTGTGAACATTTATTAATGTGATGATTTTTCATTCCTGTTTCTTGACATTGGAAGTGCGGGAAAGCTGAAACTGCCACTGCTTCATTGCTATGGTGCAATTTATATCAGCTGAAGAACTGGCTTGGATTTCCTGAAGCAAGATTTCCTGAGATGATGTGGGGTTTTTTGGTCAGCATTGTTTACTTTAAGTTTCGTCAGTGGCAAATGTTTCATCTCAAAAGAAACTAAACAAGTCTGCATCAGGTAAACAGCATGAAGGATCTGCACAAGCTGAGCGGTGGATGAGCTGAAGCATAATTTCCTTCCCCTTTCCTGTTCCTTCCTGATGTGTTGCCAGAGCCTGGCTATCATGAGTGCACTTGCAGTCACCCCTGGAACAGTCTTTCAGGTAATTGGAATCTGGAAAATTTGTGTCAACCAGTTGCTTTAACTCGGTATTTCTTGCAATGGCATTCAGCCCTGAGAACATTTCCCTAATGGCATGAAGTATGAAGTGTAACTCATAAGAGGGATAGCAAATGGGAGCACGTTGAAGTTCAGACTCGGTTTCAGAGATCCCAGTTTCCACTGGGGCATTTAAATAAGGAACACTTCTTCAGAAGTACTCAGTACCCTCCTACTGTGTTAATTGACTTGAAAATGTGATAGCTTGACTTTGTGCTCAGCTGGGTGTTGAGTGGTTCTGAAATACCAATTTTCCTTTTACCCTTTGAAGCCCTGGATAACAAAACCACAAAAAGCCCTGCGAATCTCAACAGCTTCCACCGGCCATGGTTTAGCAGGCCTCGAAGCATTGTGTGCATCTGCGGCAGGCGGTTAACGTTAGTGCTGACGCCTCTTGTTTTCTGATCCTGTCACAGGCTGAGTGAAGGGTGTAGCAGCCAGCTCTAGCTCACATCGTGCTGTTGTCAGAGCAAAGATGATCGTTGTCAACTGGCATGTCTGCGTAAGCTGGAGACGCTGGGATTTGCGTTCCTATTTAGAACATAAAAACTGCATTAGTGCCTTGCAGGGTGCTCGGAGAGATGAGCTCTCTGCAGAGAGGTGAAGGGGAAGGACAGTAAGACAGCTCCGTCCTTCCGGTGGGTTTCTTTTCATGCCACTAGCTGACTAAACTGAAAACTTTATAAAACTTGCTGTAGTTGTTTCCTTGCCTTCTCTCTCTCAGCTCTAGTTGCCTGTTCCTCCTCTTTCCTGAGTCAGCCAAGGTAGAGTCTCTGGAACAGAGCTGTGCATAAAGAAACCAGGAATTCAGAGGGAATTAGGTGGAAATGGACATCTCAGCTAAGCCCAGTGAGGTCCTTGGGCTTTCACTGACCTCGTTGGACTTGGATTCAGGCTTCAAATGTCAAGAACTAAAGATTGCTTCCACCTGTGGTCTCCCAAAGAGCTGCTTGGCTGATCCTTAGGCCTGACCCTCACTTGCATGGTCTTTGTCCTTCACTGGAGTCAGCAGAGCCTACAGATGCTGTGAAGTTTGTGTTCACACTTGAACAATTCTATCAAAAGCATGGCATTTCCTTCTGAGAACCTATTTGGTTTTGTGGAGGATTTTCATTAGGTTGCTTTTGTCACAGAGGCAGCTCAACGGTGCTATGGAAACTTGCCAGAGTGGAATAATAGCTCTTTCCAGAGATGGCCATCTAACCTTGTGTGTTTGCATCCAATGAAACTCTTCATTCCTTCTCTTTCTGGCATTGAAATAATCCATGCAACACTGCAAACCATTAGGTGATTCTGAGTAAGGAATGGTTCCTGCAACGCGCCTTGTTTTCCAGAATCTCATTCGAAGAGAAGATATGTTGGTGTATGTTCTGGGCAACAAATGCTTCCTCCAACCATGGCATGCATTAGAAGCATGCGGCAGAGCAATAAATCCCGCACTTGGAGAAGCCGGTAGAGGGGGTACCTCAGTATTTGGAGGTAATTTTGAGGTACCTCAAAATTTGGAGGACTTGTGTTCTCAATGCTGGCTAAAGATTAGATTTTTGTGTTGCCTTGAAAGTGGTAGGTATACTTGGACAATGTCAGCCCAAAGAAGTCTGCTCAATACTGTGTCTTAGCACTGAGATAATGTCTATTGGACCAATATCAGGTAAATCTTGAATGTTCTTCTAGTAAACATGACTGACAGTTGATCTTTACCTTAATAACAGAGTTTTGTTTGCAGAAGTAATTCTAATTGTCCTTTTGCAATTTCCTGTCTCAAAGACAATCAGAATAATTGGTTGTAATGCTGGATTCAATTACTTTTGAAAATTCATTAACATGTTAATTCTTAACTGCTATATAATATTCAGCTTTTTCATCGAAGTGTTGGCTCAAGTTTTAGTTGTTAATAGTGTCTGGGGAAACTGAAAGAGACATTATAGGAGAACAGCTTGTCCCTCCTAACTGCATTTCTGAAAAATGTTTGTCATAAATTCATGTCAAAGGCAGGAAAAGAGTAAAACCATAAAACAACATCAAAAGGTTTATTTTGGTAGGGTCTTTGGCACTGAAAATGGCTGTTGCAGGGAGAGGCAGAAAACGCACCCACCTGTTGTGCAAAGATAGCAGCTCAACAGTAGTGGTGTAAAAGGAGCAGTCTAGGAAGTGAGGATAAATGTTCTGTTACAGCTAAATTCTTATCTTTGCTCAAGTTGGGTCTACCTTTGCTGGACAGTAGACCACAAGGAAGCCAGTGACACGGCTGAGAAAGCAAAGCGTGCTTTGTTGGGAAACTCAGAAGCTCCTTGGCTGTGATGGATGGCGCACGGAGGAATGTGTTAAACCAGCGTGCTGATGTGCTGATGTTTCCTTGACGTGCTTGATGTCTTCCTTGGATGTCTGTGCCTAGAGAGTCTTGTGTAGCTCTCTGGAGAAAGTGAGAGATGTTCCTCTTTGCACGTTTGATGTCATTCTTCTCATTTCTCCACTGTGGACTCCGACACCTGAGCGAAGAGATGTTAGCGCTCCGTCCTTTTGTTTGATATAGTCTCTTTTTGAAGATTCAAAGAGGAGAAGCCTTTGAGTATTATCTCCGCAAGCAGCGGGTAGATGATAGGGCAGCCCGGAATCAAGGAATACTCCCCGCTTCTTGTGAGGATAATTTGGGGTTAATTTTGAGGGTAGATTTTTGTCACTTCAGGAGATACAACAGAGGTTCATAAGATTGCTCCGTGCTGGTATCAACAATGACTCCCAACAAAACATGGATGAGGTCAAGCAGGGATGGGGCCTCAGCAGCTACTTCGAGGGCTGCTTTGACTTTTATCATTTTCCTGACATAAATGAAGAGTGAAAACCAACACAGTTAAAACGGAAATTGGTTTCTACCAGTTCTGTGAATTTAATAGTGGTGTTTTTTTCTTTAGATATTTGCTCCATTTTCTGCTTTGCTAGGTTGTGTAGTTGTAGTGATTTTTTTTTTTTTTTTTTTTCCTTTTAGGTGAAAAGCGGGGTATTTGGTTTTCCACACCACTGTAAGATAAGCTTCTCTTCTACAGGAACTTTCTAGACTTGTCTGTCACTGGATCTGGCTACAGTCTGCAGGTCTTTTATTTCTCTGTGGAACAGATCATTGGTATGATTTTGGACATAGTATGTTCAGAAGGTAATGCAAAAAGGGGCAAGGCTTTTGTAAGAGAGCACCGAGTGCTCTCTTTGAAGTCATTTTCCATTTTTCTCTGGTTGAATGAATTCTCTGCTCAGAATCTGTCTGGGAAGGGTGGTACTTGATTAATGATTAAAAACCACCCTGCTTTTCAGCTGTTTGTAGTGCCTTTTCTGTTAGCATTGTGACCGTGGATAAAAGAAGGAATTGTGTAGCATCGGGGTAGCTGAAGTGCTTTTACCAGAGGAGCATATCATTCTGCTGAAGGGTAAACTTCATCCCGAAAGGAACAGAAGCCCCAAGATGCAGGGAATTAAACACTGGGCAGCAGATGGACATCTGGAAGGTTAAGGCATCCCTTACAAGCAGATACTTTCAGACAGTGCAATACCTACAGGGCTGTTGCTATGTGTCATACCACTTTGTAGCTCTGTTCCTTTACATGAATCACTGTATAGATGCTGAAACAGTAAAGAAGTGTCTGCTTTAGCTAAGGATACCTTAGGGCTTTCACTAGCTTTGTCAGTAACATCTCTTCAACAGTAGCTGCGATTATTGAGTTAAATTTAAAAAAATCCCCAAATCTGTTCTTAATGATGCCAGGTATCAAACCAATACAAGAGTATGCATTTCTAAATGGATAACAACCAGATCATGTATCACTCATATCTAAACCAATACACTTCTCACAAATTGTGGCGAACAAGCAAGTGCATTACTCTACTCGCAGCATGGGCCATTAAGTGCTGGTATGCAAACAGCCTTGTCTGGCTTCCCAGCTCCTGCTGATAGGAGCAGCAGGGCCCTCGCTGACTTGTGAAATGTGGAAGTGTGGAAGATTCAGTCACTGGGTGAGGAAACAGCCCAGCAAAGCCACCCAAAGAGCTACATCAGAAAATGAAGTGTATTTATTTCTCCTTTTTAAAGCCAAAGTAGTTTACTAGGCCTTTTTGGCTTGTTTTATGTGTTTCATGCTGAAAGGGTCTCAGATTTTTCTCAAGTGTAGTGGCAAGCTGCAGGGACAGCGTTTTCCTTAGTGATTAAGCCACCAGCCTTGGACTCCATCCCAAATTTTTGTGTTGAACCTTGAAGGACAAACTGATGTTTCAGCAAGCTCCCAAGATCATAGGAAATTACTTTTTGCTACAGGCTCTTCAACACACCAGATTTTCAGCAAGTACTTAATCTTGGAACTGAAACGTTTGTGAAGTGCTGACCTGAGGCATTCCATGTGGCGGGAGGCACAGCGCAGACCAGGCTACGAGCCGTAAGCAGTGAGCGTGGGGACTGGGCACGATTTCATCACGCTGTGGTGTGTCCTCCGTTGTTAGCAGACAACAAACTTCTTTTAGCAGTAGGGCTGTCAAACGCAGGCTCCAGTCCTTCTCGTTACATATTTGCTCCTGCTAGCTGCTGTGAGGCTGCAATTATTGGATGCAGTTAGGGTGTGTCTGTACAAAAAGCCTGAGTCATTTTCCAGACAGAAGAAAACCGATGTATTAATGCACGCAAGAAATGCATTCATCTTCACAGTGAGATGGCTCTGGCTGGTGCAGATGACTCATGGTGAACATCTCTTTAAAGAGAGAGTACACAGCAACTCAAGATTTCATTTGAAAAATATTGGCTCTTGCTCACCCATGGCAGCTTCCAGAAAAATTTGAAGCTTCATTTTTGGCTTAACTTTTCTGTGTGCCCAAGTTAGTACTTGGACACTCATTAATTCCAAGGACATAGGGGTAATCCAGTGTTAAACACTCTTAAAAACGCCACTGTTACAGGAAGTCCTCTCATGCAATTTTTGCTGACTTCAAGAGAATAGCAAAAAGGACACTGACCTATTCCATTATATATATATATATATATATATATTTAACCTGAAAGCTATGCAAAAAGCAATCTGGAAGTATCAAGGAACAAAAAAAAACCCATTAGCTTCATTCAAAAAAAATGTCCACTTTTCAACTACCTAGGCACTAGCTACAAAGGCTTTTTAGTTTTTTTTTTTTTTTTTTTTTTAG
>VXAV01004041.1:320120-338245 GCA_013399715.1 Alectura lathami
TTTTTGGTTTTTTTTTTTTTTTTCTCTAGAAGAGGCAATCCTTTGAGTATTTTTCGTGTAATTAGTCTTCATCATTCAGTGCTCAGCTCTGCTTCCTCTTTTCTGAAAGCAACCTTCTACTTGTTTACTGTCTTGCAATAGATGATTATTCTAAGATACTCACATGTGGATCTTCAGGAAAGGTTTCTTTTTCACCCGAGTATCGACCAGCTACTTGTGGCCACTAAAACTTAGGCAGTTCTTGTAGTCTCTTAGCTCAGCTTTGTTCCTGATGCATCCTTGAATCTTTGGTAATGGTCTTTCAGCACATGATAGGCAACAACAGCATGACCTCATAATTTGATTACCTGCACTGGTTTCATTTCTCTTCTTTCTCCCATTACCGTTGTGTGAATGGATTATTTCTACTGGCAGGGAGCTTGTTATTAAGATCAGGTGAACCAATTACTGGCCCAGGAGCCAGCCGAACTGCTGGAGTGTGGAGTGATAATGAAGCCTGGCATTTAAAACCCAGTGACCTCTTACCTTAGCTGCATTGATTCATAGCAGAATAATCTAAGCAACAGCCTGAAGAAATGTCACTTTTTTAAACACAGCATTTTACAAAATGCATCATTCTCCTGTGCCCCATCACTGCTTCTTATTCCATTGAGAGACTGAAGACGAAGACAAATCTGAGTTGCTAGTTATGAATGAAATGAAACTGCTTGATGCGTTAGAGTGTGTATTAAAATTTCTCCACTGCTTTAAACAAGAAATCCTCAGGAATCTTTCAAACTTATTCCTTCCCCTATCAGAAAATGTTCAGACACAATATCTGCAGAACAGGAATAAGCCCTTCTCTCTTAACGTATTCTGAATCTGCTGGCCATGGGAAAGTTGCTTTTACCGATATAACAGTGCCTACCCTGGAATTTCTTTCAGCAGATTTTCCCTGTGATAAGCATGAGGAAATGCTAGTAAGTGCAAAGGCTCCTGTGGGGGGAGGTCTGACTTCAGTTAGGGTGGGCGTAGGTATGCTTCCAATGAGCTGTTCCTTCCTTCCCTTACTGCCCATTTGACACCCCCTCTGCAGCTGTGTCTGAAACCTCGCGTCAGCTAACGGGATCTGCAGATCTGTTACACAGCTTTGTGTCTGCTCACAGACAGCACTGGTTAACCTGCTTGTATTGCTTCTCACGTGTTTCTAATAACTTGCAGCTACTGGTCTGTGCAAAACAAACAAACTCACCATGCTACCTCAGTCTTTTCAGAAAACTTTAAAAATTAAATGTACATATTTTAAATGTACGCAACAGGTTTCTTGCTCCTTCTGACCACGAGGAGTGTGAGTGTACTGAACTTCCAGCTGTTTTCTGCCATGAGGAGTGGCGGCTAGCGGCTGGTCACAGCGCATGAAGTCGTGTAGGGAGCTATGGTTATGGAGTGTCGGTATGGACCACGAAACATGGAAATGGCATGGGAGAACCAGGAACGTAGTGCTCAAATTCTCAGAAGGCTGTAATTCACCTCAGTCTAATTTGGGAAGCTTTGTACGCTTACAGTTTTCTCCTTGAATTCCAGTGTGTTCGGGCTTGCCTTCACTGTTACCAGCTGGGAACATTTCACCTTCTGGCTCCAACCAAGAGGGTGAAAGAAAAGCACAGGAGACATTTGACCTCACTTTTCTGAGGCTGCTAAGAAGTTTACCCCTCAAACACTCCCCTCCCAAATAAAAGGCCATTTCATTGCATTTCATTTTCCAATTTTTAAGTTTCCTACCTAAAGATGACAGCAGAAATAACGAGGTGCCCTGTGTGAGCATTTTTCTAGATTCAGCTAAATAGAATGGAACCATAGAATCGTCTGAGTTGGAAGGGACCTTTAAAGTCATCTAGTCCAACCCCCCTGTTCCAGCCTGTCTAGGTCTCTCTGGAACACACCTAGAATTTCATAGACTATTAAATTCAGCAGGACCAACCACACTTGTATTTAAGCACATTGTTAGAACACCTTGCTAAGCCATCATCTATAATGAAAGCAGGTGATGTATTCAAGTACAATATTCATGGCTTCAGCATGGGCAATCTGAATTATGGCAACAGAGAATTAGATGACTGGCCTGTAGGAAAACTTCAATGTTATAAACCCACAGACCATGCAAACTGTCCTAAAGATAATAACTATAGGAAAGCTTCAAGATGCTAACTTAGTGGACAGATGTAATACAGCTTCAGAACCATCCTTGACATTGGATTTGTGGATTACGTTAAGGGTGAGCTTGAATTTGGTAAAGAGGAGCACAGTCTGGGTGCGGAGGTGTTGTCTGCAATGTGACTTACACAAGCATGTACAGTAAGTGTTTCAAAGGCTCTAAGTCCTACCAGTTTTTTGTGTTCCTTCTGTAACTGTCCTGCGTAAATGTGAACAACAGCTGGAGGTGAGTGGAGTCAGACCGGCCACGGCATTTACCACGCAAGATCTGCTCTTTCCCTGTGAGAAATGACTGCACCAACTCACTCAGCAAAATATGCATGATTCTGAGCAGCTACACAGATGTTTGCAGCGTTCAATATAGCTATAAGCGTTTAGCTGAAACACATTTATATGGCTTCTCTTTGACTACAGGCTGCTGAAAGCACAATAATGTAATGGCTAAAGCATAGGTCAGAAACTAATTCGAAAAGGAGTCAAATTCAAATAGCAAGCCTTCTGCCTCTCTCTAAATTCAGACATTTGTTTTTTGTCTTAGACCGGTTATTGCATTATTTGGTTGACTCTCTTCCAGAGAATGCCTCTCATGCTGATGTGGAGGTTGACATGGGTTTAAAAAAGCAATGTGTCAGTGCAGGCCTATTTGTTTTTCTGCAGCTAGTTTACACCTAGCGAGAGCTGCCAGTCTCGCTGGCTCCCAGGGCTGCTGTTTCCCCTGTAAGAGACTCATCAGACACCATGGGGATTTTCCTGGCTCACTCCTGTTTTGGTGAATGTGCTCTTAGCTCTGGTGGGTTTGTTTCACTTTGCTTTAAATAACTTTCAGGGTCCCTCAGACAAACAAAATCAGCAAGAAAATGACTGACTGACTCCACTTTTATGTTCTGTTAGAAAGTAGTAATGTAGCGGCATGGGACCACAACTCTTATTTTGCCTCATCATAATTTGATTAAAAGTAACGGTAAATGGTTGTGCAGAGCATTTTCTCTTCTGGATCATAGTTCTATATTTCCTTTCATTTCCATTAGCTACATCAAGTCAGTGTATAACAGTCAAGAAAAATCGCTGATGAAGGGACAGAATTCACTTGATCAATCCTTAGGACCAGTCTGGGTCATTTACAGGATAGATTTTAGTATCACCATTTCTGAAAGTGCCGTTTCTTTGCCTCCTCCTCCTTCCTTTCCAATTCAGTGTGGGCAAAGCAATGCCAGAGCTCAGCAACCGCAATCTTTCAGACTGGAGGCTCAGCCTGGGGGGAGTTTAGCCAGCTGCGTTTAATTCCCATGTGTATCCCACTGCTAGCAGAAATGGGATACGCGTGCATGTAAAAGCAAGCATTATCTCATTACCTCCATGAGCTAGGCAAAAGCTATTATGAGTGACAGCTTGGCTTATCTGTGGGCTAAGATTCAGAGAAATATGACTTGGTGGGAAAGCTTTCAGATTATGCTTTGCCCTTGAATGCACCCTGCTGGGAGACAGGAGGTACAGAGGCGGCGCGATGGCTGTCACGCGTCTGGGTCTCACCATAGGGGAAAAGCCCTTCCGATACCCATGAAACTACAGGGGTGGTTTTGGACCCACTCTGTCTGATTTTTCTTTTTTTTCTTTAGCCAGCAAGCGTAGAGAGGTAGGTGTACGAGTGGGATAGCCATCGCCCCTGACACCCCTCAGGGTCCTGCATGACTGCAGGAAGGGGCTGGGGCAGCTCCTTCAGCCAGTTCAGGTGTTCGGGGGCATGGTGGCTCCCGTCAGCTTGTCATGAACAGCCCAGGACTTTTCAAAACTCTGCTCTGAGGCATGTGATTACAGAAGAATATTACTCAGAGTATCTACTGCAGCTCTCTCTCTGTGCCCTTCTGTGCCGTTTTGGATGTAGGGGGGGCCATGGGAAGCAGAGGATGCACAGATGTGCAGAAACTTTTTTTTTTTTTTTTTTTTTTTTTTTTAANCCTACATGTCTCTTCCCTTCGTTCACCGTAGGGGCAGCCTCTGCATAACGGTGCTCACCTAGGCATTCGAACAGGGTAAATGCATGCTGTGATTGTGATGGTGCTTCTGGAGGACTCATAGGAAAGAAGACTTGCATAAGGGAATGACTTTGGATAAGGCTTTGCTTCACTTTGCCAGTCTGCTTCTCTATTATTTGTTTTGGTTCTGTTCATCATTGCTAGGTTTTCCTCTTGTATTCACTTACTGCAATCCGACGGCTTACTCCTGCAATTAATTCTCTGCCTGTAGCACTAGTCAGGTGCACAGTGCACAGAAGTATCAGTCTGCTTACGCACCATGCTGAGATGGATCAGAAGGGAAGCGGGAACAAGACGTGATCTACAGATACCGTGAGAGATCCCGGTTCCTTAGTGATCGAACAGAGCAGAGTGCCAAATGTGATCGCGTCGGACTGGAAGTTCAGAATGTTTAGACTTGGGGAACAAGTGCTCTTAATTAAAACAAAGATATGACAAATACTAGTGGAATGGTGGCTGGGAAGTGGTGAAAGTGGAAGACACCATCCAGGTAACAACTGAAATTCAGAGAAACGCACCAGCGAGTTCACGTGATCCCGGTAATTATCACGTGATCCCAGTAATTAGCCCCTTGGTTTTGCACGCTAAGCACTTCTCTCCTGCCCTGTCCCTCAGCACTTCTGATCACCTCTGCATCCCAAATCCATGCCTGTGGCTCAATACAAGAAAATGACTCCACTTGTAACTCCATCTGCAACTTTGCAGAGGATGACTGAACACAGATCCCAACTGCAGGCCCCGTTCTTTCTCTCAAGAATAGCTATCCAGGAAAGCACGTGGCTTAAAGCTCGTATCCCTCCACTGGACAAGAACCAGAAATTCTCACGTTCTCTCAGTTGCAAATATTGCCGTGAATTTCCCCATCCTGTTAACAGTTACTGGCACACCGTTATCTTTTATGTTGGTGTTTATTTGCAACTGTAAATTAAAAGGAGTTTACAGCAACTTCTATTTTTTTGATACACGTTCTGTTGGGACATAGATGACTGTAACTTCAGTGGCCATGTCCAAGACTTCTACGATCTGTTGTGGCACCTCTTGCAGACTTTCAGTACAACGCGGTCCCTCTGACCTCATTTACTGCCAGACTTGGTTTCATGCTGTATTTCGTTCCCACCTCACGAAGAGTACAACAGCTGGCTGAAATAGCTCCATTGTTTTGGCTGTGTAACGCTCATTTCAGTTTTTACAGCCTTACCTGAATGAAAATGTAGTCCTAGAAGCAAACTGCAAGGGTGATAATACACAATTTTGCATTCCAGTCATAACCCTGCAGAACTTACAGCTGTCAGAACTCATCAGTGCAATTCTAACATAATTGTTATAAATGTAATCTATTTAGTGCCCCAGGACGTCTGTCCTGGCAGGCAGTGAAATGGCCCTATGGACATGCTGCGGAGAGCATTTTTGTGCCACTCTTTTTCAGATATTGTTCTCCGAAATCAAGAGGCCTGTCATTCAAAGCCTTGCTTTGGAAAGATATTAAAGGTATAATTTCTCTAAATTAAACTGCAGCATTTATACCCATTAATGAGGGAAAAAAAAAAAAGGCAATCTTTGAGTATTTTGAGCGCTTAATTGATCATCAAAAAAGATGTGTGCCGCTATGTTGGCTACATGCAGAAATTTCTGTGTAAAGCTCTGATTGTGATAATGTATTTCCTAGCAGATTTTTAGAACAGGCTGTGATCAGTTATCAGGCAGCACACGATAGCGTTTGTAATTATAGCCAAAAAATGAAGAGCTTGAAATGATGGTGATTCTGTGATACTGGGTGATGCACAAAAACCTTTGAGCTGTAGTCCCTATCTAGTTGAAATATTACCAGTTACGTTGGTTCTGGGCTGATATTTGGTGCTGACCATTGCTCTAACGAATGCAACAGCATACTGTAGCAGATTTTTTTTCTCCTCAGTTCCAGGAGACAGTGTGTGAGAATCTTTTTTTTTTTTTTTTTTTTTTTGCAGATGTGCTGTGCAAGGTGAGGTTATTTGTTTGCTATACATCACTTCAGTGCACATAACGCGTGGATCTGTAGCACCAGGTTTATTTAGCAGCTTGTATAATGGTGACACAGCCGGACTCTGCAGCCTGAGGTGCCTTCAGGCTGTTGCAGGTGTCTGTATGGCGAGAATGGGGGCTCCTTTTTGGGCTCCCTTTTGGCCACTGCCTTTCTCTGGGTAGTCTGGAGAAGTTGCTCTGCCTGGAGCAAAATCTGTGTTGATAAGGTGGGAAATTAACAACAGGCGTGCTGCCAGAGGTCAGTCTGCAGCTGGCAGGTTTAGATGGTTTGAAGTGAGGAAACTTCACATGCGCTCGTGGAACAGATGTCTCTTCAGTAATTCATATAAAGCTTTTTTTAAAAAGAGGAGATACATTTTTTGGATATAGGAGTATGACCAAGAGCTTTTAATCAAGAATAGTAATAATAATACAAAAATACAAAACAGTAATTGTAATATTGATTCTAAGTTTAACATGGCAAAAGGAAGAAAGTATTTCTGATTTCTTGTTCAGAACGACTTATAAGCATCTACTCTAAAGAACATGAAGTGAGGTCGTACAGCTGATTTTTTGGGATATCTTTGTTCCCTAGGAGGCAGAGCTGTTTTCCACAGGCTGAGTGACCTGCCACAGGGAGGGCAGGGTTTGCTCAAGCTGATGCTGAGGGAGATGGACTCGGAATAAAATTTAAATAAAGGGCCATTTCCACAGCTGGTGCGCAACCAGCTCACGGTGTTGCGTACACACGGACAAGGACCACACCCAGATATGGTTCTCTGACAGAAGGAAAAAAAACACTGAGCAGCTCCTTCCTTTTTAATCACGAAGAGGAGGTAATGCTTCTCTGCAAACTGGGACGCTGTGAGATTTAGGTATGGCTCATTTTCTTCAGTTGTGACATAACATTTGTCTGTCTGTGTCTGGAGGAAAACTGGCAGGATCTGGCAGTATAAAACTGGCAGTTATACAGTAGTTCCTTTTAATTATTGTAAGCCATGATCTTGAATTAATCCCCCAAAGTCGCTGGAAGAATCAGACTTAGTCCATGTGGCATGCTGACCCACTAGTTAGGTTTAATTTTATTTTTTAAATTACTCCACAGCCTGGCAGGAGAAATTACATTTAGGTAGAAGTCAAAGGTTAAGATGACAAAAATTCCTGGTGTACCAGAAGGCACCACACAGAAAAGGGGTGGGCTGAAGCAGCTGCAATGGAAGCTGCTGTTCTCTTGCAGTGAGTGCTCTCCTGCCCCATGAGGCGGAGTTGGTGAGTGCTCAGACAGCACCTGCAAGGTGAATGGAAATGAGAACAAGCAGTGTTCAGCTTGTTCCCAGTGTTATGTTCCATCACATTGAGAAGCCAGCTAGGTTTCTTCTAAGATAATAGAAATCAATGTATAGTGAAGAAAAGTCTTTTCTGGGTGCGGTAGTTCAAATGTTATCACTGGGACAGCTCTGGCAATGGCAAGTCAATGCTCACAGTTTATTGCTAACTGCTGTAAGTCTCTCAGTGCAATGTCATAAAAATGATATTGCATTAAATGTATTGTGGTGTGTGACTTTTACAAAGCCCAAGAATAATTCTTGGAAAAGCAGGCCTGTTCTGCCCCTATGGAGACCACAATTCAGGGCACTAGAACCGCAGTTCTGTAGCGAGGGGGAATAACCACGCCGTTGATCTCCCTTTTCAGTTGTTCTGTACTATTCAGGCTGCGGAGTGCAACAGGGGAAGAAATCTGCAATGTGAAGTTATCGCCACTCCTGTGCTTCTCATTGTACATCTGCTCCCGTGATCAGACCTCAGTCACTGCAACGAGAAGACCAGAAGGCTCTTGTTCTTCTACAGGCTTTTTGAGGGGCTGAATTATTTCTGTCCTCCTGCAAGCTTGTGCTTCCTGTTTGTTCGCAAGGGGCTCATTCTTTCTTTCTCTTTGCCCACTTTTGCAAATGGCCTGAAGGAGTTAATTGTCAGTGGTGGGCTTTGCATGTTGTATCTTCACTGATGCCAGTAGATTTACTTTGATTTATCCCCGTTTAAGATCTGGTTTTGTTTTGCTCATGTCCTGAAGGCACTGTGATTTTGATTCTTTTCATTCACCACTGCCTTTGCTATAGAGTTCTGCAACTAGATTTTAAAAAGGCTGCTGCTGTAGTGCATAGGTTTTTACAGTATTTTGAATATGTCCATTGATTTCAAGTCCCTACATCTAGAATGTTAAAGTATTTTTGATCTGCCAAACACCTTGCTCAAAACTCTAGTTGGTGCTCTGCAGATGACGATCAGAAGCCATGGAAGTAGATTAAAGGGCAAATCATCTGTTTTTTTCTTTCAATATACAATGCACTTGCCTTGTTTCATCCCTGTCACACCATGATCACAGCTTTTCAGTTGACACCTGGATTAGCTGTTTAATTACACAAATGAGCCTCTGGGCTCTTTTGCTTTTTTGTCCATTTTACTGATGGACTCGGTGTACTGAGAATATATCTGGCAGGTATGAGCCTCATGGTGGGGGTGCTCAGCATGATGTTTCCATCCAACCAGATCATTGCATTAGTTTTGCCTCAGTGCGAAAGTTCCAGAGTAAACCTGTCTTTGGTTTTCTAGCTGTCTGGCATTCAAGGTTAGGAGGTTAGGGTTTGCTTTCTAGCATGCTGATGTAAGTCTCGCACAGCACCCAAATGCCATAACGCTCATCCTTCACCTCCCGCTGGGGCTGCCTACCCAGGTCTAACACAGCAGAGAGCAGCTCAGCATTAGCCCTCTCAGGTAGCTGCCCAGTGCAGCCAAGGAACCGTTTGAGCCAAAGCCCACGGGTGTTAGTAGGAAACAGTTTTCAGGAGCAGGCTGTAATTCACTGTAGTGGCTTAGTATCCAGTGTCTGCTTCACGGTCCTGTTCGCTCTGCTGTGAAGGGAATTTACGAGGTGACACCATATTGGCAGAAAAGTTCATCTATTTTCCCTACAAATACTACATGGGAAGACTTAGATGTTGTTTGCCTTCTCTAATGGGTGCCCAGCATGGAGTAGTGCACTGAAATGTTTTTGTGCACCACCTCCTAAAAAGCAGATCAGACTTTTAAGCTGTCAGCAGTAATGGGCTAGGAACAATCTGCATGGCGTGTGCAGCGAGCTGAGACTAATGGGCTGCGTTCCCAGGCTTCCTCCCGGTGTAACTCACTTAAGTGCATGTACTTCCTTCATTGAAAGATGCAATGATATTGCAGGAGAAATTAATTTACCATCATTTCATTTCCTTTTAGAAACATAGCGCTTCGTTTAGCTCTGAGGCCTTTTGCCGCCTTCTGCTGACCTTTGTGGACACGTTCTTCAAAATTCTCCTTTTCTGCCACCTTAAGTACGTGCTCAAGCAGTTCAGCCGTTGTGCTCAGTGCTGGTGCTGTGTGTGACGACGGAGGGCCAGTGATGCCTTGGTCGTGTTCACCCAGAGCTGATCAGCCTGGGGAAGGAGTGCTCGCTGAGAGACTGTGCTTCAGGTTCTTCTCCATAACACGAAGATATTAATGCATTATAAAATATTGCCTATTAATGTTGCAATAAATTAGGCATCTCACCACATTAATACAGCATCAACTGTTATTAAAATGCTTGGAATCATTTTCTGATTTTTTATTAGATAAAGAGATATGGAAATTGCTTTGAGAGAAGTGAGTGTTGCTGTTGTGCTGTGCATTGTGTTCAGCAGGGAGCAAGTTTTTGTCTCAGCAAAGCGTTTAAATGCTGAGGAATAATTTCTCGTAAATGGCAGAAACAATGCAATTCTAAAGTTTTCCAAATCTCTGCGCGTGGGATTCTGGAGCCATTAAAGCTCTGGTGACTTACTAAGCTAAATGAGACTGACAAAGAAATCCAGGCAAAAAATCTTCACCACATGTTGTATGACATTAAGTTTAGTTCAGCTTTTCATCGCGGGAAGCCTGCCTTCCCTGCTTTAGCAATTCAGTGTCATGTGCAGAATATGCTGACGACAAATGGAAAAGTTTGGCATTGGTTAAAATAAAAGCTCATATGGACTGGGGATGCCCGAGACTGTAAGGAAGGAGTCCTTGCACGTCTAGCCTCGCCGTTGTATGGAACAATACCTCTGAAGCATCTTTCCATACTTCCAGGATTATTCCTTCTGTTCAGAAGTGTTGTAGGTCATTGAGAAAAAATCATCACAAAAAAAAAGAAAATGTTTAAAATACCTTTAAAAGTGAAGATGACAATTATAATCTTTTTGGCAGCAGGGCAGGCATGGAGTTTGAGGGCAGTCCCCTGCCATCATTTCAGCCGCAGCAATGCTGTCTGCGGTTTGGTAAACCCACTGCTCATCGCAGGTGCCGGGACCTCACCGGTCTGCGGGCTGAAGCGTGCCTCGCCTCTCGTGTCAGCTCAGCAGTCCTGCAGCTCTCAGAAGGAGCTGGGTAGTGTTTGTACCTCTCACAATTACATTTGATTTCTTTATGCTGTTTGATAGCTCTGTGTCAGGCCTTGTTCTTTCTCCCATCAATGATGATTACATCTTCCGCTCCCTCAGCAGTAGCACATGTGCCTTCTGACCTCAGACTGAGCCAGTGTCTTCCAGGCGATGTGTGTTCGTGTCAGTCAGGAGGGTGCCAGGGCTCAGCTCACGTGTTCGGGCTCCATTTCTTGCCCCCCCACTGCAGGAAGGAAAGCTGCTTCCCTCTGTGCTTTTCTCTAGGCAATTGTAATTCTTCAGCTCAATAGCTTTGGATTTATTCAGCCTAGCTGGATATTATCAGTTTATTTTTGTGCGGAGAAATAGGGCCAAGGAGAGAAAGGGAGGAGCAGAAACCCTATCGCTCTTGCATGGCTTACAGTGGGATTTACACTGAAACATGACATTTTTCATATAAATATTTCAGGACTCTTATCTCCGCAGAGATTAATCTGAGGAACACAAGCTCTCTTGCTCTGCCCCTTCCTTACCTCCCTGCCGGAAGGGCTGTAGGCCTGCCCGGGCCTTGGCCACAGCTTGGGATTACGGACCTGTTCCCAGGGCAGAAACCTCTGAGCAACACCAGCGAGCTGCCTGCGGCCACAGCACAACGATGGCCTGGCCCTGGGTCAGAAGGGTCTTCCTCAGCTGCATGGGCTGCTTGGGCATGACCGTGACACTGCTGGTGCCTAAACTGACGCGGTACCTCCAGGACCTGAAGTATGCTTCCTTTCCAGTTTCTATGCACCCTTGCATAGAAATTCCACCTGAGAGTCATTGAGGGTTCTGATTAATTAATGAGACTAATAATGCCTGGGTCATGTGATCCTTGCATTCACACCACCAAGAAATCATGGCTCATGGCTATGTTCCTTCACAATTTGTAAGAGGAGAAAAATGAGCCATGTGAGAGGGAAATCAGAAATAATATTCAGGATCAAAATTTTTCATAGATTTAGGGAGCATTCAGAGCTTGCTCTATAATAAACTTTTGCAAGAGAAGTTTAAAAGGCAGTTTTGTACCCTCACTTAGAATTAACCACTTGGAGCAAAGAAATTTGGCAGCCAGCTGCTTCAGTGTTTTGGTGAATTCTGTAAGAATGTTATTTGCAAACAAAAGCGAAAAATTAAGGTACAAGAGGATAAACAGAGTGAAGACCAGTGCAGCATCTGATTGTAGCATGAGGTTCTGAGGTAGGTGTGTTTATGCAGGATTGCAACTTAGGAAGCAGTTTGGTAGGACATGATCCCATTCAAAGTGATGTATTGCAAGTACATTTAAATTCACAAAATCCAAACTTTGGCATCAAATGTGACTTAATTTACAAGTTTTCCCACATTCCGCCCCAATCCCACCCCTCAATGTGGCACAGAAGAACAGAAAAGTCAATGCAGAGATGGGCCCATAAGTGACACTGGTGCAGGAATGAATTGAAGATGTCACTCTGTGGCATAGCTGGAAGAATGCTGCAGAGGGTACGGGCGCTAAGGAAATTCAGAGGTGTAAATATATTTCTGCAGTGGACTCAGATCTATTGCACTGCTCGGGTTTCTACCTCAGGTTTTCAAAACCTTTACTTCCTCATTCAACAAATGATATTTGTCCCCACTGGAGATTTCCTCTTCCTTTTCTCTGCTGAATGAGAGTGATTATCATTAAGGCAGGCAAAATAGTTAATTTGCATCCAAAGAAGCAGTCTTGCTTCAAATTGCCATGATCACAGTTTTACAGTGTCTGTTACAGACTGTGTAGGAGAATTTGCTGCACTGAAGGAGACATAAAAATCCTTGTCACGGCAGCTACCCTCAGAGGAGGCAATGGGGAAGAGCATCAGGAACCCAGGTCCAGGCAGATGCAAGCACCTGCTGGTGGTGCCCCGTGCCACATCCCCCAGAACGTGTGCGCAGCTGTGAGGTGCCTTGTGTTCTCAGGGTCTGGCTCCCAGACAGCCTAAGCAGCCAGAACAGATGGAAAACAACCACAACACACCCCCGAAATTGATTTGCAAGGTACAAAATGCACCTTCGGGGTGATCGCCCTGGTGCTGGCTCTGTCACACGTGTAACAGGCAGCATCCAGGCCAGAGCTGCTGCGCTGGAAGGAGCACGGTGTCAGTACATCCTCTGCATTCATGCACTTTTAACTTGCCACAGGAGGGCAGACTTTTTGTTTATATTTATAATGAAAAGAATGCAAGCTTTTTTGAAAGTAGAACGGTGTTTATGTGTCATTGCTCCTAAGAGAAGTTAATCTGTGCTTTGTGCATCATTCTTCTTCTAGTTGACTTCATCCTAAACCTTCAGTGGAGAGTCTTCAGTGGGCTGTGGAGCTGAGAGGTGTAACTGCATAAGGAAGTGGTGGAGGTGCCAGGAGAGTAATGTTAGCCAAATAATCATGGTCCATCACATCACTGTCAGTGCAGAAGGGCTCATCTTTGGCTACACCTGTGATTATTATTTTTTTTTTCTGGCTCCAGAACCAGAGTCAGTTCACAGCATTCAATTTGATAAACAATAGGAAAGTAAAAACCCAACCCAACAACAAGCAATCAAGCATTTAATAAATATGATGGCATTCCCACATGCTGCGCAGCACAGTTTGTAAGCCAGTGGGAATGCACCTGTGGAAGATTAGCAACGTTTAAAAGCATGCATACAAAGCAGTTACCATTGTTTGGAGAAGTCACAGGCAGGTTAAGGCAGAGGTTGTTAGGGCAGGATTTAAATGACCTCTGCTTTCCTCGTTCCTCAGAAAACCACACTTTTAATTTGTAAAACACCTTCACCACTGGCCTCGTTTACTCCTTCATTTGCAGCAGGGTATCTGCACTTAGCTCACAGATAGCAGCGTGAGCATTGTGAAGAGCCATTTTAGCAAAACGTGAATATCACATAGGAATAGAATTGACTGCTGAAATAAAAGGTGATAGGATAAATATTTTATATTTATACGCTCCTGCCAGGAGATCCGCAGAAGAAGTCACAAAACTGAAAAAAGCACGTGCAGTTTGCTGGAAGATGGATAGTCCTTCTGTGTTTGCAGCACTATTAGTTATTTATAATGTTTTTCATCCATTACACTGAGAGCTTGCTCACTGAAGAGCAGCCTGCCTTCTGGAGAGCAGAGCCATTGACAAGATGGAATGAAGCGAAGAGTGCAGCAAAGAAATCTTGTTGCATAGCAAACAGCATGGAGGGAAGCAGCGAGAAATGCTCGGTGGGGAAAAGGAATCCCTCCACCCCTGGCCTTAGAACCACTGGAAAAAGCACTTCCTCGTGAAGAAGCTATGCTGTATGAGAGGGAACATTCACGAACAAGGGTCTCACCAGCTGAGCAGTCAGGGTAGGGAAAGACATGATCCTGAGGCTTACGCGAATCAGCTGCCGGATATTTTGATCACAGTAGGACTTGCTCCTATGTCTGATCACCCAGGCAGAAGGGGTTTGTTGCACTGCTCCCGTGGGAGCTGTTCTCAGAGGCAGATAGCTGTATCCTATGTACTTCGGTGCGCTTTCCTGTCTTGTGTCATAATGCTTTTAAGGTCAAATATACCAACTGCCCCGATACCCCTCTGCGGCAGCCAGAACTGACCTTGCTGTTCTATAAACGTAAGGCAGGCAGCCTGGATATTTGGCCAGCAGGCTCTCTCGTGTGTTTAGGGTTCCAGCTGATGGAGATCCCTCAGCTAACTTCGGTGCCGGATGCCTCCCTGTCCCAGCTTGCTCCCAGTGTCCGTGGTGGGTGTGCTTGCACCCAAGCACTGCATCTGCACCCGGTGGCATGCTCAGACCCGCTGGGCCCCAGCCCTGCGGATCCTTGTGCCCCTCCCTGCGCTCCTGTGGTGTCGGGAACCACAGGGCCTGGTGTGCAGCCACCTGCGCTGCGCTGCTGCCCTTCGCCAGGCTCCGTGCTGCTGCGAGGCGGTTTGTCAGCGCGCGGATCATCCCCTCGCCGTGCTATGGAAATAGCTCTCTCCTGGGAGCCCTAACTCATTCTGTTGAAAACACAGTATTATCATAATCCCTGCTTGCTCTCTTTTCCTTAGTGTCATTCTGTTAAAAAGAGCCTGAACAGACAGAAAAGCTGCCATAAATTTTCAGCTGATCTCCGGGTCAGTCAGTTGTCATGCAGGGACAGTGGACATGAAGGGGCTGCCTCTGTCACACAGTGGACGTGCTGGTTTCAGCCATTTACCAAAGCAGATGAAAATGAGAGATCCTGGCAGGATGGCCTCAGCAACTCTGCTGCCTGGAATTGCTTAAAGCTCGTTTTGATTTCAATTAAGCATGCATTAATTTGACTTAGGTACTCAGCATTGACTGTGCATTCCTGATTTAATGAGCTAACGGTGTTGGGATAAATAATACGTGATGGAGCGTATCTTCATAGTGCTAAATTTTGCTGGTTTACAACAATTCTAATGTATCTGTGTACAAGTCAGTTAAACCCCCAGTTCATTGCTGGTCGATGTATTGTTGGTAGCCAAGCCATGTCAGAAATCTCCAGCATCCCAAAACCTGTGCAAGTGTCCAGAAAAAAACAGCTTTGAGTGCTGAGGTGGACTTCACCTGTTGGCAGCTGACTGCGCTGACATGGCCCGTTGGCACGGGTCTTGATGCGTGGAGAGAGCTGTGCATGGCAGCTCGCCTCACGCTTGGGAAATGAGCCTGAGGCCACTGAGCCCAGCGTGTCAGACTTCAGCCCTTCCTGGGAGCTCTGCATTTGGGATTTGGGGGTTTTGTTATTTGGATGCAAAGCAGAATTTTTGTAACAGAGAGAATAGAGATTAAATGGTATATGGTGCTTTCAAAGCCAGAGGCTTCTGGGATCCGTGGTGGAAGAGCTGGAAATGCCACACCTCAAGCTCCCAAAGGAGGGAGGCGTCTGTGCTGCTGCTTAGCGGTCTTGGTGCCTGACCTGTACCTCGGGCTCCCAGTCTGTACGGAATAAAGCCACATGGGACTGAGATGTATATAGGTTATCTGCTGAAGTAAGAGGATAATTCTCAGCTGTGCAGGGTGGGTGCCTGGATTTCACTGAAGCAGTTTTGGCTTACACCAGCTGGGGATGCGCGGATGGGTTTCCTTTGTGTTACTAATGCTTTGCGCTTAGAACTGTACATTGTGTTCAAGTATAAGCTCATTGCAAAGCACTGCAGCGCGTGACAAATAATCTTATACATCAACTTGTCAAGATGACTTATTCAAGTAGGATTAAAAGTTATTCATTCAGAAATTCAGGCCTTTCTTCCCCGGGGCGTATCAGCATACAGCACAACTTGTTATTATTAACTGCGATGATGTTGGTGATGGAGAGCTAAACGCGTGGGTTGTGAGGAGCACAGAGCAGAGAGCAGCCACCTCCCGATGGCGCGGCGGCAGGGTGCGCAGCCCACGCTCGCGTGGGAAATGCCGCCGCGGCTGCCTGCCTTGGCCTCATCCAATCTTTCAGCGAGACCAAGGGATGTGTTTTTTTTTTTTGTCTCCATGTATGAGATCCTATTATGCTAATATTTGTAAGAAAACATGGGAAAACTGGCATTTTTAAACGTTGACGCATTCCGTTCTGACATTTAATTACAAGAAGTTGTGGTCATTCTGTTTGGAAGCTACTTCTTGTTTCAGCACATTTTGTTGGTTGTAAAAACACTTTTATAAACAAAGTACTGTAAACCAAGCAAATATTTTAAGTGTATGGAAAGCGTTCAAGCTAAAGCCCACGTGTGTTTGAAGCATCACTAAATTTTTATTTTCATGAAAAACGAAAACATTTTTCTTTTCATTGTGATTCTGGATGTTTTTTAGAATTTTATAGTCCAAATGGAATGGGAATGTATTAGCAGGAGAAAAGCAGGGAGGCTGGAATCTCTAAAGCTGTTTGGGAAGGATAAAGGGCACTGTGCCAGGAATCACTCAAATGAATTAAAAGAACCGTGGTTGTTTTTCTACAAAGTCACGTTTTGAACAACACAGAGGAGTGAAGCGGTCAGCCTCCTCTGTACTTACAGTGGCGTGAGCGTTGCAGCCGCCTGCAGATACGCGCTCAGTAAAACCTGAGTGAGGTTTTATTGCCAGTTGGTGCCCAGAGGATGGGGCCAACCCTGATCCTCGGGCAAAGCACCTTACCCTTTGCCTTTATTCAGGGCATGTTAGATCAGCCCAGCATACGCTTAGTTTCTGAGTATGCTCTTTATTGTTAAAACATATATAATAAATGGTAGATATTCGTGTAGGAGAGCATGTGCTTAAGATGAGGTTAATACTGCTCATCAGCTGACTGCAGACCTTGGCCCATGTAACGTGTGTATTGGTTTGAGTTCATAACGCAGCTGCACATGATCAAGTGCTGGGTAGTTTATATTTTGAAGTTAAGTCAACACTATAAGTCAAACTGCGGGAGGGCTGTGATTTAATTCATTAACAGCTGGAAGATTAATTACAGCACTATTAAATATGCGATTACATTAAAACCACAGTATTTGAACAGTGTGTTTCAAATAATGTTTGCCCATTAATTAGAGTGGCTAAATGTTCAAATTAATTAGAAGTGTGGGTTGTTGGTACGAAATAAGCCTGTGTGCGTTTGACTTCCTGGGGTGCTCTCGGCGCTTTCCCACCGTGCGGTGCAGCAGCCACAGCCATTGCCCTCTCCCGTCAGAGCTGGGTCTGGCTGGGCTCTGAGCACACAGCCCTGGGCCTCTGCCGTCCCCGCGCTCCCATCCTCCTGGGCCGTTTGCTCAGCAGCGGCACTGACCTCCTCCCGGCGTCAGCTGCCTGCGCTCGTAGCTCCTGGGGTCCTGCAGCACACGTACGGCGCGGATGGTTTTGCTGTGCGCCAGCCTGGACATGAAACAGCAGCACACAAATATTCTGAGATGAATGCCCAGGGATTATTCTGCACTTAAATTTTCTCATCAGCGGGGTTTTCCTCATTTAAGCTCCTACGCGTCAGTCCAGATTGACCTATTATGACAGATTCCCTCCTGGGGCTTAAACATCTTGGGTCTGTGCACCTCCCATGGCCGTGGAAAAGGATTCCCGGTCTGTTGGCAACTGAAATGTTTTCTGTTAGTGTGCTTTATCCAATACCCTCTGCTGGCGTGAAACCGCGTTTGCCGCTATACCCACGTGAAGGCAGCATGAAACAGTAATGGGCTGGTGAGCGACAAATTTAACCGAGGGCAGTGAAGAAATGCCCTTGTGCCCAGGTTCCTGATCAGCTTTTTCTGCAGTTTAAAATCAAACTGATCTGATTAACCACCTCCTGGCAAGAAGGCAGCTGCTCAACCTCTATTCTTCTCAAATACCTTTTGTAAATAACACGTTCATCTTCGTGGTGGTGTGGTGATTGCGTGTGTTCTGTGAAGTAAAAGAAAGAAAAATAGGAAAAAAAAAAAAAGGAAAAATAGGGATACAAAGAAGTTTTGAAAGA
>VXAV01004042.1:2399-21444 GCA_013399715.1 Alectura lathami
CCTGGTGTTAAAAGGGTGGCCCCTTGGTGGGGGTCCAGCTGGTAGCATGGCGGGGGGCTGTGTGGCCTCGGACTGTGCCTGGGTGAGGACTGCAGTCTAGGGGGGCATATGGGGTGCAGAACTGGGGGTGAATGGGGGAAAGAACTGGGGGGAAATACAAGGCCACAGAGCTGGAGTACATGGGGGGCAGAGCTGGGAGGTACATGTGGGGCATAGAGCTGGGGTCAGAGCTGGAGGCATATGGGAGGCACAGAACAGAGGCCAAATGGAAGCAGAACTGGGGGAAAATGGGGTGTGTTGGATGTCAGTGGGGGTGGGGGGGTCTGGAGGGTCCTGGGGGGCCATGGATGCCTCTGTCCCATTCCAACTTTTCTCTCTTTCTCCTAAGCTCTGTGCTATGGTGCTGTGGTTGCATCTGGTGCACTGTGTGTCACTGGGGGTTCACTGGTCATCACTGGGAGTCACTGAGCATCCTGAGTGTCACCGCGTGTTCTGAGAGTCATTGGAGGTCACTGGGTTTCACTGGATGGCACTGAATGTCCCACAGGTGCCACTTGGGTGCCATGGGGTCAGTGGCTACTGCACAGGACAGACAGTGGGGCATGGGCAACAGTGGGGATGGCTTGAACTGGGCAGGCTGTGTCTGTGCTGGGTAGACTGGAACTGTACTGGGCAGTCTGGGACCGTACTGGGGCTGTGCTGGGGCTGTAGTGAGCAGGCTAGGGATGTGCTGGGGCTTTGCTGCAACTGAGCTGGGCAGACTGGGACTGAGCTGAGGCTGTACTGGGCAAACTGGGGTTTGCTGGGCAGACCGGGGACATGCTGGGCAGGCTAGGGCTGTGCTGGGGTTTTACTGTGACTGATCTGTGTTCTCCCCCAGCAGCGCCTGCCCAGCTCTCTGGCAGCCACTCCCTCTGCCAGGGCCATGTGGAGATGCTGCAGGCTGGTACCTGAACCATGGTCTGCACTACAGGCTGGGACCTGACAGCTGCCCATGTCCCATGCCACCAGCTGGGCTGCAGCCTCCACCAGCCCATCCCCGTGCCTTGTGGCCCACCCATGGCTGAGGGGATGGCAGTGGCCCCGCATCAGGTGCAGTGCATGGGGCAGGAGCTGGTCTTGGAGCACTGCAAGCTGCGGCCCAGCAACAATACAACCTGCCCCTCGGGCTGCGTGGCCACTGCCAGCTGTGAAGATGACTGCAAGGCGTGGCGTGGCAAAACGTGGTGACAGCACCATGTTCCCCTTCAGAACCCTTCAGGCTGCGGTGGGCCGACGGGCCCAGGCACTGCGCGGGGCAGCTGGAGTTGCAGCAGGCCAGGTGCTGCGGCACAGCTGGGGTGTGCCAGGGGCTGCGATGCGGCAAGGCACTGGGTCGGGAGCAGATGCACTTCGGGCCTGGTGTGGGGCATATCTGGCTGGATGACATCCGAAGCAAAGGGCGGGAGGAGAGCCTGCAGGACTGCACTCGCCACGCATGGGGATGCCACGACTGCACCCACTGTGAGGATGTCGGTGTTTGTTGTCTGCCAGGTTGGGGACCGCCACCATGCCTTGGTGATGGCCGCAGGACTCTGTGGAGCTTGGTTTGGCTGTGCTCAGGTTTTTATTCTCACAGGATCCCCGAGCACAGTGGATCCAAACAGGACCCCGAACCCAAACACAACCTCAAGACCAAACAAGACCCCAATCACGGTCACCTTCATCCATCTGCAGATCACTAATGGCAGCGGGCTGCATCCTGAGCCCCATCTGTTGCCCATCCTGTCCCCATTCATTTAATGCGGTCATTAAATCATTGATTTAAGCAAACAGGACCCCAAATGCAAGCTGTATTCCAAAATGAAAAAGGACCCTGAACCCAAAGAGGACTCCAAAATCAAACAGGACTCCAAATCCAAAGAAGAACCCAAAACTAAACAGGACATCAAACTCAAATAGGACTCAGAACCAAAACAGGACTCTGAGTCCAAAACAGGATCCCACACCCAAAGAGGATGCCAAACCCAAACAGGACCCCAAAATCCAAACAGGACCCAAACTCAGCCTGGACCCCAGTCATGACTGACTTCACCCCTCTGCAGACCACTGATGGCAGCAGGCCACATCCCCGACCCCACACATTGCCCACCCCCTCCACATCCAGTTAATAGTTAACGGCGTCATTAAAGGCAGAACAGCAGCCACAAGCACGGAGCCTGACCCAGGCTGTGGGTGCCAAGGTCATGGGCTGACACTGGTCTAAGGTTGAGCACTGGGGGTACTGGGGCCATGGGGCTGGGGGCTGGCACTGTGCTGTGTGGTCCCGGCCCCCCAGGAGCAGCGCTGAGCCCAGCCTGGCCCCCTGCCCTGTCCCCCCTGCCCAGCCCCCTGACCCTGTTTTGGAACTTCTTGTTAGTGCTAATCCCGCCGGCCACCTGTCTGCTGCCGGCACCCGATGCCAGGGGCAAGTGTGCCAGCACTTCTGGGATGTGGGGCCAGGGCCAGCCTCCGCTCGAGGGCAGATGGGGTGTGGGCAGCTGGCATGGGAAAGGGGGGGTGAGGGAGCAAGGGGTGTCATGGGCTAGGCTATGGGGAGCAGGAGGCCAAAGGTTTGCAGAGGGGCAGGAATTGGGGGGCAGAGGAGCAGGGAGTGGGGCAATAGGGTACTAGGGGGACAGGGAATGTGGCAATGGGGTGCTGCAGGGACAGAGAGGAAGAGAGTGGGGTAATGTAGGGCAGAGGGGAAGGGAGTGGGGCAACGGGGTCTGCGAGGTCAGGGAGTGGGGCGGTGGCGTACTAGAGGTACTAGAGGAGGGGGGCAATGGAGGGCTGGGGGGGAGAGGAGCAGGCAGTGGGGCAGTGGGGGAGAGGGGAGGCAGGGAGAGAGGCAATGGGGGCCTAAGGGTGCAGAGGGGCAGAGAGTCCAGCAGTGGGACTCGCTTCAGTGTTTGCAGAAGGTGGGGCGATGAGCAGCGGAGCAGCAGCCATGTACTGGTGGCAGTGGGGTTTGTACCTAGCAGAAGGGGATGGGGGGACAAACCTGGGACACGGGGACAGCCCCAGCCCCTCCTCACCGGGGCTCATCATGGGGCCGCACCAGGCCCTATACCTAGTGCTGGGCTCTTGCCACCCGGCCCCGGCTATTTCAGTTCCCCCGCAGCTGTCAGTGCCCCCACCCCCAGCCACCCCCGTAGCCCAGTCGCTGCACTCCCTCCAGCACCCTGGGGACTAGCAAAGGCCACGCTGCTCATCCCGGTCCCTGCATCCTCCGCATGCCGCTGGGGCCAGGGACGTGCCTGCGGGGCTGGGTGCCGTAGGGCTGGTGCCGGGCCCTGTTGCTGCTTCCCAAGGGGGCAGGAGGGTGATGGAGGGGGTCAGCCCCACCGCTGCTGCCCCACAGTGAGGGGATGCCCCACTAGGTGACTCCACTCCCCCTAATAGGGTCAGAGAGGACAGGGTGAAGGGTGAGGCTATGTGACCTTCTCCTGTCTGGCCACGTGCCATCAGGGCTTGCTAATCTGCTGTCAAGTATTAATTACGTCCTAGCGAGCCAGGGTCAGGGCAGCTACAAGCAGCTGGGATGGGGGAAAGAACAGGTGGGCAGGGAGAAGGAGAAACAACAGCCTCAGGGCAGGGAGAGGTAGGGGTATGAGTGTGGGAAAAGGGAGAGGGAGGCATAAGGATGTGGGAAAATAGGGGAGAGGGAGGGAACTGAGGAGAGGGAGGGGTATGATCATGAGAAATGGGGAGAGGAAGAGGTATGGTTGTGGGAAAAGGGAGAGGGTGTGGGATAAGGGGAGAGGGAGGCCGAAGGATGCAGGGAAGGACAAAGGGATATGGAGGTGGGAAAAACTGAGGGGGAGGAATACGGATGTGGGGAAAAGGGAGGGGGAGGGATATGGTTGTGAGAAAAGGGTTGAGAGAGATGGTGCTGTAGGAAAAGGGGAAGAGGGAGGGATATGGGAGTGGGAACTGAGGAGGTGGGGGGGATATGAATATGGAATATAGGGAGAGGGAGGCATAAGGGAGAGGGACATAATGGGAAAAAAAGAAGAGAAAGGGATATAAATGGAAAAAAAAAAAAAAGGAGGAGGAAGGTATATAAATGGGGAAAAAGTAGAGGAAGGTGTATGGATGTAAGAAAAGAGGGAAAAGGAAAGTACAAGGATGAGAGAACTGGGGAGAGGAAAAGATAGGCCTGTGGGAAATGAGGGATGGGAAGGGATAAGGGTGTGAGAAATGGTGGAGAGGGAAAGATATAGGCACAGGAAAGGTGGGAGAGGGAGGCATAAGGATGTGTGAATGCAGGGAAAAGGGAGGGATGTGGCTGCAGGAAATGGGGAGATGGAGGGAGGAGGCCCTGGGAATTCAGGGAGAAGGAGGAGATTTGGGATGTGGGAAAAGGAGGAGTGTGAAGGCTATAGATGTGGGAAAAGGGAGAGGGAAGGATACGGATTTTGGAAAAGGGGGAGATGGAGGGATAGAGACGTGAGAAAAAAGAGAGGGAGAAGGGTATGGATGTGGAAAGAGAGGGAAGAAGGGATGGGCACTCAGGCAGAAGTGGAGGGGCAGCCCCACACCTCTGGGGTGCCAAGTGAGGGGAAACCTGGCCCCATGCTCTGTGCTCTGTGCATTTATTCTGTGCCAGAACAAATTACTAGAATTTTGAAAAAAAAAAAAAAAAAGAATAATGGTCAGTCTTAATAAACCTAATTTTCAGTAGTAGTGAATGTAATCTAACTTAGTTGTTTTCTTTAACCTTTAGAACACTGGGACACACAACTTCCTTATCTGTGAACTTCT
The DNA here is from genome assembly GCA_013399715.1 of Alectura lathami. Classification (NCBI taxonomy): domain Eukaryota; kingdom Metazoa; phylum Chordata; class Aves; order Galliformes; family Megapodiidae; genus Alectura; species Alectura lathami. Next base: position 7,185 of record VXAV01004042.1, read on the forward strand.
GAGGAGTTAACTGTTCACTTAGCTGATTTACCACCCTGCGTTACACGTATCAGCAACAGCAGCAGAGCCACCAGAATCTTTTTGTCACAATATTGAAAGAAAAAAGAAAAAAGAAAAAAAAAAAAAAACTGGGCAATGATTTACATGAGACTTCAATCTCTAAAAGTAAATACATGTATTTTACATAGTCTTGATTTTCAAATCCAACATTTGTGCACGCAGTGCCCCATCTTTGCACGCCGTGCTGCGTGCTGTCCGTCTGTCCCCATACGCAGTGCCCCATCTCTGCATGTCGCGCAGCACGCTGTCTGTCCGTCCCCGTGCAATGCCCTGCGTATCTTTGCATTGCTTGCTCCATGCTGTCTGTCTGTTCCTCCTTGCCTTCCTCCACCCTGTCCATCTGACCCCACACCATGCCCTGTCTGTCCTGCCCCTGCCTATCTTTGGCGCTCGGCACGCCTTGTGCCTGACACATGTTCCCAGCTCCATCGGGAGAGATTAGCACGGCCCGGTGCTGTGCTGGGTCTGGCGGCATCAGAGCACGCAGGAAAATCTGAGTCACAGCTGCGGGCACCGCAGGGACGGTGACACCAAGCTGTGCTGCAGGGACCGCACAGGGACACAGGTAAGGCCACTTGGCTGTCCCCGTGCAACCCTGACCATCCCCTGCGTTTCACTTGTGGCTTCCTTGCAGCCTCACAGGGGGGGGACAGGGTGGTTGTTGCTGCCCCACGAGACCCTGATGGGATGGGTGAAGGGTCCAGGGTCCCGTTGCACAGCTGGGGATGAAGGAGCACAGCAGGGGCAGCCCCAACCCACTGCCATGGAGCGATGTGGGATGCAACGTGGGGCAGTGCTGTGGCTCTGCTTGCCTGCCTCGGAATGCTCGGTGCCCTGGGCTGGTCAGTTTTGAGGTCCCGTTCCCACCAGCCAGAACCTTCCCTCTTCTGAGCAGGGCAAGAGGGACGGGGACTGGGCTGAGCTGGGCTGTGATGGGCTAACTGGGATGGGCTGGACTGGGCTCTACTGGGTTGGACTGGGCTGGAGTGCATTGGACTGGGCTGGACTGGGCTGGTTTGAGTCTGAACTGGACTAGGATGCATTGGATTGGGCTGGGTTGGACTGGGCAGCACTGGGCTGAGCTGGGTTGGTCTGGGCTGTTTCAGATCAGGTTGGTCTGGGCTGCACGAGGCTGGGCTAAACTGGTCTGCACTGGGCAGTGCCATCCAGGTGTGCCCTGCGCATGCCATGGGGACATGGCAGCAATGCAGCGTGCTGGGCTCCACAGGGCCCATGGAGGAGCCAGAGGAGGATGAGGAGGACAATGAAGCATTCCTGGAACGGCTGATGGCACAGACGGGCCGGGTGCTGCTACAGCAGGAGCTGGAGGAGCAGTTCACCGTGCTGGAGGAGCTGGGCAGTGGCACCTATGGCCGCGTGGTGCTCACCGAGCCGCTGGACGGTGGTGAGGGGCTATGGGGGTCCCTGCCTGAGTGCTGCCTGGTGCACCCCATGCTCACTCCATACTGAACCCAGACCCTCGGTGCTGATGCTCTCCCTGCATCCCAGGCTCTCCAGTGGTCCTCAAGCTGATGCTGAAGGAGCAGACGGAGCGGCGGGTGTTCCTGCGTGAATATTGCATCTCCCTGTGCCTCTCCAGCCACTCCACCTGCATCCGCGCCCTGCCCATCGCCTTTGAGAGCTCCACGCATTTCGCCTTCGGGCAGGAGCTGGCCCCCGCCGGGGACCTGTGTGCCCTCCTCACTCCGGGGGTGTGTGCCCCAGGGCTGGGGGGCATTGGGGCTGGAATGGGGAGAAGAAGGAGCCAGGATGGATTTGCAGTGTGTGCAGGGAGGTGGTGGGAGCAAAGCAGTCCTTGCAGAGGGGTGAGGTTGTGGGGAGCGTGCATGTGCCCGGGGAGATGCTTTGCAGTGGGGGTGCATATCCAAAGTGTGCATGGGGAGACCCTTTGCAGTGGGCTGCATGCCCACGGTGTGCAGATGAACATCCTTTGCGGTGGGTTGCATGTTCATGTCATGCATGAGGACATTCTTTGCAGTGGGGTAGTGCATGGGGAGACCCCTTGCTTTGGGTTGCATGCCCACAATGTGCACGGGGACACCCTCTGCAGTGGGGTGATGCATGGAGGTATCCTTTGCGGTGGGTCTCATGCCCACAATGTGCATGGGAAGACCTTCCACAGTAGGTTGTACGCCCACAGCATGCATGGGAACACCCTTTGTGGCGGGGTGAACGCTCATGCAGTGCATGGGGACATCCTCTGTAGCAGGTGCATTGACGCAGTGCACCGGGACACCCTGGGTGTAAGGTTGTACCGTGCATGAGGACATCCTTTTACAGTTGGGTGTGTGCCAGTGGTGTGAACGGGAACACACTTTGTCATGGGTTGCACACCCATGGTGTACATGGGGACATCCTTTGCACTGGGTGCAAGCTCACGCAGTGCATAAGGAGACCCTTTGTGGTGCAGGGATGTATCTGGAAGCTGCTATGGGGTGAATCCCATGCTGCTGGCACCAGGCAGGTTATTGGGGTCTGCAGCAGCCCCCCCAGGAGTGGTGACATTCCTACCCTTCCCCAGGAGGGCCTGCCCGAGGTGCTGGTGAAGCGTTGCGCCTCCCAGCTGGCTGAGTCGCTGGATTTCATGCACAACCGGGCCCTGGTGCATCGGGACGTCAAGCTGGACAACGTACTGCTCTTCGACCGTGAGTGCCACCGGGTGAAGCTGGCTGACTTCGGGCTCACCCGCCTGCAGGGCTCAGCTATCCGTGCCATGTCCAGCACCTTGCCCTACGCCCCACCAGAGCTCTGCTTGCTGCAGGGCTCTGACACACTGAAGCTGGACTCCAGCCTGGACGTTTGGGCTTTCGCTGTGCTGCTCTTCTGCCTCTGCACTGGCTGCTTCCCGTGGTCTGTAGCCACTAGCTCTGATCCACAGTTTGAGGCCTTCAGTGCTTGGCAGGGAGGCACAGGGGAACAAAAAGCACCGGGGTCCTGGCATAGCTTTGGCCACGGGGCACAGGAGATGCTGCGGCGCTTGCTGCAGCTTGACCCTGACCGCCGCAGCCCAGCTGTCGAGGTGCACAAGTACCTGGACCTGCCCTGGGTCACAGCACCGAGTAGCAGGGATTGGACCGATGGCAGTGATGGACAGGGAGAGGTCGATAGCAACCCACTCTCACCCCTTACCCAGGGGACCAGTGGTCTGGGGGGTGGTGGGGAGCAAGGTGAGAGCAGTTGTGGAGAGGGGGACAGTGTGTCTACAACACCCACTGGTGCCATGGCCTTGTACCACTAGCTGGCACCTCCAGCACGGTACATGGGATCCCTGGGATGTGGGATGGGGTCTGCTTCTTCTTGGAGTGCAACACAATAAAAATGTGGAGCTGCTGGAGCAGGGCCAGAAGAGACCACAGGGATGCTCAGAGGCTGCAGCACCTCTGCTACGGAAAGAGGCTGAGAGTCTGGAGAAGAGAAAGCTCCAGGGAGACCTTGTTGTGGCCTTACAGTACTTATAGGGAGCTGATAAACAGGAGGGACACCAACGTGTTACGTGGGCAAACAGTGATAGGACGAGGCAGAATGGTTTAAAATTTAAAGAGGGGAGATTTGGGTCAGATGTGAGGAGGACATTCTGTGCCCAGAGGCGGGGAGGCCCTGGCCCGGGCTGCCCAGGGCAGCTGGGGGTGCCCCGTCCCTGGGGGTGCTCAGGGCCAGGCTGGGTGGGCCCTGGGCAGCCTGAGCTGGGGGGGGGCAGCCAGCCCCCGGCAGGGGTTGGGGCTGGGGGGGCTTTGAGGTCCCTTCCAACCCCACCATGCTGCGCTTCTGTGATTCTCATGGATGCGAGTGGTCTTGGGTCTTGGTCCCTATTTGGTCCCCTGGGAGGGAGCATCAGCGGCAGGAAGCCAGGAGCACATTGCAGGCAGGGGAAGGAGAAGACAAATCTGAGGCTGCATTCAGGGGGAGTCAAGGGCCTCAACCCCAGACCAACACCTTACACTCTGCTAATGAATGCAGCGGAAAAACACCCGAGCAACAAACCAGCAAGGGAAAGCCAAGGGAAAAGCAGCCTGCAGGATGGCAGAGAAAGCAATCAATCAAAGTTGTTACAGCTGGTGCAACAGTTTGGTGGAGGCAGATGGCAAAACTGCTCAGCAGCTCTGCAGGGGAACCCAGAAATGAGTCTGAACTGTCCTCCTAGCACACATGTGTGAGGAGGCTGTCACCCTGCTGTAATTAGGTAAGATGACAAACAGGCTCCTGGGGGTTAATGAGCTGAGGAGACAAATGCAAGATCTCCAGGCACACAGCTGGGCTGGGAGGAGCTGTGAGCTAGATTTCCAGTGCTTGAGGGAAAAGTGACCACCTGGGATTCAGCTTCCTCTGAGCAATGCAAGGCTTTGTCACAGGTAGGTAATGTGCGCCGAGGATGGGATGTAAGTTGGTCAGTGATGCAAAAGGACGAAGAGACACAGGGAGAGAGCATTAGGATGGCTCTGCACGTGGAGGAGGCTGGGGGGCATGAGGACGGGCTTCAAGGGACTGAAGGGATGCAGATGTTCTCAGTGTCCCCTTATCAGGGAGGGCAGTGATGGGACAAAGGATAGCGGCTTTGAACTGAAAGAGAGTGGGTTTAGGTTAGATATTAGGAAGAATTTTTCAGGATAGGGATGATGAGGTACTGGAACAGGTTGCCCAGAAGAGCTGTGGATGTCCCATGCCTGTAAGTGCTCAAGGCCAGGCTGGATGGGTCTTGGGAAATTTGCTAGGGGGTATCCCTGCCTATGGATGGGCTTGGAACTAGATGGTCCTAAAGGTCTCTTACAATCAAAACCTTTCCATGATTCCATGACTCTGTGATCTCCTGCTAAGTGAGAAGAACCCCGCTGTGCAGTGGAAGGAGAGCAGGAAACCAGCTGAAGTGCTGAAGCTTAATAAAACTCTCTGTGTTTTACCTTTTTATAGCAGTTTTCCCACAAGACAGTGATAGGACAAGGGTGAATGGTTTTAAACTCAAAGAGGGGAGGCTGAGATCAGATGTGAAAGGGAAATTCTGTGCCCAGAGGCGGGGAGGCCCTGGCCCAGGCTGCCCAGGGCAGCTGGGGGTGCCCCGTCCCCGGGAGTGCTCAGGGCCAGGCTGGGTGGGCCCTGGGCAGCCTGACCTGGGGGTGGCAGCCAGCCCCCGGCAGGGGTTGGGGCTGAGGGGACTTTGGGGTCCAACCCAACCGTGCTGTGCTTCTATGATTCTATGAAGGAAGGGGACGGGGGAGGCACAGGGACCGCGGAGGCAGTGCCGGGCAGCTGGGCCAAGTGCCAAGCACCTGACACTGGTAGCCGAAATGCGTGCGGATGCTTTTCATTTACACCTGCCTCTCCTAAATCATAGCCTGGGGGCTCTGGACCTGGAGGCAGTGATGGCAGGCTGTGCAGAATTGGGAAAAGCCCTTATTGTTCAGAAAAGTGCTTGCTCACACGTTTCAGCTCGTTAACTAGATGCTGCACAGGCTGGGATTTCACCGCTGTAACTCACAGCGTACAAATCCTGGTGCGGCGCCCGCAGGCCCTCTGCAGGCAAGAGGATAAGGTGGAATCCTGCAACCAGTTGCTGAATTATATCCCAAGCAGCCTGGCTTTGCAGGTGCAGAAGCCTCCCTAAGCAGCTTGGCTTGCCGTGATGCAGTCTGCTTGCAAAGTGATGGTCAGCGGGGGATGCATCAGGTAATGTGTGCAACAAACAGTGCGCGGAGGAGTTTGTAGCACAAATGCAGACCTCCCGCAGGAGATCCATTGTCCTCGTGAATGTGAGTGCCAAGCAAAATGGGCTGCATGAAGATGTGACCTGCTGCTCCTCAGTCATCAAGAATTGACAGGAGGCTGCTGATGATACTTGAAGATGGAGATGCGGGATGCTGCAGGTGGTGATACCTCAATGACCTTGAGCACCTCCAGGATTGTCCTGCTTGTCTCGCTTTGCTGGGACTTGCCTTCCCATGGGCAAGGAGGATGCTTTTTAGAGAAAGCTGGGCTGTGGAGCTGCAGAATTAGAGGGGAGTTCCACAAGGGGTGGACGTGCCCCACATGATCCAAACAAGGGTCCTGGGGACCTTTTGGGAGAGTGCAATCCTGCAACAATATCTTGCATCAGTTGCAAGGTGAAGCAGCTGTAAATGGTAAAAGCAGCGCTGCATCTTTCGGGGCAGGGACGGGGGAAGCCTCATGGACCACTGATCTCAGCTCTATGGTACCAGAAATGAGTCCATGGGGTTTATCTTCTCCTTAACAGGCAAACACTCCAACGCTCCTGGGGGATATGCAGCAAAACCTACGGCCAGTGGCTAGCAAAACAATGCACTGTGGTATGGAAAAAATGCGTGTTATGGTATGGATGTGTTCTGGATTTGAACACCAATGTGTTAGAGCAGGCACACTCATAGCAAAGAGCACAGAGTTGTGTACGAGCATATAGAGCATAGCACAGAGCTGTGGATGCAGATGCCAAGGGCAGAATTAGGCAGGCCCTGCCTCCGGCCAGCGGGAGGAGAGGGATAATCGAGTGCACTGGACTGTGTCGGTTCGATGGCCTGGCACATCAGAACCACAGAAGTATGAGGCTCTGGTGGACACTGGGGCAGAGCGCACTCTCACGCCATCATGTCATAAAGGAACAAAATTAATTGAAATTAAAGGAGTGACAGGGGGATCTCACGTGTTAACTCAGTCGGAGGCTGAAGTAAGGCTCACTGGGAAGGACTGGCAAAAGCACCCTGTTGTGACTGGCCCAGGGAATCCATGCATTCTTTGTGTGGACTACCTCAAGAGAGGGTATTTTAAGGACCAAAAAGGGCCTTTGGATGTCGCCGCTTTAGAGGCACAGGACATTAAGCAGCTGTCTGCCTTGCCCGGTCTCTCAGAGGACCCTTCAGTTGTGGGGTTGCTACAAATAAAAGAGCAACAAGTGCCAATTGCAACCATGACAGGGCACTGGCAGCAATATCGCACCAACCAAGACTCCCTGCTCCCCATCCATCAGCTGATCCGTCGACTGGAGAGCCAAGGGGTGATTAGTAAGACACGCTCACCCTTTAATAGCCCTATATGGCCAGTGCGAAAAGCCAGTGGAGAGTGGAGGCTGACAGTGGACAATCGTGGCCTGAATGAGGTGACACCACCACTGAGTGCTGCCGTGCCAGACATGCTAGAACTTCAGTATGAACTGGAGTCACAGGCAGCCAGGTGGTATGCTACAATTGACATTGCCAATGCATTTTTCTCCATCCCACTGGCAGAAGAATGCAGGCCACAGTTTCGCTTCACTTGGAGGGGCGTCCAGTACACCTGGAACTGGTTGCCCCAGGGGGGGAAACACAGCCCAACCATCTGCCATGGACTAGTTCAGAGCGCACTGGAACAGGGTGAGGCTCCTGAGCACCTGCAATATATTGATGACATCATCGTGTGGGGCAAGATAGCAGAGGAAGCTTTAGAGAAAGAGGAGGAAATAATACAAATCCTCCTGCGAGCCGACTTTCCTATTAAGCAGAGTAAGGACGAGGGACCTGCACAGGAAATCCAATTGCTAGGAATAAAATGGCAGGATGGACGTCGTCACGTCCCAGTGGATGTGATCAGCAAAATCACTGCCATGTCCCCACCAGCCAGTAAGAAGGAAACACAATCATTCCTAGGTGTTGTGGGGTTCTGGAGGATGCACATCCCAGATCACAGTCTCATTGTAAGCCCTCTCCATCGAGTGACATGGAAGAAAAACAATTTCATAGAGGGCCCTCAGCGACAACAAGCCTTTGAACAAATTAAGCAGGAGATAGCTCCTGCAGTAACCCTGGGACCGGTCCAAGCAGGACAAGATGTGATAAACTTGCTCTACACTGCAGCCGGGGAGAAGGGTCCCACCTGGAGCCTTTGGCAAAGAACATCTAAAGAGACGCGAGGCAGACCCCTTGGGGTTTGGAGTCGAGGGTACAGAGGATCTGAAGCCCACTACTCTCCAAATGAAAAGGAGGTATTAGCAGCATCTGCCAAGTCCGACCTGCTTCAGAAGTGATTGGTACGGAAGCACAGCTCGTTTTGGCACCTCGACTACCGGTGCTGAACTGGATTTTCGAAGGCAAGGTCCCCTCCACACACCATGCTGCCGATGCTACTTGGAGTAAGGGGATTGCGTTGATTACACAATGAGCTCAGATGGGCAACCTCAATAGTCCAGGAATGTTGGAAATTATCATGTACTGGCGCCAAGGCAAAAATTTTTGAACACCGCCAAAGGAGAAACTGCAGAAACTGCGTCGGATCACGTCTTTCTCCCAGAAACCAAGTGGGAAGCCCAGGAGCATTCCAGGAGCTGTAGTAACCCCTCAGCAGCACTCCCAGTTCGTCAGTTCATTACATAGTGTCAGAGAATGGTTTGCCTTGGAAGGGACCTTAAAGATCATCCAGTTCCAACGCCCATGCCATGGGCAGGGACACCTCCCACTGACCGGGTTGCCCAGAGCCCCATCCAGCCTGGCCTTGAAGACCTACAGGGAGGGGGCAGCCACAACCTCTCTGGGCAACCTGTGCCAGGGTCTCACCACCCTCACAGGAAAGAATTTCTTCCCAACATCTAGCCTAAATCTCCCCTCTTCCAGTCCATAGCCATTATCCCTCGTCCTGCCACTACCTGCGCTCCTACAGAGGCCCTCCCAGCTCTCCTGTCGGCCCCCTTCAGGTACCAGAAAGCCGCTATCAGCTCCCCCTGGAGCCTTCTTTTCTCCAGGCTGAACAGCCCCAACTCTCTCAGCCTGTCCTTGTAGGGGAGCTGCTCCAGCCCTCTGATCATCTTCGTGGCCCTCCTCTGGACCCGCTCCAACAGATCGATGGCCTTCTTGTGATGGGGCCCAGAACTGGACGCAGGTGGGGTCTCACGAGAGCAGAGCAGAGGGGCAGGATCACCTCCTCACCCTGCTGGTCACGCTTCTCTTGATGCAGCCCAGGATGCAGTTGGCCTTCCAGGCTGCAAGCGCACATTGTCAGCTCATGTTGAGTTTTTCCATCAACTGACACCCCCCAATCCTTCTCCTCAGAGCTGCTCTCCAGCCATTCTCCACCCAGCCTGTATTCGTGCTTGGAATTGCCCCAACCCCGGTGCAGGACCTTGCACTTGGCCTTGTTGAACTTCAGGAGGTTGGCATGGGCCCACCTCTCAATCCAGTCCGGGTCCCTCTGGATGCCATCCCTTCCCTCTAGCACGTCAGTGGCACCACACAGCTTGGTGTCAACCGCAAACTTGCTGAGGGTGCACTCGATCCCACTGTCCGTGTTGCCGACAGATGTTAAACAGCTGGCCCCAGTACTGATCCCTGAGGGACGCCACTTGTCACCGGTCTCCATTTGGACATCGAGCCAACTGCAACGCTCTGAGTGCAACCATCCAGCCAGTTCCTTAACCAGCGAGCAGCCCATTGTCATGGTTTTTCACAGGTGTTCCATATCATGATATAAAGTGATACAGGCGGGAGGGCTGCTAAGGGGAATCCATGGCCCCCAGAATGCTCCTGTCCCTTCCCACGTGGTTTCCAGGTTCCAGGAGTTGCTCCCCGTCTCTTTCGCCTCTGATCGCCGTTGTGGACACACATAGGTCAGGAGACACTCCCATACTCCCAGTCTGTCGGATTTATTGCTCTCAGTTCCTTTCCTGTTGTATTTGCATTTCTTTGCCATTTTTAGTAAACTATCTTCTATCTCAATTGCGCCTCCTCCTTTCTCACTCCTCTACCCGGCCTCCGTGAGGGGGTGGGATGGGGGAGGGGGCTAGGCCCCTGTCGTGGGAAAACCTTTAATTAACCCACCAGCCACCACAAAGGAGAGAGACCCTACAAGTGCCCTGACTGTGGAAGAGCTTCAAAACCAGCTGCAGCCTCGTAACTCACCAGCGAATGCAAAAAGAAGAGAGAGCCTTCAAGTGCCCTGGGTGTGCAAAAGCCTTCAAAAGACACTCCCACTTCACCGCGCACCAGTGCATCCACACAGGGGAGACACCTTGCGATGCCAGAAATTATCCAGGACTGGCGCCAAGGCAAAAATTTTGGAACAGCGCCAGAGGAGGGGACAATGTGTGCTAAAGAGGCCCCGCCATATAACGAATTACCAGAGGATGAAAAGAAATGCGCCCTGTTCACTGATGGGTCCTGGCCAAGTGGCCAGTGCTGTGCCTCTACACCGACTCCTGGACGGTGGCAAATGCTCTCTGGGGGTGGTTACAACGATGGAAGCAGGATGGCTGGCAGCGCAGGGGTAAACCCATTTGGGCCTCTGAGCTGTGGAAAGGCATCGCTGCCCAAGTAGAGAACATGGCCGTGAAAGTACGCCATGTAGACGCCCATGTGCCCAAGAGCCGAGCCACTGAGGAACACCACAACAACCAGCAAGTAGATCGGGCCGCTAACATTGAAGTGGCTGCGATAGACGTGGACTGGCAGCACAAAGGTGAGCTGTTCCTGGCCCGGTGGGCTCACGACACCTCGGGCCATCAAGGCAGAGATGCAACATCCAGGTGGGCTCGGGATCGAGGGGTGGACGTAACCATGGACGCTATTGCACGGGTTGTCCGTGACTGTGAGACATGCGCTGCAGTGAAGCAGGCCAAGCGAGTGAAAGCCCTCTGGCAGGAAGGGCGGTGGCAAAAGTATAGAGATGGGCAGGCCTGGCAGGCTGATTACATCACTGTGCCGTGAACTCTCCATGGCAAGCGCTATGTGCTTACAATGGTGGAAGCGGCCACCGGATGGCTGGAAACACATCTTGTGCCCCATGCCACCGCCCGAAACACCATCTTAGGCCTTGAAAAGCAAGTTTTGTGGGAACATGGCACTGCAGAAGGAATGGAGTCAGATAGTGGGACTCGTTTTAAAGATACTCTCATAAGCACCTGGGCCAAAGACCATAGCATAGAGTGGATATAACATATTCCCTACCATGCCCCAGCCTCTGGGAAAACTGGACGACACCATGGGCTGTTAAAGACCACCCTGAGAGCAGTGGGGGGTGGGACCTCCAAACACTGGGACAAACCCCTAGCAGAAGCCACCTGGTCAGTCAGCACTCGGGGTTCCGCCAGTCGAGCTGGCCCTGCCCAATCCAACCTCTTCCGTTCCGTAGAAGGAGGTAAAGTCCCAGTAGTACGTGCAAGAAACATCCTGGGTAGAACAGTCTGGGCTACTCCTGCCTCAGGCAAAGGCAAACCCATCCGCGGGATTGTTTTTGCCCCAGGGCCTGGGTGCACTTGGTGGGTAGTGCAGGGGATATCCGATGCGTACCTCAGGGGCATTTGATGCTGGGTGACAATGCTTGTGGCTTCGTGTACATATGTAAATACGTATATGTACAGTGTTAATCACTGCATTCTATTATCGGTAGTGTTACAACTAGGACTAATTAGATTAAAGAAGAGCGAATCCTGATGGAACCAGAATGGACTCCAACATGCAACAGTTCAGTACTGGGCACCACTTCTCCTGCACTGAAGGACCGCAGCGGTGGATGGAGCCTAAAGCAACAGACTGCACCACCTCCGCAGTCAATTCAAGAAGGCAGCAAAGAGACTGCGGGAGCGGGCGCGTGATGAGCTGAGCTGGGAGTTACAGCGTGTACATATATATATATACATAACTTCAGGGGAGTGAGTGCCAATTGTTTGCCTAGAAATCATGACTTTCAAACGCGATGTAAACGGCATGGAACAAGGGGTGCACACTGTCGTGGTTTCCAGCATAGTCAAATCTGCGAATGCTGGAAGAGAAGGGACTAGGAGGTTGTGGGGGGGGATGGAGTTCGGACATCTGACTTAAACTGACCCACGAGGTATTCCATACCACATCCATCACGTCATGGCCCTCCCTCTGCTTTGCGCTGAGGGCAGGAAGCCGCGGCTGGCGTCTCTTCTTCCGTGTTTCAGGGTTGGGCTTGCGTGTGGGTGCGAGATCGCCTTTCTTGCGAGTCCCTGTTTTATTCCAATTATCAATATTATTACCCTTACATCCCCTTTCCATTTTTATTATCTTTTGCTTCTTGGCTATTTTAGTAAACTAGTTGTTATCTTAACTCTCAAATTCTACCTTTTTTTCCTTCCTCCCTTCCCTCCTCCCTCCCGCTGATACTGGCCGCGTACTGTACGGCCCAGGCCTCCGTTGGCCGTGGGGGCGGTGAGCGAGCGACCGTTGGGAGCTATCGCGGGCTACGCCACCGCCCCACGGAAGGCCGTCCACAACAAGACCATGGGTTACCACACTTCCCCAGACTACGAGGGCCATACCGCCCAAGACCGTGAAGACCGTAGCACCCCATGCCGACTGAGGCCGCGCTGCCCCGCCCCGCATTATGAGCTGGCGCCCGCCCATGCTATGTAAGGCCGGTCGCACCCACCCCACCGTGGCAGACGCTGCACCCACAGCCCCGCGACAGGGTCGGGAGGCAGCGGTCGCTACAGAGTCAGACCTCAGGAAAGCGAGGGGCCGTCGGCCGCAGCGTTTGGAGGCCAAAGACATCTTGCGATACCCGCGGCCATGCAGCGGGGCGGTGCGAGACAGGGGCAGGCAGGACGCAGCTGCCTCTCGCTCAGCCGGGGCTCAGCGCAGCCCCCCGGCAGCCCAGCACGGCAGGAGGAGTGCGGGCGGCAGCTGGAGGCACTGCGGGCTGAGCTGGAGCGCGAGCGGCTCCGCAACCTCGAGCTGCAGCGGCGCTGGGCGGCTGAGAGCCGGGAGCTGAAGGAGGCAGCGCACAGGGAGCTGCAGGTGCTGGCCAGGCAGCAGCGGTGCGCCTGGGAGAAGCAGCAGGCGGCCTGGGCCGAGCAGCTGAAGGAGCAGGAGGAGCGGCAGCGGGCGGCGGTGACCCAGCAGCTGCTGCGCTGGAAGGAGGCCGAGCTACGCGCGGTGCAGGAGCTGCTGCAGCGGGAGCACGACGCGGCCCTGCGCCAGGTGCAGGAGCTGCGGCAGCAGCTGGCCGAGGAGCTGGGCAGGCCCCACAAGAGCATCAGGGCAACCTGTGCCAAGATCCAGGACGTCCTCAGCCAGCTGCGCTGGGAGACGGATGGCCAGCAGCCCGCCCGCATCCGCCATCTCGAGCAGCAGCTGGAGCTGCAGAGGAGGCTTTTCGTCGAGTATATAGTGGAGGGCTGCGACGGCGAGCCCCAAGGTGCTGCTGGCCAGCAGGGACAGCAGCACTTGGAAAGCCACGGAATGTCCTGCTCCCAGGACAGAGACGGGGCCCGGGCCTTGGCACTGCCCAAAAACCAAATGGAGCTGCAGCGCTCAGAGGAGGCAGCGCAGGCGGGAGCCCCAGACAGCCGCAGCACAGAGCAGGGCTCCAGCCAGCCAGCTGTGAAGGACGCTCAGGTGCAGGTGAGAAGGCAGGCTGGGAGAGTTGGGGTTGTGCAGCCCGCAGAAGTGGCTCCAGGGAGACCACAGAGCAGTCTCCCAGGACCTAAAGGGGGCTGCAGGAAAGCTGGAGAGGGGCTCTGTAAGGGAGCTTGGTAGTGACTCAACAGAAGATAATCCCCTAAACCACAAGAGGGGAGATGTAGCTTAGACAGCAGGGAGAAATTCTTCACTCGGAGGGTGCTGAGGTGCTGGAACAGGCTGCCCAGAGGGGCTGTGGATGCCCCATCCCTGGGTGTGCTCAGGGCCAGAGGGGACGGGCCTCTGGGCAACGCGGCCTGGTGGAAGGCGTCCCTGCCCACGGGAAGGGTTTGGAACCAGACGGTCTCCAAGGTCGCTTCCAGCCCAAACCTTTCTGTCACTCTGTGACTTTATGATTCTAGGTGCCAGAGGCTGCCCACGGAGACCTGGCGCTGCCGGGCAGCACAAGCAGCAAGCTGCAGGAGCAGCACAGCTGCCTCCAGCGAGCCCTGAGCGCCCTGGAGAGGCTGTGCGCGTCCCTGGAGGCTGAGAACCGCCTGCTCAAAGAGAAACTCTCCCCAGCAGTGTTCCAGGAGACGCAGGGGCTCCAGCTCGTCCACGCCAAAATGGTGGTGCTCTGTGAGCGACTGGAGGAGAGGTGCCAGCGCCTCTGGGAGACGGCGTGCCGGCCCCAGGCCCCACGGCCACCGCGCAGCTAGAGCCCAGCAGCCCAGCGAGGCTCGGGAGCGCCCGGCGGGGCGCGGAGGCAGAGCGTAGCCCCCGAAGAATCTGCAATATCGGAACAGCTTTCCAGCGTGCTCCCTGAGAGAGGAATTAAACACACGGAGCCT
>VXAV01004042.1:24246-36129 GCA_013399715.1 Alectura lathami
GACCCCGCCGCGGGGCGCGGGGCTCGCGCGACTTTCGCCCGTTCGGGGCCTTTTTGTTTGTTGGTTTGTTTCCTATTTGGAATCTCCGCGTTCGGAATTCGCCTTCTGGTTCGCAACTTGCGTGCGGGGCTGTCGTAAGCGGGTCACACGCGCACCGAGTCCATCTTAAATAACATCCTGAAGCCTCTCCCGCTTGTTACTATTTGTACATTTTTTAATGTTTTCTTTCCCATCCCCGGAATTTCCGTGCTCCGCACAGGGACCGGGGAGTCCCGGCGGGGCCGTGCCGCCCCGCAGCGAGTTGCAGAAAGTCCCGAGCGGCGCCGCGCTGCCTCCTCCCTCCCTCCCGCTTCCCCATTCCCGGTCAAAAATAATAACAATAAAAAGTTCCCAAGGTGGGAGAGCCCATCCCGCTGCGTGGGGTGCACGCGGGCTGCGGGGTGATGCCTGCAGCCGAAGCCCCGGGCTCCCGCGGCTGGGATGCTCGGCTCCTTGGGCGCAGGTCGCCCTGCGGTGAGTCCATCAGCTGCCTCCCAGCCGCTGCGGGGCGGCGGAGCAGCACCCCGGCTCCTTCTGCCCGCACTTCGTGGCTCCCACGGAGCGAGGTCAGCGAGGACGCCATCGACCCCGTGAGCAAAGTCCGGGTGTGTCGGTGTCGCAGCCCGCCGGGAGGCCGCCCCGACGCGTGGGGAATGTGGAAAAAGTGCACAAAGCTGTTTGTTCAGCTCGCCAGCACGTGCTTCTGGGCGGCAGGTAGCTCGGGGTGCGCTGCGGGCACCCGTGGCGGCCCCTCTGCCCCCAGCAGCTCGCTTTCTTGCTGGTGGGGAACAAATGGGTGCTGAGGCTTTGCTGGGAGCTGGTGGATTGTGCGGGTCAGACGCTTCTGCAGCGCTGGAATTGCGGTAGTTGAAAGCGTGCAGGAGGAAGGAGCGGTGGCCTTATTAATGTCCTTTCTAATGAGGGGTATGCTCCACAAAGGAGAAAATGGTTTTAAATTAATTAGCTGCTCCTTGTTGCTTCTCCTCAAAGTATGCGACCTGCGTTGATTATCTGGTTGTTTTAGTGGCGGTGGAAGTTGTTTAATTGGGCTTAATTAACCTGCAGAACTCACTGCTAAAGTGGTCTGGAGCCAGGAGGTTTGGGGTTCAGAACAAAGTGGAGTGGCTTTGTAGGTACCAGTGCGCACAATGAGATGATGAGGATCTGGCAGTGAGCTCGTGGGTCACTCATGCACCAAACCATGGATGGCTTTTAGCCCTGGCTGGTGGAAGGAAGCTGCTCGTTGTTGGTTTTCCCACCTTTAGCATGAGCAGATTAACCTGCAGCTGCCTCAGCTAGGAGGTTCCTGTTCCTCCCCACTCATCTCCAGCAGGGCTGTGCTGTGCTGGGTGCTCCCTTTGGTGCTCACCCCCAGGTCCTGCTGTCCTGGTGCTGTGGGAAGCCCTGCAAGCGCCCAGCAGCGGAGCTGTGCTTGGATGCTGCAGAAGGAGGGATCCAAATGGAAGGGAAACTGTAGCACACTCCTGAAGTAGACTGGTGTCAAGGACTTCAGACCACAAGTCTGCTCTAAATCATAAAAAACAAACAACAACAACAACAAAAAAACCAACAGAACAACCCCAACCCAAAAAAAAAAAAAAACGATATTTAACCGTCTCCAAGTTGTGGTTTGGGTGAAATGTGCGGTTGAGTGGTGCTCGTTCAACTGACAGCGCCTCGGTGTCCTGTCCCAAGGTGACGGAGCTGGTGCTCGATAACTGCCGGTCCAGCAATGGTGAGATCGAAGGGCTCAACGACTCCTTTAAGGAACTCGAGTTCCTCAGCATGGCCAACGTGCAGCTGACATCGCTGGCCAAGCTGCCCACGCTGAGTAAGCTCCGAAAGGTATGTGGCCCCCCTGCCCTGCGGTGGGGCTCTGGGAGGGAATTTGGGGGCTGAGCCTTCCAGCGCCCGCGGTGGGGTTTGCGTATCGCTGTGGGACTGCAGGCCTGGGAGGTGCTCTCAGGTCCAAGCCGTGTCCTCTAGGGTTTGAGGGTTTTGGGGGCATCTGCAACTAGTTTGGGCCAAATTGGTCTTGGTCAGTGACTCCTGGAGCAGTAAGTGATCATCTGTTAGCAGTGCGAAGGCTGGCCGTGGCTGTGGGTGCTGGCAGTCAGTGGAAGGGAAAAAGAGTCCCGGTTCTGTGTGTTTGACTAACCTTAACTTAGATATCCAAGCCCTTGAAGTTTTTAGGAGTACTTTTGTAATTATCAGCTTAAAGGAACTTTCTGAAAGCCAAAATAACAGAACTAGTGTGTGGGGACTGCTCAAAAGTACTCAGCTGTGACTGAATTTGTGAGGTAAAACTGATGCTGTCTGAGTCTGATGGTGGAAACCTGGCACGCAGTGACTTCACTTTTCTGTGCGATAGCTGGAGCTGAGCGACAACATAATTTCAGGAGGCCTGGAGGTCCTTGCCGAACGATGTCCAAATCTCACGTATCTAAATCTAAGTGGCAACAAAATCAAAGATCTTGGCACTGTGGAAGCTCTTGTAAGTATGGCGTGAGAGGGGCTGACTGGAAATTTAAATGTAGTAAGTACTGTACTGTTTTTGCAGTAGAATGGAACAGCTGCAAGGGCTGCGTGCAAGAAGTCTCAATGTACAAAACATGAAACAGAAAATACTGGGTTTAAACTGCTGCAGTGGAAGGAATCATCAAGTGCAAAGATGCAATGTGACATATTTTAGCCGCTCTTATTCCTCTTCAGCATGGCTGAGAGGTGTCCAAAATGAAATGCCTTTTCCTGGCTGTGCTGTTCTGTGTGTTGTGCCTTGCCAGCTCAGGTGAAGCGGGGACGGTGCTGCGTTAGGCTTGTCAGCATTCCAGTTGGTCCTGATTCCTTCTGGGTTAGTAATGGGATGTCCTGAGCAAGAGATTGCGAGCTTCTGTTTTGTCTTTGATAGGGAAGTGACCAAGTTCTGTGTTGCTAATCCTCTTGTGTTCGTTTGTGGAGATACGGCAGCTGCTTATTAGACAAAACAGAAGCATGCAAGAGGGAGCTGCCAACCTCTCTCTGCCTGATCTGTGCACCCATTGTGCTAGCACGCTGATTTTTACTAGGACTTTGGTATGGGCTGCATATTTTTTAAAACATCTCGTAGAATTCCATATCTGCTTTCATGGTGCTTTAACCCAGCAGTTAGGAGCCCAGGCAGAGGGGTTAGGGTGCTCAGCAAAGAAGCACTTCTCTTCAGATCTTAGCTGCTTGCCATGCTGTACAGGTGCCTTGCTCTGTTTGTGTGTGAAGTCTGAAGGTGAGGAAAATCACCGTCAGCTGTCTGATGGTTACTGTTTGGAAAGCAAATCTGGTACTGTGGGTACAGTCCTGCCAGGTAACCCTTCCCTGCTTCTCACAAGGTGCCTGTAATTAAAGCAAACTGCTTGCTGCCAGGCTGCTGGAGCCCAGCTTTTGCCCATGGCTGCGTGAACAAAACCAGGCTGTGCAAACAGAAAAAGCAGCCCCAAAGGTGCGCTGTGCTGCATGGAGCTGATCCGCAAATGCGTTTTCAGACTCCTGCAAACAGCATTTTGAACTGAGGTTTGTCCTGAGTGGGGAGCAAAATAGGAGGGAAGAGATGGGGGTAAAAAATCCTGTATCTGACCTCGAGGTTAGCTGCAGTTGGGCTATGGCAGCACTGCAGCTTGAGGTGGCATGTGGTTGAAGAGGGGGGAAAAAAACCTTTCCATTTATTTTCAGCAAAATCTTAAGAACTTGAAGAGCCTTGACCTGTTCAACTGTGAGATTACAAACCTTGAGGATTACAGAGACAGCATTTTCGACCTGCTTCAGCAAATCACGTACCTGGATGGGTTCGATCAGGAGGATAACGAGGCGCCGGACTCAGAAGATGATGATGACGAGGGTAACTTCCTGCAGTCAGCTGTGGATAGAAAATCACAATACAGATGTAAATGTAGCAGGGGTACAGTGACAATGTGCTAGTGTCATCCTGTGCTCTTGTTTTTTGAGGAGCGTGATTCTAGAGGTCGTTTGGTATTAACACAGCGTGGCACAGAAAGAAAACTCATGTGGAAAGTTTTGAGAGTTCTTGCAGAAGCCTCTGAAGTGTAGCAAAATTTGAGTAAACAGGTTGCAAAGATAGAAATATTCCCGAAGTAAGTTTTTGCCACTTGTAATACTGATGCTCTGTGTTACTTTGCATAAAAAATTACATTTTTACTGGTTTTGCCTATGGAAAGAACGTAAGATGGAGGGTGATCACTCGAGTATAATACAAGCTTCTGTGTAAAAAACTGTGTAGTTCTTTTGACCTGCCTCAGTCTAAACCACCAGTGAGGCAATTCCCATTTCTCCCTGTTAACTGATTCAAAATGAAGCCCTCAGGTGCAGGTCTGCCAGGCAGGACGGGGCTGTTGTGGTGCTGTGCTGTGTGCCTGCCCAAGATGGCTCGCTGGGTTTGGGCTGTCTGCTCATGAGAGGTTTCTCGGTGCTTTCTCCTGGCCTCTGCTCATCAGCTGCCTGCCGGGTCGGGGCTGCCAAGTAGCAGTCACACAAAGTTGGGAACTCTGTGCCTAAACGAATTTGGTGGAAGGCAAATCTCTGTACCTGGAGTGTGAAAATAAACCCAGTATTGGACGATGGGTTGGTCAGCTGTGAGCCTGAATTTGTGTTAAATCACTTTGTCACTTCTAATTTACATAACTGAAGCTGTGAACATGGTTTTGTGCTCCAGACAGAAAAGAGATAATCTCTTTGGAACTGCAGGTGTTTCACAGGTGATTAAAACCCAGGTAGATGTGATACATTGTGCTGGTTTTGCCTTTTAAGTATGTTAGGGTTTGATTTTACAGGCAAGCTTCTCTTCCACTGCCTGAACTCTCAGCTCGCTTGCAGGAGTCTGCATATGCAGCTGCTTCAGGCAGCAAGAATTTTGCCTGGAGCTTGTGATGTAACAAAGTTGGTAGCCTTTCTTCAAGGAAAATAATTATAAAGATTAACTTTATTTAAATTTTACTCGTTTCCCACATTACCTGCTCTTAAAAAAAAAAAAAAAAAAACCCTTCTGGAAAAAAAAGTGTTACAACTAGCTTAACCTGGCATACATTAGCTTGTGTAAAGAGGAGTTAATGAAACCCAGCTTTACGCATATTGAGTGCATTTTGTATTTCAGAAGGAGATGAAGATGACAACGATGAAGATGAGGATGAAGCTGGTCCTCCAGGAGAATATGAGGAGGAAGATGATGAAGATGATGGAGGTTCAGACCTGGGGGAAGGTGAAGAGGAGGAGGAAGTTGGTCTTTCATACCTGATGAAAGAAGAGATTCAGGTAAAGTTCAGCAAAATACCAAACACAAGAAGAGAAGCTGCCTGCGGAGTGCTGTGCTAACTCACACAGGCCCTGAGCACCATAAGTGTGCTGCAGGTGCTGTGAGATGTTTTGCAGAGCGTTGCTGTCACTGACTTATGAAGTACTGTCTCAACACGAGGCACTTAGGGAGGTGCCAGCTTCCCAGGTGTGCCTCAGCCATGAGCTTAGCAGAGCAAAAAAACAACCCAGCCCACCTGCTTGCTTCATGTGACGTAGAAACTGTGATTGTGTGAGGATGTCAGCTGTTCTGCTGTCTCCTCTTCCTTGCCCATTAATGACGGGGGGGCTCAAAGGAAAATTGAAGCTGTTTGTCACCAACACCTTCAGTCAACTTCGCAATTCCTGAGCTGGCAGAAAGTAGTGACAAGTGGCAAGAACAAAGAAGCGGCGATACCAGGCCATGTTGATGGTGGCTCAGGGAACAGCAGTCAGTTGGGCTTCCCAACGTCATAGAAAGGTCCAGAAACAAAAAAGTGAATGTTGAACATGGCCTCTGAACGCAGCAAGTGGAAATTCTTTAATTTCTGCTTAGGATCAGCATTTAAGCAAAACGTGTACGTACTGCAATGTTAAAAACATCTCACGTTTTTTCTGCAGGATGAAGATGATGATGATGACTATGTTGAAGAAGGAGGTGATGAGGAGGAAGAAGGTAAGTCCTCAGTGTAAGCAGTGACATTGGCTAGACCAATTACTGGTAATGCTGTGACTTAGCACGTCTGGGCTGTGCACTTCGGTGGCCCAAAGCGCTGTCTGGTCAGTCTCTGAAGGTATGTGAAGTATTTTAGAGTGGGCTTAAGTGAGAACTTAAACAGGTAGCAAAGTAGCTGTGTAGTATTTGATTTTTTTTTTTTGTCTCCTCTCTTGAAAAATAACCAGAAGGAAGAAATGAGTTTTCCAAGACATTTCTTGAAGCACACTTCTAAAATGAAAGGGACTGCATTTCCTTCACAGGCAGAAATAGTGATTTTTCAGCATGGAGAGGAGGTGGACTCTATTCTGTATACTTTGCAAATGTCACATCCGTTCAGAATTCCTTGTTTAATGCAAGAGAGGCTGCACTGGCAAAGCCCTAGGAGCAGCAGTAGCTGTATCCCTTTATCAAGCCAGAAAGGCTTCCTCAGTGAAAATTTCCACTTAAGAGGATGCAAGCTTTCCACTCCTAGGATGCAAACTATTTTATCTTCCAGTTCTTAAAAAGGAGCTGCAAGAAAATGAACAGGACAAAGGTGTTCCTCGTTCATTTCTGCACCTTGTTAGAGGTTTGCAAACCTTCCAGGGTCAGGGGCAGCCTTAAGCTGGAAGCTCCTGGTCCGTGCTGCAGTAGTGGCAGAGGTCCCGGTTCTCGTGCAGTTATCGGGGTGCTCTGCGGAGTGGTGGGGAGCTGGGGTGGTGAGACTGACAGTGGCTGCTGAAGTCCCTTCAGAAATAAAATATCAAGCTTCATCTTAAAATCAGCTGGTTTTTTTTTTTTTAATTTTTGCTAGAAGACTGTTCCAGAACTTCACTTTTTTTTAATGACAAGCAGCTACAGCTGTGTTCTGACCTTTAAACTCTCCATAGCTGCAGTTTTGCACTCCCTTGTAGTCCTGAAGCCTGCTTCTGTGGCTGTGTAAAATGCAGACAATCACAGAATTTCTAGTTTCTCACTGGACTCGTGCCTATCTCATCTGTGTGCCTGCATGGAGCGGTTCTGGAGATGCATCTTGCACTTGGAAAAACTGGAATTCTGGAGCAGTGCTGCTGAGTTCTTCCCTTTTTACAGATGCAGCATTCAGACCTATGGTTAGGATGGCTAATTAGCCAGGAAATGACTGCTGGAAAACAAATGCATTAGATTTGAGAAAATTGCATTTCATCATTCCACCACAAGAGCGCAGTCTGCTGAGTGGATTAGGGTATTCCTAAGAAGGAGCTGAAAGATTTTTATGCAACATGCTTCCAGCAGTTTGTCAGCTGGAGAGAGAACAGAGCAGGTTTCCTTTGGTACCTGCAGAAGGTGCTGGGTTTGGGGCAGAGCGTGTGCAACTTTGAAAAATTAAACTTAGGGAAACATGAAAAAAAGTGATTATTTCCATTTTAGTTCTTAAATGCATGTTAACAGAAATATTTATAAATACGCTTCATATTGGCAATGTTAAGAGAAACATTCACACTTCATGTTGGTGATTCCTGTGTGGATCATCACATGCTCAGTTTGTGTTTGGGTATGTGGCCTGTGTGAGTTCTTCAGTGTAACGTCTGCTGAGCTCTTCTGAGAGCTGCAGGCAGCGCAGAGATGATGTGGTGAGCGCGTTGGCTGCACCCAGCCGTCCGTTTCCACTCCCGCCGCTGCCTTCTCAGCGCTGTAACGTTGTTTGTGATCTCTGAGCAGCACGTAATGAGACCTGTGCCGTGCCTCTTTCCCTTAGCAGAGGGTGTTCGAGGGGAGAAGAGGAAACGAGACCCTGAAGACGAAGGCGAAGAAGAGGATGATTAATTTGGTATAGCCCGAGTAGGACCAGACTCTGAAGTGACAGAATACGCAATAGTGATTATGCAGATCTGTATGTCTCCATGTACCATAGATGTCCCTACAGAAGATATGTTAACTTTTTATAGGAGAAGTGTGGTTTTACTATTCTTGCCCTTTTTATCATTCCAAATAAGATATAATAGCCTGGTAGTGAACCTATAAGTAGAAAACAATTTTCAGCCCTATATTCACTGAAGCCATTGTTGAGTTTTCCCCTTAGAACTTTATTTGGAGCTCTTTAATTTTATACAAGCTTGCTGTGTTGGTCATCATTTCCCCAGAGTTAAAACACCCATCTTACATGGATTTAATACCGCGAATTTCCTTCCAGGTTTTAAGGTTTTTATACTTAACTCAGAAATGCTATGTGGCAAATTCAAGTCTGTTCCATGAGGAGGTGACGACAGTCTGAGTTTACCAGGGATTCTATTTGCAACCAACAACTAGATCACACTTCAGCTTTTTAAAAGGTGATTCCTGTTAAAGTCTTCTGCCCTGTTTTGTGTGTTAACATTGCAAAGCCCATGTGGGTTTCAGATTTTTTTTCCTGCTTGCTCAGTTCAGTGTTTGCTGGAGATACCTTCAGGAACGTATCTTGGCAAACGGGGAGGGTTGTAATCCCTGAACTCCTCTCCAAAACCCATAGTCACCGCAGGTATTAACAGAAGCAACAAACCTGTAGTTCTAAAGCATTTAGCAGAAAGTGTTTGTTGAACTCTCACTCACTCCCCTCTTGCATCGTCATTTCAGGAATTCTGCAGCAATCATTGTGCTTGGCTATAAAACAAATGCATTTCTAATGCAGAGGTTAACGGGTAACTCCTTCAAGCACACTTCTCAACCTACCCCACCCATACTTTTATAGAAGCATTGAAGGGGGAAAGATGCACATAAGTTAGTCTTTCTTTGCAAGTCACCTTCTAAATTTTTTTTAAATCTGGTTGTAGGCAAAGCATTCGAGCCCATGTATAATACTAGTTACTAGTTTAGGGTTTTTTGTATCCAATGGCTGCAGAAACTTGCTCCATTGCTTATGGCTGGTGGCGAGTACAGGAGACATGCAGACACGCTCTCTTCCAGCAGCCTGACCGTGACCAAGAGGCCGTAACAGTTCTGCCCCGTCAGATCCACGTTTTCTATTTGAGCCACGGCAACCCCAGTTCAGACGTAGAGCATTCCTCCTGCAGTCCCGATTTGGATTTAAAGCAGTAGCCTTGATGTAAAACTAACTTGCATTGTTTCACGTAGGTACTGAACCAAATGTCACACACAGCTTTATTCAAGAGACTTATTTTTGTACCTGTCTTGGCTGACAATAGCTGTCATTAAACTGGGGGAGACACCACCAGGGGTGGGGAAGAGGGAGATGTCCTGGACCTAAGTACAAGGCACCCGTAGATCGGTTACTTTGAGTATTTAATAAATTTAAATGTGACTTCCAGCTCTTAAATCAAGTTTAGATACTGCAGGGTTGAAGTTCTGCAAAGCCCAATTTCTTGCGTGTGTTTTTTTGCCCCAAATAGAGCCTTAAATCATAGTTTCTCATGTAGCTGTGAAGCATAGCCAGCCATTAAAGGCGTCGGATTGAAGTGAGTCAGGCAGATGGCAATAGACTTGGAAATGAACTGACTAAATGAGTTTTGCATTTTTTTTTAATGAATATCTGTAAAGACACTAGAAAAGTAGTGCTGAAACTACATTTGCAACCACAATCTGAAGTTCCTGTGTTTGTGTATGAGTACTGAATGATAGCAGTCCTAGGTAAGTGCACATCTATCTTGTGGAGGCTCTGTGTTCAAGGCAGTTGCTTTGTGTTCAGCTTTGAGACAGAAAAGTGTTTTCCCATCTTTCTGCTTTTTTTTTTTTTTAGTCTCAGTGAATGATTGAAAATTATTATTTATAAGTGTGTACTTCTAAAGTACTTCATTATCAGGGTTTTCCTCAACCATCTCCTACTGATGTGTATAAAATTAGATTTAAATGGAAACATTTACTGTTTTGAATTAAAATTATTTCAGTCCTGGTCTTGCTTCAGTGAACAAGTCCAATCTGAATGTTGAATGAGCTAATGTGACGCAGCAAGATGAGCTTAGAAGGGGTTAGCAGACATTCCCTAAGATATGCAGACTTAACACTTCCTGAACCCAACTCTGTGTAGTGCATCAGCTGCTGCACCTAAAAACTGAGCCTCGCACAAAACTTCCAAAGTAGCTTTGTCTTTTCCCCAGCGTTACCATCTAAGTATCGTTTCATATTTGTCAGCTTGGCATGCAGTTAAACAGCATTGCGTTTTTTTTAAATAAATAATACAGAGCCTCCAGATAACTTTTGAAACTTTTTTGCTTGGTGGGTGGTCTTTTCATGCGAATATGTAAGGGTGGGTTTTATATTTTGTAGAGGTTTTGTCCTATTTTAATGCTCTTTGTATGGCAGTATGTATATAGTGTGTTTTGGTTCCTTATCAAACTCTTTCCTTAAACTTTGGAGTAACTGATTTTGTGCAACTGTGTTTTGAATAAAGCCATGACAGTGTTAAATTAAAGAAAACAACCCTGCAGCACTCTTCTGATAATTTTTAGTTGTAACAAAACATATGTTTCCTCCCCACGTGTGCTGTAAATTTTAAATTAAAAAGTTTTCAGACTGAATTATTTCAAATAAATTGAGACTACTGTGTTGGATTACTTCTTTTAGTATGTACAGCTGCGAAGAGGAGAACGCTGTATCCTCCAGGAATGGAGCAGGAGGCAATTGTTCACTCTGGCTTTTGTTGCTGAAGGACCTCAAGAACTGTGCATCTCCCTGGGGTTTGGACTGGTATTTAATGCATTTCATGGTGTTGTAGTTGTTGGTAACATCGCAGTGGAGGAAGGAGGCTGTGTGCAACCCACGGCGATGTCTGGGCAGGTTGCTCGGTGCCCCCAGATGAGTTTAACTTAGAAACAAGTGCTGGAGCTGACAGGGCCTTTGCGTTATTCTCTATAAATCCACACGTAAATCCCTACCATTTGAGTGGAGGTGAGCAGTGCAAGTCTGGCTGAGTCTTAAGAAACAAGATGAAAATCAGGAGGCTTTGTGTTTTGCTGTTCATGTTGGCTTGATATGTCTGTCAGCCTAAGCTGCAAGCCCTAGCGCTGCTCTTGCGAAGGAGCTGCCTTGCTGTGTGCAAGTGACATCTTGTTCAAGAACAGTGTTTTAAAAAGCTGCTTCTACACAGCTAGACACTGCATTGTTTTTTATTTTGGGATTAGTCCAGTATTCTTGGCAAAAATTCCCAGGGCACACTTGAGAAAGCTAGTAACTAAACAGGCTTTTCGTCTATTAGATGAGTGATTAACAAATAAGTGTTTTTTTTCTTTTTTTCCTCTTTCAAGAGTGGGGGTGAGGGTAAGCAGTTGCCTTTCTCTCATGCCATTTTGGCTGCTTGCTCCATATGCCCAAATTTGCCCAGTGGAGCAAGGGCAAGGAGGGCTGCCCAGGGCCCTGGGATCGTTTCTAGGAGCGGAGGTTCTGTCTGCTTTTCGGGATACCGGTGGCTTTGTTAACCCGAGCTCCGCCGTTCTGCCACACACACAGAGCACAGGAGAGGCGGAGATTCAGTGCTGTGCAGGCATGTCCTCCAGCCGGGGAAAGCTCCGGGGGCAGCAGCTTGTTGTGACCTGCGCGGACCCACAGGCCGGGAGCGCCTGCTTCGCAAGGCAGCGCCTCCTGCTCCAGCTGCGAGGTGAGGCCTTCCACACGGCGGGGCTGCTCCTCCCGAGGGCTGGACGCGCACCAGCCTTCTCTCGGATACCGAGGGGCCGCTGCTGTCCTCCATTTTGTCGCAGTAAGGGCAAGCCCTGCCCGGCAGCTTCCTCCCTTCTGCTCCTTCCTCCTCCTCCTCTCGGCGCTTTTGTCTTTGGTAACCCCTTCTGTCGCTCTCCCGAGGCCTCACGCCGCCCCTCTCGTCCCTTATCTCTCCCTGCCACCCGCGTCCCTCCCCTCCCTCACTA
>VXAV01004042.1:36230-109809 GCA_013399715.1 Alectura lathami
CAAGCCTCGCGCGCGGCGGCTGTGAGGTGGCGCCACGCCCCCTCCCCAACGGTCGCTCGCCAACGGTCGCTGCTTGCTGAGGGCGGGTGGCCGGCGGGAGGGTGCGGGACCCGGCCTGTGCTCCCGGCAGCGCTACGGTGCTCCCCGGGCTTCCCCTTGTGCTCCAGGGCGCCCGCCCATGCCCCCGCACTCTGCGTTTTCCTCAGCGTTATACATGTGGGTAAATAAAAATGTAGTTCCGAGGCGAGCGCGTTCCCCAAAAGCTCAAATCTCACCCCACAAGTTGTTTCCAGTGTGAGGGAGGGGGATGCAGCTGGGCTTTGTTAAAAATCCTGTTACCTATATCGTGAAATTCTCATCCTCCAAACTTGCAGGATGAAAAAGTTGAGCTTTGCAAAGGCAGGTTCATCACCATGTCAGCTCCTAGCTGAGAAGGAAACTTACTCTTTAATTTCCAGGAAAGTAAATTATTAGTTTGCTTAATAAGAATATTCTGCCAGCTAATGTTGTTCATCCAAGTGAAATCAAGTTACACACCATTAAAATCAAATATTTGAACTTTCTTGCTGTTTAATATACTGAAACGTCATTATTTATTAAACTTTATTATTTATTAAACTTGCTGTTTAATATAATTTATTACTGAAATACACTTTTGTTTATTGACTTTCACAATTATTTCCCACATTTTACAATAGTTACTTGCATTAACTGAACAAAAATCCGTTCAAAAACGTTGCAAGACTTTGTTCTTAAAAGGGCCCTCTTATGAAAATATAAATTGAGTTTTTCCTCGCCACAAAATAGTTTATCACTGTGCATGCTATTAAACAAGAATGAAGATCCACAAGATGCATTTATTCCTCAAAAGAAACTCAAATTATGTGAAATCAATATCAATGCTCATGTTTCAAGATGGTGGTTTACAGTTTAGTACTTCTAGTTATTTTTTAATTGCGTATTGCAAAGTCTTTTGTCTGCATTTACAAAGCAGCATTTTGCACAGTGTCTGGTACCTTCCCCTCTGCATTTAAAACTCAGCAACAGCTGTTGAAAGTCCCAGTTAATTCTTGTCAGAGTAGTAAGTGTAGCTCCTTAAATATACATATTGCACACACACGTATTATTTTTTACCTATCTGTATATATAAAAATAAATATTTTCATAAGAGTTTGAGGCACCTGGCTTTCTCCACAGAGCTCAGGGCACTGCAGCAGCCAAAACACCGCCAGTTTCCAGCAAACCAGAAGAGCTTCTCAGCAAAACGAGCCAGAGGCGTGGAGGAGCCAGCGACAGGTTGAACGGGGAGACGTGTTCCTGCTGAGGTTGGTGCAGCTCGAGCCTCTTGAGATACGTAGAGCTTTTGGTGTTAAATGCATGCGTGTGGGGCTTGCTTTCTTTGAAGCACAAACTGATGCTGTGATGAGGGGTATTTCCACCTCAGTTCCCCGGGGTGGGAGGCTGGTTGTTGCTGAGATCTCATATCAACGTGCTGCACAGATGAATGAGAGGCTTTCCCCGAGAGAGCCTCGCTTTTTACGGAGACATCCAGAGTTCCTCCTCATTCAAATCACAGGTCTGAACAGACTAGTTGTGCCTTTGTGAGAATGAGGAGGGATGGAAGGAGGAAGAATATTAATGTATCTCCACTCTGGGTTTCTTGAATAGCTGTAGGCTTAAATTTCTGCATAATTTCTACGTTGAGGTTAGGCATTTACACTACAAAGGAAATTCCAGGAACATCATACTATTGAGAAGCAAAAATATTTCCTAGAACAAAGTGAGGAATCATGAAGAAGGTAGTGATATGCACCGCCCACTGAGACAACCCTTTAAATTTGGAAATTCTTGCTGTGTGTCTTTCGCTGTGGGTCTTTTTAAAGTGCTTTATTTGCAACTTTTGCAAATTCCCCATTAGGTTTCTTCTTTCCTTTCCCTAGTGTACCTGGATTTCTAATGGCAAGCAAAATGTCCTTTTGCTAGGAATCAAACCAATTCTACAGGCAAAGTTAGCACAAATATTACTTGCTGTGTAGAAGTATGTATTTTACAATAGAATTTAGAACAGAATTTTAGAATAAGTATTTTAAAAAGAGAACTGAGAACTCCCAGTACACCCGGATGTGCTGTAGTTAACCCCCTGCTGTCAGCAGTGGACTTGGAGCTCTGTTCTGAAATCCCAAGAGCCTGTTTAAGTCCTTTGCTGAGTCTGCCTCCGAATGTTGGAAATTACTCTGTGGTTGGCAGTGTTTAGAGCAATAGTACTCTGAGATATTCATCTTTAATCTGTGTAAGAGCTGGCTGCACACTTGAAGTAATGGAATTACTCATGGGCAAATCACAGTCATTCAGAAACAGCTAAGCACAGCTAGGAAAAGTGGCATAGTTAAGAAAGTGAAAGCAAATACATTCATTAGAACTGTTTGCTTTTACATTTACCTAGATTTGTAATTTAAAAGATACTTACTCTGGAATGTATGTGGAAACTGTCTCTCAGATGATTCCAATATGGCACAACTAAACAAGAATAAACTTGAAAGAAAGCACAACATACAATCACTCAGCTGCAGAATTTTCCGCTCGTCTTCCCCGGCTCTTGGTGATGACTGTCAGCAGCCCCACAAGTACCACTGACCGGTTACTTGGGTAAGTGTAACAGCAGCAGTGCCAGAACCAGACAGTTTCCTTCTGAGCAGAGTACAGATGAAAACCCTGCGAACACACAGACCTCGTCCAGTTGTCGTGCATCATTCCAGTGAGGGAAAGCAGCAGTAAAACTGACAAAGTCCAAAAATACTGCTGTGTTCTGGAAGAGTAGAAAGAAACTTTGTGCTTGAAACTGTCGAGAGCTGCAGGTTTCTCAGACGGTGAAAAATCCAGCAGAAGGCACAAGGGGAGACTGTTGTGTATCTTGTTCTGGAGTGACCTCGTCTGGCAGATGCCTGGAATGGTGCTGGTGGTGGTGCTGGTGAGCAGCCCCAGCTGGGCTGCACCCGCAGCTTGCAGCAGGCACCAGGCAGGACGTGAGCTGCTGGCTGTGACCCTCCCAGCGTTTTGTGCTTTCCCTGTTCTTATGTGCACGTCTTCCTCCATGCACACCTCTGTACAGGGCAGGGGAAACGAGGCTCCAACCTCTGGTGGAGCACCCAATGTCTGCTTCAGTACCAGGGTTATTTCCTCATTTACCACTGAAATGAGGATCGGAAGGAAATGTGAACGGGAAGGATGGCAGAGGAAAGAGGAAGGGGAAATAATTTTTAAAACTTGCAATTCTGTGAACATCTGACGTTTTTGACGCTTGATATCTTCAAGCATTTATTTACGACCCTGCAGGCTCGGGTTCGGGTCCAGCACTAGAGGGCAGCATCCCCACAGCAACGGGGCCGGTGCCGTGTTGCGCAGGGCATCGCAGCTCACAGCCTGAGCCATCTTCAGCTGAGCCAAAGGTAACTCCTTGAAATGAATTTTGGAGGGCTCTGGGCTCCTTAGCTGCGTACATTTCATTCACCTCGATATTCTAAGGATGGAAATGCAGCAAAATCAATAGCGCACACTTGTGTCCGTAATGATATGTGAGGAATTCAGGGTAATCTAAGAAATGATTTGGTTTCATGTAGTAAAACATTCGTAGTTGCTCCGATACTCCATCTGCAAGCCCTGGCTTTGTACCATTTAGGAGTTGCGTGTAGCAGGTAATTATTTTCCCCTTTGTTAGGAAGCTGTGGCAGCAGGCTGCGTTTTGAAAACATTTCTTGCTGCCTGATTCACTTAGGATGGGGAAAAGTTTTCAGAACACACGAGCTAGGTGTGACGCATGCTGGTTCAAGCTGTCCTTCCAGGGGATCCCGACAGCTGAGCTCATCGAGCCCGGGGGGGTTTAATTCTGCAGCGTATCGTGTGTCTGCGTTGATGGCATCAGACGCAACGCAGTGCATAGCAGGGAGAGCAGAAAGGAGCAGCTGTAAGGACGCTTCCACTGTTCCTGAGCTGACGGACAAATGGCATTTGGTGCAGCGTCCTCTGTTCCTGCCAGCTGAGTGTCAGCGACCAGAAAGCGCCGCCTGGGGAACAAGCGGGGCAGTGTGCGGGGCCTGAAAGGCCCCATTCACACTGCAGCCTGCAGGGTCTTGTATGACATTGTCTGGTATGCGTTAGCTTGGTGAAATGAGTACTCCAAATTTTTTACCAAAAAAAAAAAAAAAAGAATGCTTGCCTTCTTGTCTGCATTCGCTCTTGCAAGTGATCTGTCCAAGAGATTTAGCTGTTGGTCTCACACACTGATGAGGCCACTGGCACAATGTTTTGGGGAGCATGCTCTGTGTGGTGCAGTTAAAAAATAACACCACGCCAGAATTTGCTTCTGAGGAGATGAAAATTCAGCCTACCTGAAAGGGGGAGGGAAGAATCTAAGTGTTCTTCCGTTCTCCCATCCACACCCAAAATGTTTATGATCATGTTAGAGATCAGTTAATGTAGTGTAAGCAGAAAAAATGATGATGAAATGCTGTGACTGTCGCACTGCTCTTGAATGTAATTTGCCCTTGAAAGGACAAAAGCTCCTTTTGGCATCATGCAGGTCATTACTGGTGTGCTAACGTTTGGGAATGCTTCAAGTGCAGCACAGCCCTGTTCTGTGTTAAAGGGGGCCCCATAAAATTCCCATGTGTGCTTTATGATGAGAATCCCCTCTTGGATTGGGACGGGGACCCTGTGGCATTGTCCTTGCCATAAACATGTACATACCCTACCTGCTGAGCACACCCTGCTCACTGAAATGGCAGTAAGTGCACAGAAATCTAACACCTTTCTCACAGATATCATTCAGGTTCTTAGGAAATCTTCTATAAATAGAATTTTCTTTTATTAATCCAGAAGCTTCACAGCAGTACTTCTCTTTCAAAGACATTCCGTTGTTTTCATTTCCTGTCTCCTGGTAGAAAAATAGGTTTGGTCGTGTGGGAATTGGTTTCATGCCCAGGATTCTTGGTTTTGGGGTTTGTTTTCATTCATTCTTCTTTTCCAGATATTCTGGTCCTATCACAGTTTGCTTACAGCTTGTTTATAATGACGTACTGCCCAGGACAACAGTCCTTACTGTGTTTTCTGGCCAACACCCTTCGTATCTTCTTACATTTACTAAATTTAAAGGACGGTTTCCTAAATACACAAGTAATAATAGTAAATAATTACATCCTTTGGGGCAGAATCACCTCAATAAGTTGCAGTGGAGGATCTGGTCCTGTCACTAACTGCTTTATGCTCCTCTAATCACATAAAGCAGCTGTAGGCTCAGCAGATCCAGTTGCTGGTGTATTCCTACCTGCCCTGGCATCTCCCCAAGTGATGGATAGCCACTTTCCTATCCAATTTGTTCCGCGCTTTCTGGTGGTAATTATTGGGAAAATGGAGCTGTGGCTGGAGTAGCGTTGTGGCACAGTAATTGTAACGATTCCTAATCTGCCATTGCTCTAAATTAGGCTGGAGGCAGTCCCCACGGCACAACACAGCTGCAGCTCAAAATCTGGGCCAGAAAGCGCACACTGAAGTAACGCAATCAAATCTCATGCTTAGGAACTGCTGGTTTCTAGGACGTGTCTGTCCTCTCCAGTGTCTGTGAGCAGCTTTACAACAAACAATGCACCCGCTGAGCTGTGTGTTACTCTGGGGCACGAAGCAATAGTGGGTGCTGGGAGGAGGATGCTGGACTAGGTGCTGAACAATAGCCGAGTGCAACAAGGAGATGGTTTGTCTTTATCAAAAGGGACAGCACGTACTGACCTCTAGTGCAGCTAAAGCAATCAGGTGAGTTACTGGCCTGTGTTGAGAAGTGCCACGTGCTGAGCTGTCAGTCTGTCTTTCCAGGTAGCTGGGGCTCAGAGCATCAACACCATTTCCTGTTGTGCCTTGGAGCTTTTTTAGAATCACAGAATCATTGGAGTTGGAAGGGACCTTTAAAGGCCATTGAGTGCAGCTCCCCTGCAGTGCACAGGGATGCCTCCAGCTGGGGCAGGGTGCTCAGAGCCCTGTCCAGCCTGGCCTTGAAGGTCTCCAGGAATGGGGCATCCCCCACCTCTCTGGGCACCCTGTGCCAGTGCTTCACCACCCTCAGTGTAAAAAACTTTATATCCAGGCTAAATCTCCCCTGTCTCAGTCTGAAACCATTTCCCCAGTCCTGTCCCAACAGACCCCACTGAAGAGTCTGTCTCTTTCTTTCTTGTAGCCCCCCTTTAGATACTGAAAGGCTGCTCTCAGGTCTCCCCGGAGCCTTCTCCTCTCCAGACTGAACATCCCCAACTCTCTCAGCGTGTACCCATAGGGAGGTGTTCCACCCCTTGTATCATTTTTGTGGCCTCCTCTGGATGCACTCCAAGAGCTCCACGTCCCTCCTGTGCTGAGCACTCCCCATCTGGACG
The DNA here is from genome assembly GCA_013399715.1 of Alectura lathami. Lineage (NCBI taxonomy): Eukaryota > Metazoa > Chordata > Aves > Galliformes > Megapodiidae > Alectura > Alectura lathami. Next base: position 42,644 of record VXAV01004042.1, read on the forward strand.
CAGGGCTCCAGGTGGGGTCTCACCAGTGCGGAGCAGAGGGGCAGGGTCACCTCCCTTGCCCTGCTGGCCACGCTGCTTTGGGTGCAGCCCAGGCATCAAAAGCTGGCATCAGATTTCCATTTTTTGGCAGCTTCTTATTCTCCTTCCAGTCAGGAAACAGCTGGGTGATATAAAAATGTGCATCTCAGTACCTAAATCAATACTGTTAAATGGAGTCACTTAGAGTCTCTACACCTACCATGGATTTTAACACAAAAGCCTGCCTGTGAGCTGCAGGCAGGACATGCCTGGTAACAAACAGCTGGAAACACCATGCCATCATAAGAGGGCAGAGCAGCACAACTTTTCCTTCACCTTCCTGTAAACTTCACGCATGAGGGGCAAAGAGTGAAGTCAAGGCATCCTAGCAAAAGAAGGGAATATAGCTGTAGCATAATCTAATTGTGTCTGGCATTTGTTGTTTGAAGATGGTACAAAAGCTTCCAGTCGGACACAAATGGGCAAAGAACTAAGCAAATCAAATGTAGAATGAAAAATATTCTTTTTTTTTTTTTTTTTTTTTTTTTTTTAAATTAATAAAAAAAATCANAAAAAAGATCAAGTCAAAATTGAGGAAATGAAAATGCTTTGGCTCAGCATTTCTGGCAGCATCCCATAAATGACCAAAAAAAAAAAAAAAGAAGGCAAACTTGTGATAAGACAAGAAGGAACTGCAACAGAAAGGAGGGAAACAAAAAAAAAAAATACATCTGCACTGCAACACGCGAGTTCTTATGCAAAGTACGCAAATGTATTTAAAAAGAATCCAGCACAAATAGGTTTAATGACAAGGAGCGCTCTGTGAGACAGAAAATGCTGCATAGAAGTTATGGCTCACGAAGAATGTGAAGAGCACGTGGGCAGGAGAGTGAAAAGCAATTTCATTAAGCATAGGAAGAAACCAAAGACAGAAAATGCAAAAACCAGTGCTTGGAGCTGTCAGAACGCCGTGTTCGTTACGTCTGTTCTTGCGCTAGGTACCACAGAAAGTTTCCCAATGACAGGCGCGTTGAAGCCTGGGTTTGACATCTCCTTCAAAACATTTGAACACGGAGATCCATTGTTTCCCTGCCAAAGTAAATGGGTTCTTTCCCTGACTGTAACACGCCATCCTCAGACCTGTTCTTCCCCGTTGGAGCTGCCGAGTGTTGTGTAGGTGATGATCATCCTTTACTTCTGTGCTGGAGATTTAATTCTGATTTAATCCTTGTTTCTGAAGTGCTGATTTGTGTTTCAGGGAGCAGGAGCCTTCTGAGATTTGAGCCCAAGGCAATAACTGGCTCGATGCGCCCTAGGTAAGGGTCCCAGTACTGAGAGAGAAAAATCCAGGTGGATTAGAGGACACCACAGATACTTTGGTGTCTGCTGTGGTACATCAGCAACTGTGAATGTCACATTTTATGTCACCACCTTACTCTTTGCCACGCTAGAGCAAATAGTTTGTCTTTGGAGTCTAGCTCCTGACTGACTGAGGCTGACTCAGGCCAGCCCTGCACTGTTGAGCTCCTGATAGAAGAATGAGATAAGGAGCCAATGTTGATTCTTGCTGTGATCAACCTGAAGCATGAAATTTGATTACCCTGCTCTTAAAAGGCATAACAGCAGGTGTTAGTAGTGGTCGTAAAGTTATTCAGCCTTTAAAAATATCACACCACCGCGTTTGGATTTCTGCTAGCTCCCAAGTCAAAAAGAAGACGAAAACAGGCTCAAGGTTTCACATTCAATGATTGCTTTTTACGATTTGTTCCCGTCAGGCGAAGGGATGTGCTGTAATTGCAATCCAAGGATCGTATTCGTGCTTGCATTTCTGCAGAGCACTTTAAAATTAAAGCTCTCGGCAGGCGGGAGAGGTGAGCGTCACTGTGAGGAGCGGGAGCTGAGCTGAAAGCTCCTGCCCGTGTCCTCCTGGTTGGGCGGTGGTAAAAACAACAGAAGGAGCCAGCAGTGTTGATCCACAGAAAGGAAGCACAGCAAAGTAATCTAAAATTAACACGGCTGTGATATTGGTGGATCCAGACAAACAAAAACCATCAGTTAGGCCAATAAAAGCATAATGCTGGTGTTTGAAAACATAAACTTTAATTTTTCTTGTTACTTTGTGAGTAAGCGCTGTGACATTGTTTTCAAACTCTGTAGTACCAAAACCTGGGATTTTTTTCCTAAATATCATGATCCCAGGCATTACAGATTGCCCACTAGAAGCTGCGAGGCATCAGATAACACTGACAATGTGTCAGTGGAACAGCTGAGAAGGAACCAAGCCTTCCTGCTTCCCTGGTTCCTGATGCTGCCTCACAAGGAGCTGTATCTCTTCTTCCCTATGACTTGATTTTTAGAAACCTGGAAGGAAAATTGCAGCAGGAGTAGCCTTTCCGTGTCCTTCTGGTACCATTTTCCTACATCTCCAGTATTATAAATAATCTTGTAAGTGATATAAAACATTTCCAAAAAACATACGTTGAAAGCATGAAGCACTCAAGATCCTCTGCCCAAACAGACTCCTGCCTTCCCTCCCTCTCCACATTTTTGGTGAGCACTCAGGCAGCCTCGTCATTTGGATAATTAGAGGGTGCCAGATGGCTGTAAATATGTTCACAATCCTTCGGATCCAGTTCCTTCTCCCTGGCACCCTTATTGCTCTACCCTGTAGCAAGCACCTGCTCTCCTCCCATCGGAAGAACCTCCCTCTACTCTCTTGATCTAAATTATCACCTCTAGTTTTTTATTTATTATTTTTTTCCCCTTTAAATGTTTAGTGCCAGGCAACCGTACCTCACTGTTACATTGGTTAATTATTATGTGCCCCTTCCTCTAGGTGGGCGTCAGCTTCCTTGACACAGGAGCTGCTGTCACTGAGCATCCGATGACACAGATTGCCTGCAGGGAATCACGAGGGCAGAGCAACTTCTTCCTATTTTGAGAGCAGAGATCTCCTGCTGCCCTCCGCACGGGGGTAAGTGGCACACAGGATGAGGTGATTCATCCCGAGTCACGCTCCGGGGAACTGGCAAAGTCAGCATTTGCACAGCAGTTCTGGGTTAAACACGCTGCTCCCCCTCCTCCTCCTCCTTCTCACAGGATCACAGAACCATAGAATATCCTGAGCTGGAAGGGACCTACAAGGATACGAGGATGAATAAGTTTAACAAAATGTAATTTTCCTATGTTTAAAAAATAGCACTTCTGTATTGGAAGTAGTCGTGATCTGGTTGCCTTGTAGCTTGAAGCTGCCCAAGTCCCGGGGCCAAAGGCCATAAAATGACTTCCAGTTTGTTATTGTAGAATCATAGGATCATAGAGTCACAGATTCATACAGTCATGAAATCATCGAATCACAGGATCACGGGATGACTTGGGTGGGAAGGGACCTTCTGCTGCGGCTTTGTGGCAGAAGACCAGTGGCCATCAGGGGTCTCCCGCTGGGACAGAAGCCATCTGAGAGGCCCGTGTTATCCCAGCTCCCATTCTGGTCCTGACTGGTCCTGCCACTTGGGCACCCAAGACAAAAACCCAGTCCTGTGCCGTTCTGCACACTGCCACGAGCAGAAGCTTTTGTGGACAGATATTAATCAAGGTTCAGCCGGAGTATAAGAATTTCTGTATGGTGAGACTTTCACATGACCAAATATCCTCTTTTTTCTGCCTCTGAATTCATGAATATTGCTCTTAATACAGACTGCGATTTTTAGGCTTTTTTTTGTTGTTGATATGGAAATATTTCTAAACCGCTAAGCAGTAAGAAAAGGATGGAAAACTCTATAGAAGGCACTACAAAAGGGGAAGTTGTTCTTAATGCATCTGAAAATATAGACAGTGACATTTCCAGATCTAAAGGAAGAGGAATAAACAAGGTCACAAGCTGACTGAGGGTGAGGAAAGCTACACCAGCAAAAATTTTGGGTCGCTATAAGGGTGAACGGATTGTCAGAGGAAAACCGCTGAGAAGTGATACGTGCATTTTTTAGGTTTTTGGCTGCATCCATCTGAGCTCTCACCCACATTTGGTTAACAAGCATCCGCAGCTCTGTTACATGCAGCAGATGCTTGGTTTGCTGAGGTGTGGGAGACTCTGGCCCTTGCTCTCCCATCTGCCCAGTTCCACCTCCTGTGCGTGAGGTTGTTTGACAGAGTGCAGGTCTAACCCTCTGGGGCCGTGCTGATGGGTGGGAGCTTGGGGTGCCCCGGCTCTGTAGTGCTGACAGATCCCACAGAGGTACAGAGCAGCTTCTCCCGTATCGAAGGCAGAATTTTTATACTCATAACAGTGTCAGTGTTAATCACAGGACATTGAGGGTGGAAAAGACCTTTGAGATCTCAAGTCCAACCATCAGCCTGATGTACCGGTGAAATAACTCATAAGAAAACCCCACGTAAATACACCACCTTACTGTACTGAAGTTGTAGTAGGCATTGCACAGAGTTGCCCACATTTCACGTTCTTTTCCATTTTTCCAGCAGTGGTGCAGTCTGGGACACAGATGGGTTCTTTGGTTCTGCAAAACAGATTCCAGGTGATAGATGTCATAGAATCACCCACATACAGCAGGAGAGAACCCTGTCTCTGTCTGGAAGGATGGATAATAATAAGAGTTCTGTATGAAAAATACAGTGTTACAGTGTTACAGTTGCCAACGTAGCAAAAGGGACAGGCCAGCAGACACAGACATGTGCCAGTGCAAGCAACCAGGACAGCAGGAACCAAGGGAAGACCCCAGTGACAGCTTCGGCCCAGAGGAGGCTGCAGTCCCCGCAGGGATCCATAAGCAGGCTGCATCTGATGACAGATCCGTTAAAAACCAACCTTCTCGAGAACTCAGCCTTCCCGTTACATAAGATGAGGAGGCTGCTGCTGCAAACCACTATTTCTCCAATAACAGTCAGATTTCTCTGTGATTTTGCCTCCTGTTGTCTAGCTGGCAGGTTAACTCCTCACCGAAAGCAGGGAGGAAGCAGATGGCAGAGGGCACGTTTGCTTAGCTTTCTGGAACACGGAGACAGATAAACTGATTTCTGTAATGATGCATTTGACATACAGAGGCCAAATGTTATTTTTATGAGCCTATAAAATAAAGGCGGGCTTCTTGTTTACAGAACTTCACCATTTTGCTTTCCTGCCAGCAGATAGAAACCTTACAGAGTGACCCTGTGACCTATACAGGCTCTGAAAGCAAGCAACCGAGAACAGGCATTGGAACCATGCTTTTACAGGAACCTTCATGATTTTGAATGCCACCTCATGATTTTCTGGGAAGCGTGACTCCCAGATTGGGCTGCAAAAAAAGGTAGACAGCGCTGAGATTAAATATAGCAGCCCGTGGGCTGGAGGGAAGAGCAGAGGCTCGCAGCAAGCGGGAGGTCGCTCTGCAGAAATCAGGGGACTTGCTCGTGTTGCAGCGTGGTGACGAGATGGGGCTCATCCCGTGGCTGCTGGCGCTGGCCTTCAGGCGACGCTGCACCTCATGCATTCGGGCTCTCAGACATCAGGCACGCCCAGGATTGTCCTGGGACCAACATGAAGCACAGAGCAGTGTTTTTTAAAATAGATCTAATTTTGATAGGCTTGGTTAAGTCCTAGAAAAAATGGGGAGCACCCCACGAGGGCTGTCAAGGCAAGGCTCTGTCCCGTGGCTGGGACTCATGGCACCCGCCATCACCACCACGCTGATTTTCTCTCAACAAATCCAAACCCCCTGCCAGGACTGGCAGGCAGAGAGCACAAGGGGAGTGGATTTTAGAGGAGAAATAGCCAAGTTACTGCTCCTTAGGCTTTCCCGGGGTGGAAAGAAACCTGCTGCCACCCAACAGCCACAGGCATCCTTCAGCATGCTAATTCCCTCCTAGGGCATTTGCTTTTTTGCTCTTTAGATAGCTGTGCTATGCGTTTGCCATGACTCAGTCCATCTGTTGAGAGTTAGTCCTTGAAATAATTATGTCCACGTCTCTGCTGGGTAGTTCCAATTACTGCCAGCCCTTTGCATATTGTTCAGCACCACACTGCAAAGCCACTAGGTCTTACAGCTCTGAATAATTCCCTCTGTCTGCCTAGCGTGCGTGTATGAACTCTTTATTCTAACCACACGGCTCTGAAACGTCTCCTTTCTATCAGCCTGCGGGGAAGGGTTTCCAGAACTGTGTGACTCTTTTTGGAAGGAGCAATGATCATTTACATGCGTAACTGCCAAGGCAGGGGTGTCATGCTGGTCTGATCTCCAGCAGTTTGAACTCTGGCTTGTCTGACCTCTCTCAGACATTCCTGGAATGTATAAAGAGGAAAAAAAGAAATAATAATAATAAAAAACCAAACAGCAAACCCCTCTATTTCCTCTGAGGAGGGAGATTTTGGAAAAAGTTGTTTCAAAAGTTAAAGAACGAGCACACTGGAAGGCTCAGTACAGCACCGAGTTTTACGGGACATTTGATGAAGTCAAACAAAATGGGTACGCCTGAAAGCAGCGGATGGTCTGCCACTGCTCGTGCAAACATTTCCACGGAAGCACGGCTCACAGCAACAGATGTCAGCCTTCTCCACAGCAGATGTCCCGCTCAGCTTCAGGAGCATCAGCACATCACCTCTGACCTCACGCCAGGGGAGGGAACAGGGAGGGATGCCCTGAGCCTTGTTAGGATCTCCCCCTTCTATCTAAGGGGCTGTGCAAGGAAACCAACATCATGCTCTGCCTGCTCCTCATCGATCCCACTGCATCCTGCCAGCGGTGGGTGTGGGATTGTTGTCTTCCTGCAAACGGGGGAAATTGGGGTGCAGAGATCACGTTTCCTGGGCCAGGCTGTCATGGGATTAGTGCCTGGGAAGCCGCTGGCTCTGAGCTGTGTTCCTGGAGCTTGGTTCCACCCCAGTGGGCCAGAAGCATTTCTGCGATGCCGATTGCTCCGTGCTGGGTGCTCGCTGCACAATTTGCACCACGCGCTCCAGTTCCTGAAAACAAATATCCGAAGGCAGCAGGCAGGCTTCCAAAGTTACCAGTCTACAGTTTCCATTAGCAACTTCAGCGCCTCCTATTCCTGAATCACTCAGGGATGTGTATATATAAATAAAATACACGTACACATACATGAGATTATGCATGTATATGTATACCTAGTTTTTCATCAATTTACTTTCTTTAATATCATATTTTATCCCAGCTGGCATTTCATGGAGACAGAGTGGAACAACAGTGGTTTGTGCTCCAAAGTGAGTTTAAGGAGGAGGTGTGGGATTCTCCCAGATTCCCTCCAGGGAATGAAGCACAAGAAGGAAATGGAGAAGGGAAAGCAGGGGGAATCTGCTCAGGAGGATTCGGGGAGCAACAGGACGATGTGGAGTCATGGAATATCTCAGGACTGCCCTCCCAAAGGTGAGGGGAAGTGGGAGGCAAAAGTGATCTCACGCGGGAAGACACAAACTAAGGTGTATGAGTCTTTAGAGGGCTGCACTGAGCCACCAGAGAGCTGTAATTCCTCGCTCGAGGGAGTCCATCTGGCACAGACACAGTGGCAAAGGCAGCAATTAGAAGGAAAAAGCAACACGTGACAAATGGGTCCGAGGAGATGGAGGAATTGAGAGCAATTAAGATAAATGAGCTTCACGGAGTGCATGAAATAGGAGGAAGAAAGGCAACTTAAGTTAGAAATTCCTGGCTGTCAGTTTTAAGGATGAAATAAGGTATTAAATAAGAGAAAAGAAATCCTAATAGTAGTTTGAGACTTTTACTAGCTGGAGACACTAATAGCATTCATAATTATGCAGAAAAAGCCAGAAATGTTTAATAAATATTTCTCATCAGAGTTTGGAAAGAAGCAGGCACGGCGTGCCAGAGTCACACAATGATGATGCACTGTTTCCAGTTCATTAGTAACAGACAGCAGCAAGTAGGAAAAATCTTTTTAAACAGCCATGCCACAAAACATTCTTGTCCCTGTTAATCCCAGGGACAAGAAGTGGCTCTGATGCTGCTCGGTATGGGGGTACAATCCTGAAATTCTTGATTCCACAGCTGCTGGGTCTCTGCTCGTGCTGGTCCATGTGGTCACAGGAGGAAAGTCCTAGATGAGCCCTGCTCTGTTAGTGGTTTGTGGTTGTATTCCCAGCACTGCTCACACAGGTTCCAAAGACAGACTGAGTTTTTTTTCCTTTTAGTCTTTTTTGTTGTTATTATTTTAATTCTTTTTATGGAAATGAGCCTGTTCTTCCTGAGCTTTAATTTGAAAATCTGGCTGGAACTTGCCAACTCAATAATTATCCTTCTGAATGTAGGTCAAACTATTTTCTATTTTCCCCCTCTCTCTTGGGGCTTGGAAGAGGATTTCAATACTCCAGTGCTCCAGGGAGGAATTGTCTACAGATTGAAACACTTTAGAGTTTCCTTTAGAAAGAGACCTATCAATTACAAAGCAGAGATACCTTCCTTTATGCTCACGTAGGTTTCCCTATAAAGCAATGCCTCTTGAAGCCGATCTGTGGAAATCAAAACTGTCTTCTGAGCACACTGCAGTTTTCAAAACAATCTACAATTTTTGTGAAATTTCCTGAAAAATTGAGTGTTCTGATGAGCTCAGTGTAAGCGCACCCTGTGCTGCTGAGAGCTGCCCGCTTCCATGCATTCACAGGCATGAATCCCTGCGACCCTGGGCAGGAAATCTGCAGGGCCGTGATGTGCACAGCCCTGGTGTCAGCAGCCCCTCTATGGCCAGAGGGAAGATGGGCATCCCCAGAGCTGCGTTTTAGTTCAAAAGCTCCATGGCCCCATCAGCCTGATTGCCTTGTAGGGTGAAACTGTCAAGGCAAGCTTCGCTGTGGCTCCAGGCCACCCCCGCCTACATGGCCGGGTGTTGGTAGGGATGCTGCTGCAAGCATCCCGCAAAGAATCCCCCCAGCTCCAATAACAAAGTGCAGTGTTCAGATCCCATGGACTATTCCATGTGTATCCTGAACGTCTTATTCAACCATCTTTTACCATCCCAGCTGGTGTAACAGCCGACACACAGCTTTCTACCCCCTGCAGGCCTCCAGAAACAACTCTTCTGCCTTGAACTTTTCAAGGCATTTGCCTTATTAGAGAGAGAGAGAGAGAGAGAGAGAAAGAGAGAAAACACCTCTGCAGCTTCCTTCGCCAGGAGCTCCTAGAAACCCTTCTGCACAGCCGGAGCCATCAGCCACGCAGAGCCCCCCGTTCACCCACCCGCCAGGCTGAGCTGCGGGTTTGGGGCTTCCCTGTTTAATTTTTTTCCCTTTAATGCAGTGGAAGGCTCCAAAATGGGATCTGCTGAGAGATGTGACTTTATCCAGCAAAATTTTATTAGTGGGAATTGCTTGTGAAAGGTGTGATTCCAGCACTACTGAAGCACTTGTTTTTCTTTTTAGCGAAGACCAAGGGCCGCAGGGCACACCGATCTGGCCACAACGGGACAAAGCCACCGTGCCTCGTCTGACAAACCCCCCAAATAGTAACTGGAAATGGGTGTTCTGCCATTGTGTTCATCGAAATTCTGAAATTCTAGTACTGAAGGATTCGTGGAGAGAAGGCGTCGGCTGGGATCCTTACATGGCCAGCAGCTGGAGCAGGCCAGCGATTGGCTGCAGGAGAGGTAGGGGCGTGGCATGGGGCGTGGTGTGGGGCGTGGCATGGGGCGTGGCAAGGGGGCGTGGCAAGGGGGCGTAGCAGGGGCTAAAAGCGTGGCAGGCCCAGGGATGAGCTCAGAATAAAAGGAGTGGGGAATGGAGAAGTGGAAGAGGTGCTTGCAGGCAGTACTCCAATTTTGGGATTTTTTTATTGTTGTTGTTGGTTTGTTTTTGGTGTTTTTCTTAAATCTTCCAGCTCCTGGTCTCACACAGCTGAGCTTTCCTGAAAGGCAAGTCATGGGCAGGCAGAAATAATTCTATGTCTACTCTTCACAGCTCTGCTGGAGGCTTCTCATCCTGTAGGGCCTGTAGCTCCTCCTGCAGGTGTTGGTTGGTTTTGTGGTTCCTGCTTCTACTTTTCTGCATGAGACCCAGGTGGACAAATGACAGTTTTTTTTCTCCAGGACTTTCCAGGCTATCTTGATGCTTTTCAGACTTCTCAGATATCATAGAGCAATGTTTGAATTTCTGAGGGCTTATCCAAAAGAGCTTTTTTAAGGTTTTCCCATCACAAAGCCCCAGGCACCATGCAGGCAGCCAAATGGCAGTGGGTGCACTGCAGACCCACCTTCCTGTGGTTGGCATTGCCCCATACGCTGCCTGTGCTGCAAATTGAGCTGAGGTTGCTGCTCCTGCCCCAGAGTCACGCTGGGGCTGATCCCATGGATCAGCTTCAGGAGGCTCTGGAGTGGGAAAAGCCACAACGTGACATTGGGAGTGGAGATGAGCTCCATGTGTGTGGGCATGGATCTGTCTGACTAATGAATATCTGTGATAGCTGCACTTTGAGGGGAGAAAGATTCTCGGTGGAGAGCTCCCTCTTCATCACGCTCTGCATCATTGCAGCAGGCAGTGTGGTCTGAGATGGAAAAAAATACAGAACTGGGTTTGTAAAGGGGGTGATTTATCATGGCCTCGGCGCTGAAGCAGAACACATGGGTTTATAAATCAGGACTTTTCATTTAGTGGAGATGGGTGTGATTTGTAAATCTGTAATAGGATTTGTAGATCCACAGCAGGGTTAATAAAAAAGGACTGAGATTTATAATTTGAGAGGAGGGTTTGCAAGTCTGTCAGTGGAGGGTGGGAAATCCTATAGGCCACCTCCTACAGCTGCTGAAGGTTTTTGTTCTCCATCTCATTTTTAAGAGTGATTTTTTCGAAACCAGTCTGTGAGAGTTGGCATATGCAAGGTTGGGTTGCTAGCTGTCCTCTGGCAGCCTCACTTGTCACAGTCACGGGATGAGTTGGGGGGGGAAAGGACCCCCCAGCCCCCCAACCCCTGCCAGGGGCTGGCTGCCCCCCACCAGATCAGACTGCCCAGGGCCCACCCAGCCTGGCCCTGAGCACCCCCAGGGATGGGGCACCCCCAGCTGCCCTGGGCAGCCTGGGCCAGGGCCTCCCTGCCTCTGGGCACAGAATTTCCCCCTCCCCTGTGACCCAAATCTCCCCTCTTTCAGCTTAAACACGTTCCCCCTGCCCTGTCTGCCCGTGTCACAGGTTGCTCTCTTCCTGGTTCTCATCTCCCTTCAGGCACTGAAGGCCACAGCGAGGTCTCCCCAGAGCCTTCCCTTCCCCAGGCTGAGCCCCCTCAGCCTGTCTCCACAGCAGAGGGGCTGCAGCCCCTGAGCATCCCCGTGGCCTCCTCTGGCCCTGCTCCAACAGCTCCATGCCACCCATATTCCTCACCTTAATGCATACCCTTAATCAGTATGAAAAAGTGCCTGATGTTAGTCCTGGAAACATCTCTGAATTGTAGTTATGCAAAATCCATTAAGAAAGATTTCTTATTTTTTAGATTTTCCTTTAATTTAAAAAAATTCTTTTCATCACAGCCTTAAAATCAAAGTAAACAGAGCTGCAGCAGAGTGGAACAATGTCCCAGAGTCTGTACACTTGGAAGGTTTAATTTACATAAAAATCAGTGCAGATTTTTTTCCAAAAGCAACAACCCATTCCACTCCCCCCTTCTGAATCCCCTCTCTAAGAAGAGGAAAGGAGAAACTGAAATGCAAGTCAAAGAGGAAAGGAATTAATAGATCAAGCAACAACAAAATCAGCATCATGTTTGTAAATATTCTATTGAGCTGTTGCAGAAAAAAAAAAAAAAGAAATAGCACCTTCAAAGCCCCTTTGTACACTATGTGGGAAGCAAGGAGTTCCAACGAGAGACACGACGTGGCATTTCGCTTACAGACAGGAGTCAGCTCCTGCAGCGTTCTCTGTTTGGGCTTGTGTACATTTGATGGGAAGAAATCAGTACCTCTAGAGGGTGATTTATCCATCCCCAGGTAAGCGTTTGGATCTGTGGACCTTCCTCCTCTGTGTCAGGAAGGGCAATGGCTAACGGCAGGCGAAAGGAATCCTGTCCTGATCGATCCGAACCACTTGTATTCCCAAACCACTGAAATCGTCTTGGAGGAGGTGGGGACCCAAGCCCTTAGATTCCCCTCTGGGTTTTTTTGGAAGCTTGTTTTGTTCTGAGCTGTGGCTGTAGGGGCTGAGCCCACCTGGTTCATTAGGTGTGAGGGTTCATTATGGCCAGGGCTAGACTTCTGTTTGCTGTCCTGGTTTGCACAGGGCTTGATCCCTTTGAGTACTGGAAGCAGGAAAGTGGAAGAGGAGAATGATCCCTGCTCATGCAGCAAAGCAGACGTGAAGGTTGGTCTTGGGATGTGCTGCTACAGTGCCGCAGGCTCCTCAGCGTGGGTTGCAAGCGTTAAGCATCCTTCAGATGTCTCCTACATACAGCTGGCTGGGCCCAGCATCACACAGCTCTCATGGACGGCACGAGGAAATGGTGTTGGTGCAACCCAGAGCCATTTGTTGGTGTCAGACATCTGGCCTGGCAGAGCAGCTGGAGCTCCTGGTGTCCAGGTGACGATAGCAGATCGCCACATCCCTAATCTGCCTGCACTGCTTTCAGACCAAACCTTCCAGAAAAAAAAAACAAAACAAAAAACTCTTGAGTCCCTGAGATCCTTTGCTTTGCCAGAAGGCTGGGAGGCAGCTTTGCAAAGTCCCTGCTTGGTTCTTCCCCGTGCCTTTGGTTCGCTGTGGGCTCTTGCAGCTCGGGTGCAAACAGCTCCCAATCCTCTGAAACCATCCAGGTTTATGTAGGGGGAGGAGGGAGGTGGTTAGGGAGGGGAAATGAGGAGGAGGGTTTCTCTGAGGGAGCTTTCTGCTTTTTTTTTTTTTTTTTTTTTTTTTTTTGAGGAGCACATGTCAGAGGGGAGCTGGGAAATGTTTCCCTACAATGGAATCAAGGAAAGCTGTTTTCTATTGAAAAAGCCGGCAAGTAGGTGCAAGCAGGTTTAAAAACATTCTGCAGCTGGATCAAGGGCAGCTTCCTCAGCACATTGCAGCTGTGCAGAAAGAAGGAAATGCAGATTTGGGGAAGGGGATTTGGCAAAAGTCTTAAATAACCCCAGAGACCGGCAGCTGCTGGGCTCCAAAGGGGAACAGAGGCAGCAACGAAGGCAGTGTGCAGGAGGAGCAGACAGGCAGTTTTCTTGCTTTTCCCCAAAAGTTCCTCTGACAGCCTGGTGCTGCTCCATGCCAGCAGGGAGCTGAGGCTTCTCCTGCCTCTTTCACCTGCAAATTTTCCCCCAAATTCCCAAAGTGCGATGCAATGTTGCGGGTGTAAGGCCGCTGGCATGTCCTGGGCATGGCACCTGCTGTGGGCGGACGCAGCCACCGCTGGAACATGTCCCCTGCAGAAGGCATGAAAGCAAAATGCAAAAACTCTCAGCTCCCAGGTGGGCTCTGCCTCTCATCTGCTGTCTAGGGACCAGGTGTAGGGAAACTCTTCGTGTGTAGTTTGATTTGCGCAGTAAAATCTGATTTTCCTGGAAAATTGCTGCCCTTCCTGGAAAAAGCAGGAATGCTGCTGGGGGGGCTGGAAGCCCTCAGGCTTTGTGTCTTGGAGATGCTGGAGAGGTTCCCGGTGTGCAGGGCATCTCCTTCCCACAGAGCTGCTGGGGTGAGCTCAAGGGTCCCATGCCTGAGTGACCTCCTGAACCCTCCCGACTCCAAAATTCTGCTGGAATCCTTTGCAGAGGCTTGTTGCAAAATTGTTTTCTTTTTTTTTTGAGGAAAAAAAAAAAAAAAGGCAAAATTTCTACCCAGTCCTTTCCAATGTTACTCAGTAGGAACGTGAGGTCCCAAACCACTGCATCCAGCCCCTTTCTCTGCCTTTTCCATGGCAGAACAGAGGACAGGATGGGGCTGACTCCCACCCACCCTGGGAGACCCCGGCCCCATCTGCTGAGCATTTTTGATAGTACAAAAATGTGCCCAATTGAAAAATGCAGGTTTTCTACTCTGAAAAATAGTGTTTTTTTTCCCTCCCAATGTGTTCTGACCTGCCAGAAATGATGCTTTCTAACAGGAACATATTCTGAAAGAAAGTTCCCACTCAGCTTTGGAAATCCTGAATCTTCCCAAGACCCTGCTCAGCAGCAGTGAAGGGGAGGGAGAAGCCGATGTGCAGATGGGATCTGGTGTTGCGCGCAAGAAAAGTCATCCCAGCTCACATTGTCCTCATGTTAGCATGATGCACTGTGCTTGTTCCGACTGGGACTGGATTTTGGCAGGGCAACCTGCAAATCTTCCTAACAGCTTCTTCCTAACTTCCTAAGTTCAACCCCACCATCCCCTCCAAAATTCCTTTACGATAAAAGGGTTTTATCGCACAGGTTGCCCCGAAGAGTTGGACTCACCCCATGTTCCTGCCCTGCTGCAAGGCATGCCTTGTCTCAGCAGAGCCAGGGACCTGGCGATGGCAGTGCTGTGCCCAGGCCCCCGGGTCTCGTGGGATTCAATCCCAAAATCTCACCGAGGCAGCACAGGAGCAAAGGTGCCCTTGGTGACTTAACAAAAATTTGTGCTTTGGGTTCTCAGCATCCAATCGGTGCCTCTAGATCTGCCCTGACACTGTTCACCAGCTGATTTTTATATTGCCTTGCTGCTCAAGAAACACTTGGGAGCATTCGATGACCCCGCACACTCGGAACCAGGTGTACTTTTGTGCTGACACCGGTCTGACACCTGACACCTGGAGGCCACTGGCAATACTCACACATCCCAACGGAGTGCCATTCGACCCTCCAGGTTTATAAACTGCTTGAAAACAAGGCTAATTTTAGTGCTGAATGTCACATCTGGAAATTATTTGCATATTTTTCTTGTTCTCTTGATCAAAGGGCTGACTGGGAAGGGTTTTATCAGAGCAGCTCACTTGCATTCTCTTTCCATCTCTTCTAGGATTATGTTTTTTCCTCTGATGTGCCCAGAAAGATAGAAAAGGTAAGGAAAAAAAATTGAAAAGAAGAAAAATGCTGGGAGGGTGAAATGTGTTCCCTTGGGCTATAGTGGTGTGCAGCTCTGTGACAGAGCCTGAACAAATCAGCGTGGCCTCCTCAAAATTGTTCTTCAAAGCAGCAAAGAGCTGCACTAGAGGCAGGAGCAGGCAAGTGGTCGGTGCAAGGGCCAGGCTGGAAGTTTGCACGAGCTCTTCAGGAACCTAGTGCCAACAGCAATATTTCTATGGGTAATTCTAACAGGAAAGTGAGGGGAGGACTAATTAAAAGCAAACAGGAATGCTTTCTGGCAGCGCTGGCCTCTGTTATGCAGCTGACCCAACACAAGCGACAGCCACCATGAAAAGAAAATAGACACCACCACCTGCGATCAGGAAATAACTCTGTTGGTTTTAATATTTTCATGGACTGTTTGCAACGTAGGAAGGGAATTGTTTTCTTTTTTTTTTTTTAATGTAACAATTGGGTGTTACACAACTGGTGCACTTTAAGCCCTGTGAGACATCTCAACATCCAGCTGCTGCCTATAGGCAACCCTGATTTTTCCATTTCCCCAAAACCAAAAGAAAGACATGGGGGAGGAAAAAAAAAAAAGCAAAAAGCTCAAAAACAACCCCGCCGAACAGCACACGTGGACTGTCGGATAGATTCAAGGCTTTCATCCTCTATTTGCACAGAAAGGAAGACGTGGAGCTGCAGAGCAGGGCTGGCTCAGCTTGCATCCCTGCTGCCCTCCCGCTAGAAACGTTCCCCAAGAACCTGAGGTCAGCCCGAGCTTCCGAGCATCTCCGAGGCAGTTCCTGGGGGCTTGCAAGCATCAGCTGGGACGGAAACCTGTAGTTTGCTTGTCCTTTGTCATTTATTTCCTAGAGCAAGACAAAACTCCTGGTGAAGGAGCTGCGATGCAGGATACAGCTCGGATTTAGAGCAGCAAAGCCAGGGCTCGTGCAGCGCGGGAGGATCTGTCCCCACCGTTGTGCTCCGGGCATGCAGGGGCGATTTGGACGCGCTTTCTGCCCTCCTCCAGGCGTGCCAGAAGCTGGGGCCTGCGGTGCAAAGGGGGCTTGTAAAAAAGGAGGTGTGAGCTGCAACTGGATTTATTGGGACATCACGGAGGGGGGTGATGGAGGAAAGGAAGGGTTCAAGCTTCGAGAAGCACATTTGGGGGAGAACAGGCACCTTTTCACTCTTTTGAACACTGTAAATAATAATAATATAATAATAATAAAAAAAGCCCACCCGGCCACCCTCCCTCCCCACCCTGCGGCTTGCCTTCACATCATGCTTTTCCGGTACTGGGACTGTGAGCTCTGTTTGGGTTTGGAGTCCGCCTGCTGCAGCTCGAACTGCCGGTACAGGTCCCTGAGCTCGCGGACCTCCTGCAGCACCCGCCTGGCCTGGCTCCAGGTGGACGAGGCCTCCCCCAGCAGCCGCTCCGACTCCTGCAGGATCCTCTCGCAGTCCGGCCTGGAGGAGGAGGAGGACGAGGTGGTGGAGGTGGTGGTGGTGCTGGTGGTGGTGGAGTCCTTGCCCTTCCTCTTGCCTTCCCCGTAGCCCTTCACCTCTGCCAGCAGTTCCTGAGTTTTTTCCAGTTTCAGTGCAACCAGTTCCTGGAGCCGGGACAGCTGCTCCGGCTCCGCTGAGGCAAAGTGGGCCTCCAGGCCTCTCCTCAGCACCGCCCGGTGTGCCGAGGAGTCCCGCCGCGACAGGATCTCTTCCATGGAGGCACATTTATTCTTTTCCGAGTGCGACAGCTTTTTGGGGACCTGCGGGGTGTACACGGTCCCTTTGTCAATGGCATCGCCGCGCGGTGCCGGCCTGTCCCACGAGCTGGCCTCCCGCCGTGGCAGGCTCCCTGTCCGGCCTTTCTCCAAGGGTTTGACGTTCTCCGAATCCGAGCGACACCGGCCGGCCGTCAGCTGTGCCACCGACTTGTCCAGGTCCACACGGAAGCTCTCCTCGCAGGTGCCGCCATGCTCCTCCGGCGAGGCCTCTTCCTCCTGGATCAGGTCGAGCGTCAGCATGCCGTCAGAGGTTGAGGTAGATGCCTGAGGGGGCAAAGAGCTGCATTAGGGACAGGCTCGTGCTGCTTCTGTACCTAAGAAATGCATCACCTGGATGCGAAGTTGGACCAGGAGTGAAGCAAAGTGTGGCTGAGCCCCACATAGGCTGTGTTCGAGCAAAGCAGGTCAGTGGGAGAGAGCTCAGAAACAGGATGGAGACCAGCGTTATGCACAGTTTGATAGTGGTGGGACAAGGGGAATGGTTTTAAACTAAAGGAGGGGAGATTTAGGTTGGATGTGAAGAGGAAATTCTGCACCCAGAGGCCCTGACCCAGGCTGCCCAGAGCAGCTGGGGGTGCCCCGTCCCTGGGGGTGCTCAGGGCCAGGCTGGGTGGGCCCTGGGCAGCCTGAGCTTGGGGGGGGGCAGCCAGCCCCCGGCAGGGGTTGGGGCTGGGGGGGCTTTGGGATCCCTTCCAACCCAACCACGCTGTGATTCTATGAGCTATGCCAAGTTCCCAGCTGTAGGGCCATTCTCCATCAGGACCTTGAAGGAGCGTTTCATTCCCAGTGTCAGGAATTTGGGTGCCAGCAACAGCAAGCTGCCACCTTGCAAGAGCCTGTGCACAACGCAACGGTCGCCAGGAACGGAGGTCGCGGTCTGATGGCCCAGGACAGCCCTGGGTCTTAGGACAAGGCTCACGCACCGGGCCGTCCTGCATCTACTTCTGCATACGGCGTAGCTAAGGGGACTGTAACCCAGACAGGTGCCTGGAGGCCTTCAGACATACCACAGCCATCAGGTGTCCCCGCGTCGGAGGGCGGCGGGAGTGCTGTATCTTCGCTCTGTCGCGCGTTGGGTGGGCGAGGTAGCTGTCCTCTTCGACAGTGACCTGAAGGGGTGACAACGACTGTGACCTTTGTGCAGAGCGCTTCTTCCCCCAGGATTCCCTTTCCCTGTGAGCTGGCTGTGGGCTGAGGCTGAGCTTCTCCCACACACCTACGGGCCAGCAAAGAGCGCACCCCGTGCTCAGATGCAGTTTGCAATTTGCCGGTATTTTGGTTTATGGGATGCATGCAGGGGGACCTGCAGGCTGGCTGGACCAGGGCGTGGGGACCCAGCCTGTTGTCAGAGCCCCTCTGCTCTGTCCCCTCAGATCTGCTTCGGTCATTCCTGATGATTATCTGCTGGATCTATTTACAAAGATTTCCTTGATCGTGATAAACCACTTCTCCTCCAAGCAATCCACGCCGTTGCCTTGCTGTGCTGCTTTCTGCAATGAACCTTTCCCTGTGCTATGACCAGAGTTTTCCTTCTCTGCAGGAATTTTTGTTGCCATCCACGAGGCCCAAAAGCACTGGGCCGCCTGTGTGGCAGTAAGCTGAGCTTGTGTGAGGTAGATCTGGGATCTAAAATAGTTGAAGTATGAATGCAAGGCAGCACTGAAATGCTTCCAAACCGCAGCTCTGGCAGCAGGGGCACAGCTCCTGAGAGGGGAGGGCTTGGAGGGGTGGGGATGGGCCTGGGTGGGGTGACAGATGGTGCTGTGCTATTAGGCTGCTCTGAAGATAGCAAGGGACTATATTGGTTTTCAGCTAATTCCCTTAATTCATTTCCATGGCTTAAAGCTCCTTTGCAAACCTGAGCACACAACATGCTCAGCTTGGGGGACAGGGAGGAAATCCACCCCCAAAAACCCTGGAAGCAGCCCCAGCATGGTCCCAGCATCCCTGTGCAGGGCAGGGCTGGATGTGCCAGGGGGCTTTGCTATCCTTAATTCAGGGCTGGGGGATTCAATGGCCCCAGACCTCCAAAGAGCCCACCCTAAAGGGTTTGGGGGCTGCAGCAGCCTGAAAGCTTCACCCAAGGTCAAAGCCTGGGTCCAGCACCCTGCTCACCTCATCTAAGATGCGGTTTTTAGCACGAGTGATCGCGGAGTTGAGGGCGTTAATCCAGGACTCTTTCTCTTCTGGACTCACAGCCAGGAAGATGAGATTTGGTGCCTACAAAAGAGGGAACTCAGGTCAGCACCCAAACCCGTGCAGCGATGCTGTTGCCCTGTTCCTTGCCCAAGGCAGCGCAGGCTCCCCGTGCACCTGCTGCTCACCCGCCATCCATCTGCTGCCACCTCCGATCTGGTAAGTCAGGTGCACACTGACGGACGGAGCAATTTGGAAAACACAGCCTCAGGAGGGGATCCAGCACCCTGAGTTCTGTAAGCTCGATACTCAGCAGGAATGAGTTTTGGCCTCCCAGCATTTTGTCCGGCTGCCCCCACTGCAGAGGGTGCTTGGGAACAGTGCAGCCACTTTGCACGTTCCCCTTCTCCTCTCTTTCTGCACCGCATGCTGTTACACAACCCTTAGCAAAGCGCGAGGTGGGCAAGCCTGCTGTGCTGGAACAAGCCAGCACGAGGAGCGCAAGCCCGGCTCACGTGCACGGCTGTGGGTGGGTGCATCTGTGCCAGAGACAGCGTGGGATGGAGATTGCCTCTGTCTGCAGAGAAGCTGAGACCACCCTGGGGGTCCTGCGCCCCGGCAGCCGTGTCCCCATTGTGGCACCTTTTAGCTTTCCCCTGCTCTTGGGACAAACTCCCCTGCAGCTCTTTGCCCAAATCCAGGCAGCAAAACCACGCAGTGTCAGCAGCCCTGCCTTCCCTGTCCCCCCACCCCGGGGAATAAAGGAGTGCAGTCAGCAGAACAGCAGCTGTCGGGAGGCAAATGGCCCCATGCTAGCTCCTGGCAGATGTCCTGATCTCTGCTTTCCCAAAGTCCCAAGGCTCGGACCCAGAGCCATTTTTTTCTGGGTGCATCAGTGGCTGCAGCCCTACAGCAGCTTCTCCCTGCAGCTCTCCCTGCTGACACCAGTCCCAAGATGAAGGTTTGGGTATCTTAAACCAGGATTGCTCTTCTGCACTCCTGCAAAGAGCAGGCTGCCCAGCGTCACCCCGAGGACTCGCAACAAGTCTGGAGCTGGCAGCACCCAGGGCCGATGGCTGGCTGCGTGCTTGCCTACCGTGTTTCCAGGCTGCCTGGAGTGGGCGAGGGTAAATTTGCTGTGGTTCTTTTTGCTTCTGCTTTTGGACTTCCTGAGCTCTTCACATTTCTCATAATCGCTCAGGTCGAACATTTCCTGTATGTTTTTTTCATCTTTTACCTGCAAAACAAAAATAAATTACAGCTGTGCAGATGTCAGCTGGAGCAGGTGCAGGCAGAGCACAGGTCTGCACAGGGCTGGGCAGCCAGAGCAAGCGCGGGGATGTGCGGGAGTCATCCACCTAGGGCAAGAGTGCAGCAATAGCACTACGAGCTGGTGCTGCACTTCGTTTTGGGGAAGAAACAGAGCTTTTCCGCATGATAGCTTTGACTCTAGTCTCTTTGAGAATGCAGGACACGTATTTAGAAGGATGACTTGAAAATCACAGTCCCCTGGGTTAGTTCCTGCTTTGCTCCAGGATCCCTTTGGAGGCCCGAGAAAATCACTGAGCCACCTGTGCCACCTCCAAAGGCCCTGGGGCTGCAGGGGTGGTCAGGGCTTGTCCCTGTGCTTGTGCACCCTCAAAATGTGCGGGATTCGTGCCAGCAGCGAGGCCAGGACCCTGCCCCAGGGGGGCTCCCACCTGCTGATCGCAGCGGGCGATCCCGTCAGCGCTTGTTGCTTTTCTGGACACAGCGCAGCAAAAGTTGGAGGGATGGGGATTAGTGCTTGCTATTTTTAACCCGGTGGTATTGCTGGAGCCTGACAGCTGAACTGCGGGGTGGATGGTTCCTTGGAAGGACTCCACCCCATTTACTATATATTTGCCCCTCATTTTGGGGAACAATGAAGGAATTTCCTATGATTTTTTCAACAGAATTAAAATGAAGAGGCTGACAAAACTGCTGTAACTGGCTTCCCAGCTGAGATAAGCCGGCCGTCTGCCTGTGCACCGTGACCGTGACCGCAGCACCTGCCCCATCGGTCCCCAAGCCTGTCCCCAAGCACTGGCTGCAGCTGCTGCCCTCAGCCAGCCCCAAAACTCAGAAGCAAGCACAAAATTTCTACCTAAAGCAGAAATCTGTGTAGAGGCTTTTACTAACAGATACACAAGAGCCCCTCGCCCTCCACATCTATCTGCATGTCCTCCCCAGCTGTTTCTAATCGGCTTTCCTCCCGCCGCGGTGCCATCCTGCCATCCACCTCTTTCCAAGAATCTTGGCTGAATTTAGCCCTGCCTGTCTGCAGCGGGAGAAGCCGATCCCCCGAGCCCGGCTGCAAGAAGCCCTTGCTCCAGATGTTTGCTGATGTAGGTCACTGGGACTTCCCGGCCCTCAGACACACGGAGCAGGGGAGCCCAGTGCCTCGCCTGGGAGCCCAGACCCTCGCCTCTAGGAGCACCCAGTCTGCAGGACAAGCACCCCCCAGGCGTCCCCAGGCCTGTGGTGACATGGGGCTGGGACACCGCGCTTGTCAACACGAGACACAGAGCATCGCTTCCACCAGAGTGCCCCACGTGGGCGCAGAGCTGTTAAAACCTCAAAGCGTTCAGCACGCGTTCACTGCAGGGTGACGTTGGGGTCTCAGAGACATCTCAGACCAGGGGGCTCCTGGCTTTTTTGTGTTGGATGTACAGCCAGGATGCCAGCATCTGCCCTTCTGCCCCTGAACGTGGCTTAAATTAATTAACATGGCCCCTGGGAGACTCAGATAGAATTCCTCCAGCTCTGATTGCCTGGCTTCAGAGAAGGAGAGGACCCCAGGTTTGTTTTCCCCTAGGGTTTGTTTGGGGGAGCAGCGCCCCGCTGAGACGTGATGCTCGGAACCCACACGGAAGGCTGCAGGAAATCACAAGACACCGAGTGTCGCATATCCACGGGACATCCAAGAGGTCACCGCGTGGCTCAGGGCGTAACCAGAAACCGAAGCTGAGCACGGCAGCCTTGGGGCCAGCAGCAGGCAGCCTGCTCCCCTCGAGTGGGGACCAGAGTTTCACTTCCCCGAGCCGCGCAGTTCCGCCACCCAGCAGGGGACAGAAATTTCCACGTGGTTTCTGAGCAGAAGCAAGGGGAAGGGAGGTTCCAAGGACACCTGTGGGTCTTAGGGACCCAGATGGGACTGCTGTCCCTAAACACGAAGGTGAGGCATCGCTCTGAAGGCAGTGGGCACCAGCGTGTCTCCAGCACCCACCAGCCGTGGGCACAGCACGGTCACACCGTGGAGCAATGGACCAGGACTGAGCTGCTCCCCTGAGCACCCTGCTCCAACGCTTCACAACCCCTCCAGCGAAGGAATTCTCCCCAACGCCCAGCCTAAGCCTCTCACGGCACAGCTTGAGGCCGCATGCACGCATCCACGTGCACCATGCACACCTGCATGTGCACACACAAAAACACACGTGCACACGCTGACACGCAAATACACACGCGCACACTCACGCACACCCCCTTCAGGCACGCAGAGCAGAGCTTGCTGGTGCTGCAGCCTGCGAGGAGGAGCGGCAGCAGACTACTTTTCAAGTGCTCTTGTGCTAATTGAGTCGACGCTGTTGGTAGCAAACAAGGCAAGGCTTAAGGAAGCCCCGAGAAGCGTTTCCTCATTAACATCTCGTCCTCACAGAGCCCGTTCACGCTGTCTGGACAGCCCTGGGCTTCCTGGCAGGAAGTGGTAGGAGCCCAGCTGTGTCTGTGTCAGCCTGGCTGCTGCTCCCCAGCACGGAGCAATAACAAAGCTGGGCCAGGAGCAGGAGAACAATTACCAGAAATTTGCAAGGGGTGTGCATTGGTGGGGGGAGGAAGGGAGACGGTGCGGAGGAGAGCAAGGGGAAAGAATGCAAAAATGAGATCAAGGAGGTTTTGCTTAGTGGAGAGCGGCTGGCTGCAGCACCTCCCGCCTTGCGTGTTGCTGCCCTGAGTGCTTTTTTTGGCTGGTGACCAAACACTAAATAATGAAGGGAATTTTTTTTTTTGCAGAAGTTCACAGAGTTCGGCTTGCAGCAGGGGCGCAGCACTCGGTGCAGGCTCGCGGCCCCGGCCAGGGGCTGCAAGGCCCAGCTCCCATATTTGTGCACGGTTGGAAGAAGGAGAGGCTCGGGGCCTTGGGGCAGGTTGCACGGCTCCCAGGAGCCCAGGCCTGTGCAAGAGCACAGCTCGAAGCCCTGCCTGCATTTTCCAGGTATATCAGCTCATAAATTGCATCCCCTCTCCTTAGAGACTTGCCTGCTGGGAACCCGTCCCTGTCCCTTGGGAGAAGCTCGGTCCCAGCTCTGCCGCCCGCTTTCCCCGCTCGCCGCGTGCCGTGAGCTGAAGAGGAGCTGGCGAGAAACACCGAGGTCAATGTGGGAGTTAGCTCGGAGCTCCAGCCACCAAATCCACCTCGCTCTGACGGCTTTGATGGAGCAAAAATAATTTATAGTGGGGGACTCTGATCTTCTGCTGGGGCAGACAGCTCAGCCTCCTCGCCCGTCGGTGCTGGCACTGCAGGAACCGGCTGGGATTCCACCTGCCCGGTGCCTGCCTCCATGAGGGACCAGAAAACCCTTCTCCGTGCTGCGCTGTGTAGCTCCCCGCATCCGGAGCCCCATCGGCAGCAGTTCCCAAGATCTCCTGGGCACAGTCCAGCGTGTGAAAACCCAAAGAGGCTCCGTCCTGTTCTGCTTCACCAGTCACCATGCACCGAGCTGTCTGCAGGGGCTGCAGGCGCCCGCTGCCGGGGGAGCTCTGTGGAACGCGGGGAGCTGCGGAGGGGGGTCCCGGCTCCTGCCGCTGGCAGAGGGGCTGGCTTTGCGGGGGGTTCTGCTGCTAAAAGCCAGGCTGTCTGTGAACAGAAGGCCTTGGGAACGCAGAGCGATGGGCAGCCACAGCAGACGCGTCCACTGCAGACACATTTGGCATGTCCGTGCACACATACACACACGAGGTTTTCTCCCACCCAGGCACTGCTGAGCACCCAGCTCCTGCACAGAGATTTCCTGGGAAGCAGCGACACGGGCAGGTTCTCCGTTCCCGCAGGCACACGGAGTCACTTCAGCGCACACACACGCAGCCAGATGTTACCTCTGCAGCCACATCTCTACACCACCACAGATTCTTCCATATAAAGACATAGGCAGTCGCTGCCGCTCGTTATTTATGGCCTTTCACACACACATGCATAGCACAGAGCCACAGTGGTGCTTCAGCCGTGCACACAGGAGGGTTTTTTCCACATAAAGAAAAAAAATCTTGCTCCCTGAAACACCCACAAGTGCTCCTCGTCAGGCACGGGCACTCCACAGGCACTCAGGCAGTGCGCTGGGATGTGGAGCACCCAGGTATCGGGGAGGCAGCTCCTGAGATGCACATGGGAGGGCCAGACAGACAGACAGACATCTTTTTTCCAGCACGTGTTCCCTGGATTAATGCATCCTCTGTGCCCAGACTGCTCCTCAAATCGGGGCAGCTCAGTGGGACGGGGCACCCCCACGCTTCCTGCCCTTCACGCTGGCTCCAACCACCACGAAGCTGGCGCCTGCAGGAGATTTACCAGTATGCAGCCACGCAGCCCAGCCTCTCCCAGTCCCTTCCACCAGTTCCAACTGGGACAGCATGCCCCCCATCACTTGGACTTGGCCACAGTGTCTCCTCTTCCATTTCAGCACAAGCTCCAGGTCCATCCCAGCCAACCAGCCCTGAGCACATATTCCTGCGCAACTGATCCAGCACTGCCTTAAACTGGAGAAACTGGTCAGAGACTGGCAGGGAAAATCCTTCCAGCCATGGCTTCGCCCTATCTAGCAGATTCTGAGCTCGGATCTGTGGCCCCAGAGGTCTGAGAGCTGCTTGCAGGAGTCATGCACAACAAGCAGGCCCACTGTTGGGAAATGCATGCTGCCCAGTCTGCTTCACCGCTGGAAGATCTGCAGGATCGCAAGTCAAAAGAGACTGCCAGGTGCTCGCTGTGCTCCTCTCCCACCCGTCTTCCACCCAACGCTTCCCACCCCTAGATGCAGCTGTGGGTTCATCACAGGTTCAGCCGCTTGCAGCCTCCCACCTCCTGCTCATTGTGTCTCCCTCCCTGAGCACCGAGCCCAGGCAGCGCTGATTGCCCCACGCAGCAGCGGGATCGCCGGGGCTGAGCCGTGCGATGCCACGTGGGGTGAGCACCACCTGGGCTTCCCAGCTGCTTTTTGGCTCTTTCTGGGCTCCGGCAGCCCCTGGGCCACCTGCACTTCAATTAGCCTCTCAGTCCAATTACACCCAGGACCCTATTATCTCTCCACATCCTAAAGGATAAAGCTGGGCCAGGCATGGCTCTGAGCAGTCCCCAGCCCCGCAATGCCACCAGAGATAACTGGAAGGGGGCCCACTGAGATCCACACCCAAATGGGGCATTTTTACCCCAATTTCCCCATTCTGACCCTGAGCAGCCCTGTGCCTCCTTGCAGGCACAGCTCTCAGGGTGAGACTTTAAGGAGGACTGAGAGGGAGGCAGGCTCTTGCCTGGGGGTCCCTTCCTGATGGATTTATCCAGACAAAATGAAGGGGGAAGGCTGTGTGAGGACAGCCGGGGCCCAGCCGCAAGTCACATCCCATTAAATCCCACGAAAACCCTACAGCGAGCCCCAACCCCCAGCCTGCCCGGGGCTGGGGGGGGGCACAGCTCTAGGGGGCTGCTGAACCCCTGCCTGATTTCCCCATTTTGTTGGGGATGGGGACAGAAGCCCTAGGAGCGAAGGGAGCTGGGGAGCCCCGGGTGGGATCCGGTCCGTTCCCGGTGTGGGGGGCTCGGGGCTCACCACGCTTCCCATGTGCAAAGGGAGGAAGGGGGGAAGGGAGAGGAAAGCGTCGCCGAGCCTACCTCCTTCTCCGAGATGTAAAGCTGATCTCCCTTCAAAACCACATAACGGTTTTTCCAGATCTCCCTAAAAATGCCTTTCCCGCAAAATTTCCGCACCCAGCCGACCTTCTCAGGCTGCGCCGATTGCTGGTTTCCATCCTGTTGCCCCTAACACAAAGGGAGAGGGAAGAAAATGGGGGAAAACGGTGTTATTTGTGCTTCCCCACTCCCGCTCTCCCCCTCCCTCCTTGCCCGAGTTCACTCCCCTCCCCTCGCCCCTCTCCGCTCCATCCGCTCTGCTCTGCGCGGATTTTTGGTTGCGGGCACGGAGCAACACGGGGACACCGGGGCACAGGGTGGCGAGCACCGCAGGCAGGGCTTCACCCCGTGAATTATGTAAGAAAGGCTGCTGGGCTGCGTCCGCCTCGTACGGCATGCAACGAGGAACACGGGCAGGATTTCACCTAACGGGCTGCTTCTTGTCGTGCTGAAAATGGCATTTTTGAGCCTTTTTATCAGCAGTTAATCCCAGAGGCAATAGCTGTGCCTGGCCTGGCGTTTAAGGTTTCCTCATGGGTGCAGACAAGGTCTGGGGGCACAGCCGACGCGCGCACGGCGCAGAGCAGACGCAGATCGATGGTGCCTCTGGATTTTGTCGTTTCCTTGCGATCAGAAATGAAAGCTGCCTGCCTGCACCGCGCTGCATCTGCGGGCGGATTCGAGGGGAGGGAGAGGCTGCGGGCAGCCGGCTGCTGGCCTTGGTTTTGTTTTGATCTGCTCCGGGTTTTTTGTTGATTTTTTTTTTTTTTTTCTTGCAAAGGGAACAACTGGCATCCAGCGCACGAGCCCCCTCCCCAAAGCACCCGGAGCCCCCCCGAGCAGAAGCGATCCCACTCACCCGTTTGGCAGAATTATTTTTTTTCATCGTTCCTCGGCGTGCCGAGCTGGAGGGCGAAGGAGGCAGGGGCTGGGGGGGGGGGATCAGAGGGGCTCCCGGCGGCCTCCTCCCGGGGGGGAAATCGCAGGGCCCCTCCGCTCCGTCCTCGCCCTTTGTGGCTCACGGGCGCTCTCCGGTTACGCGCGGAGCTGCCAGCCCCGGTGACACATCCTCAGCCATGCAGCCACCGCGTCCCCCCCCGGCAGCCACCGCCACCATCGCGCAGCTCTCGTGGGCTTGCACTGGGCTGGCCTGGGCTCCCGAGCTCCATCTATAGCCGTGCGCGTATGACGTCTGGAGTTCACCAGAAAGGGCGAATCGCAGCCCACGAGGGTTTTCTTCTTTGTTTCTGACTCAACTGCCGCTGTCTGTGTCTGGGTGCGGGGCTGGGGGGCGCGGGGGGTGGCCGCGTCCCAGCTCCGCTCCCGGCCCCGCCGCGGCTCGCTGCCAAAGCTCCCGGGACACGGCGGCATGGGGAAGGTTTTCTGCCGCAAAAGTGGCTGAATATTTACCGACAGAAGTGCAGAGAGCTGCAGAGAGGAGGAGTGGGCCCCTGGGGGTTGGGGAGAAGGGGCCATGCCCAGCACTGGGCATCGGGCATCAGAAAGAAAGTGGGATTCAGGGCTGCCTGGAACTGAGGAAATGCTTGACTTTTTTAAAAATCCCCTTTTTCTGCTGATTTGTTCTCCCCACTGTATCTCAGCAGGTCCAGAACTCTCAGTCTGGGATCATTGGTGGGTTTAGAGAGAAGTATTAAAAAAAAAAAAAAAAAAAAAAAAAAAAAAAGGGAGAAACAGTTCTGCTCAGGACCAGATAGAAGCGGATCGATCGTCGCCGATCAATCGATCTGCTGGGTGCTTTGTGGTGGAAGTCCTGCAGCCAGGCCGGGCTGCCCGTGCCCTGCCGACAGCCGCCGCGTTTTAACCCGTGGCACCGGGGTGAATGCACGGAGGATGCTGATCGTGTGCTGGGGCTGTGCTGCTTCTGGAGCCCTGATAGGGGCTGGGTGCTGGGGGCTGTGGCTCCGTGTCCTTTCCCAATGGGATGCCCATGGGAGGGAGCAACAAGTGGCCGAGTGGCACGGATCCACCCGCAGAGGGGAGACAGCCCCTGTGACTGAGCAGCCCCTTACCCTGCAGGGCTCAGCCCCGGGCTGGAGGTTGCCGTTGTCGTGCCTCAGTTCCCCTTTTTGAGCCACGAGGAGATGGGGTTTCGGTACTTTTGGTGGTGAGTTAGGAAGTGGGTACGTGCTTTGGTATCGCTTCCCTGCTGCCCTTCAGTACATTTGGTGCTGGGTGAGGGGCAGGTGGGGACCGCCACGGCCAGGTTATGGCATGTGGCAGCGCTGGAGAACAGGGTGAGGGTCACAGGGCCACAGGGTCACAGAATGGTTGAGGTGGGCAGGGACCTCTGGGTCCCTCTGGCCCCATCCTGCTCTCCCCAGGGCCACCCAGAGCTGTGCCCAGCCCCACGCCCAGGTGGGGTTGGAGCTCTCCAGGGAGGAGCCCCCAGCGCCTTGCTGGGTCCCTGTGTCACGGCAGTGCTGCCCGGTGGTCACGGGGAGCCTCCTGAGCTCCAGTTTGTCCCAGTGCCTCCTGTCCTGGCGCTGGCACCACAGAGCAGAGCCCGGCTCCATCCCCGTGCACCTCCCTGCGGGGATTTGTGGCCGTGGATGGGACCCCCTGAGCCTCTCCAGGCCGAGCAGCCCCGGCTCCCGCAGCCTCTCCTCCCAGCAGAGCTGCTCCAGGCCCTGCAGCACCTCGGTGGCCTCTCAGGAGGCTCTCCTAGGATGGATTTCGGTGCTGGCGGCCGCTTCGCCCACCGACCCAGCACAGCCGGGCTCCACGCGATGCAGCTGAGCAAAGCTGCACCTTGTGCAAAGTCCCCTTGCAACTGCCTGTGGCAAGGTGCAAGGAGGAGGAACTGAGCTTGAGCTGAAATCCTCTGGCTGCTCCCAAAAATCCTCGGGATCCTCCCAGAAATCCTTGTGATCCTCCCAAAACTCCTCAGGTTGCTTCAGGAAAGCCCAGGGGTGCAGCTGGTTGCTCCAGCCCGCGGCAGTGACTCACGTTGGGATGGGACGTGAGCGGTGATTCAGGGCTGGAAACATCAACAACTCCCCTGGAAGGAAGGGAGATAGGAGGGAATCCAGCTCCCATTTCCGTGCCTGAAATGGGCTGTGACCAGACACGGCGGGGCTCAGCAGGCTGGGAATGGTGGCTGGGGGCAGACGGGGTGGTCGTGGCCACATCTGCACCGGGTGGCACATGGGCAGGGGCTCCCTGCCACGTCCCCATCCCCGTCCCTGTCCCCATTTCGGCTGCAGCCAAGCCCTGCTCGTCCTGAGGTATCAGAAGAACCCAACACACAGCGCTGCGGGGAAAAGCCACGCGTGGCCCCAGGCTGGGAGCAGCCAGCTGGGTGCGAGAGGCACAGCAGAAGCAGAAATGCTCAGTTACAGCGTCATAAAATGGGGCGATCGCTGCTGCGGGGCCTTGCCGCTCCGCGCTGGGGTCCGGGTCCTGCTGTGGGTGCTCTCGGGGTGCTGGCTCCTGGTGCTGGGTGCTGGAGGTGCTCTACAACCCGCCCCCCCCCCGAATCCTCACTTTTGGCTTTCTTTCGTGTGAGGTGGGGCTGCAGCCCAGCAAATTGTCTGTAGAGGAGCTGGGCTGGTGCAGGACCCTGCGCAGAGCCCGTGCCTTCCCCGTGAGCTGGGGACGGCAGGGAACTGCTGGCATCACGGCTTTAGATTTGGCTGCACGGGGCACAAAATGACCACTGCTTTTAAAGGCAGAGAATCCGGACAACGCAGGTGAAAGGAGGAGAATCTCTCTCTCAGTCCGTGCTCCCGTCCTTCAGCTCGCTGTCCTCACCCACCCTATTTGCTCCGTTCAGCCCCGATGCTGCAGTTTCGCTCCCCTGCGATGTGTTGGCTCCTAATAAACAGTTACCAAAATATCTTCCGACTGCAAAAGCAGAACAACAAACACTCTCAGCTTATTTATGTATTTAACACCCCCCCACACGCCCCCTGCATGATTTTGCCTCTGGATATCAAGTGTGAAACTGCTGCTTAGGAGATGAATTGAGTTTAATTAGGGCATGTGCTTTTCCTTGTCGCTGAAGATAATTACAGCATTATTGTCTGGAAAGGGTCGGCTCGGTGGGGAGGATCCAGGCAGGGCTCAGCTTCCCATGGGGCTGCGGCTCGGGTTTCCTGGCTCCTCCTCGGGATGTGTTCGGGGTCTGGGGGGCTCGGGCTGGCAGCGGGGTCGGGTGCTGGGGTGGGGGGGAGCAGATTTGGGGGCTGGAGAAGGTGGGAGAAGCCCTTGGGCTGTGGTTGTGAGCGTGGGGGGCTGGACACGAGCGGGGCAGTGGAACTGGGAGCTTGGGGTCAGGGCGAGCCTGAACTCCTCTGTTATAAAGAGAGAGCTGGGGGAAGAGCTGGGAACCGAAGGGATTTTTTCTTTACCTCAAGTGTCTCAAAATATTTTAGTTTGATGTTTCCTAAATGAAGTTTCCTCAGAGTACAGCAAAATCTGTCAGCTTCCTCGAGGCCAGGACGAGGGCGACGATGCACTGGAAAACACAGCACCCATCCCTCCGAACCCAGCGGCCCCGAGCGAGGGAGGACGTGGACGCGCATGGGAACCCTGCCCCACGCCCTGACCCCGCTGTTCCCCTGCCTTGGAGAGCCCTGGTGCGGGGAGCGTCAGTCCCTCAGCACTGCAGGGTTTTTGGATGGACAGGCGCCCAGGCTCGCAGTGACCTTGCTTCAGGGAATGAAGCCAGAGAAATGAGGCTGAATTCAAGCACTTTCCATCCACAGCAGCCCTGCAGAGCTCTCAGGGAACAGGAGGTTCTTACTTAATTACGGGAAGGCCGGAGATAAGGGAGAGCCTTACTCATTCCCAGAAGCCAGGCATCCAGGCTGCTGATGTGTTTTGACTCAACCTGCACTGCTTTTCACAGTTCATCTACCTAAAATAAAAGGAAATTAAAAAAAAAAAATCCTCTTGAAGGGACAGAGAGGACCACGGAGAGCCTGCACGTCTCGCAGCCCTCGCTGTCTGTCTGTCTCTCTGGCCTCACTGCTTCTGGCCCAGCTCCACAGCCGCCTCTTCTCCAGGGTCTGCCCCAGAACTGCAGTGCTCTCGTGTCTCTTCAAATCCAACGTTTCATTACTGCGAGAATGGCTTTTATTCTTAAAAAGCACTCCCACCTTGGGAGTGGTTTCTTAAGGTAAACAGAAGTCCATGGAGAAGACCGAGCACGTGGCTGTACCTCAGTGGCACTACGAAAGAGGTTTCAGGAATCATTTCATGGACAGGTTCGGCCAAAATGGGTCATTTAATAGCACTCAAAATATACAGACAACCGAGCCGAGCCAAACATTCTGCACTGCCCACCAGCTTCACCTCCCAGAGATGCACACGGAAGCACGGGGCAGGCCAGTGGGTGTTCACGAGGGAACTCACACGGGGCAGAGCAGAGCCAGACGCTGTCCCCGGGCTGCCCTGCAGGTCGCAGTTGGAGCCTTTTGCACGAGGGAGAGGCCAGCGAGGGAGCTGCAGCTCGGGGCGCGTCCACCAGCGCCGGCACGCAGCGCCCAGCTGCTCTCGGTGTCGTGTGAGGGTTCCTGGCACGGAGCGGGGAAGCTGCAGCAGCGTCCAGCTCTGTCCCAGGGCCCCGCGGTCGCCCTGCGGATGGAGGAGGCAGGGATTCCTCCCAGCTTCACCGCCTGCTGCTGGGCCTCGGCACAACCTGCGAGCTCTCAGCGCTTCGGCCGCGGAACCCTGACGCCGTCACCTCCTCGAGGAAGCTGCCGAGCAAAGCTCAGGTTAGACAAGGCCAACTTTTCGGTTGTGCAGACAGAAAGCAACCCCAGGGCCTCAGAACCACACCACCAAGTGCTCTGCAGCCCCCGGCCCGCATGACGTCTGTGTGCTCCCCTGGTGCCCCGGCAGCGGGGGCTCCTGCCCACGCAGTGAAGGCGGCGGGGCAAGGAGCTGCCCACAGCTGCAGGCGACCCAGCAAAAACCCACCCAGGAGCAGGGATCCTTCTGCAGGCTCGCAGCAACCCAGCAGCTCCCTCCCCAAGCAGCTGAGGACCTGTCAGGGACCGGTGGTCCTGTTGCTCAGATCACAACACGCCGGGGGCTGGCACCGGGACCAGCGTCCCTCCGATGGGTGGTGGATGGATCCCCCTCCAGGTGCTTCCGAAGGGAGGTGGGAGGCACAACCCCAGGCTGGGACAGCTCAGTTTAGGAGGCAGCAACCCAAAAAGAACCGAGTGGAAGCCTTGGACAAAGCTCCCAGCTTCCAGATCCTCAGGGCAGCCAGGATGGAGAACAAAGAGCAAAGCTGTGGGGCTGCCCTGGACACCCAAACCTGGGCACCCAGCATGGAAAACCTTCGCCTCAGAGGCCCATCCATCCCTAAATGCCCCAGCCCACCCTGCAAGGCTCCCAGAATGGGCTCCTGGCTCCTCACGGTGCAGCTCAGCACCTGCACTTGCTGGCAGCCCCGTCTGACTTTCAGCAACAAAGCCAGGAAGGCTTGGGCTTGGTGTTCTGCTCGCTCTCGGCCTTCCTGTGAGGATGACAGGGCAGGAAGAGGCAGGGTGGAAACCTCCTGCTGAGGCATCGTTGGCATTTCGCAGCCAGGGCCGCGCTCCGTGACTCACCCCGAGCTCCTCGGCCCCGTGGCAGGGCTCCTGTCCACAGCAAGACCCCCCCTCTGATTTCCAGCCACGCGATGGCTCAGCCACGCACCAGAGCAATGGTTCCACAGCGAAAACAGAGGACAGCTCCTTCAGAAAGCATCTGGGCTTCTCAAATGCAGGGATGAGCTGCCGGGGTGGGGCTGGCCAGGTGCAGGGGGGAGAGGAGGCCGGAGCAGGCAGGGAGCGAGCAGCAGCGGATGAAAACAGCTGTGGGTCCGGGCGGGTGGGCTCTGTTGTGCCCCACTTTGGGTGCTGAGAAGCTGGAATCTGAATTTACGAGAGCCCTCAGTCCTGGCCCAAACCCGTTTCCACTTAAAGCACAGCAAAATTCCCCGTTCAGGGGCAGTCAGGCGCCGGGAGCTGGCAAAGTCCCAGTCTGGAAGGTTTGCAGAGCACCTTCGAACCCTCGCAGCACACGGCTGAAGGCGGGATCACTGCGGAGGCAACGCTGCGCTCCCTCGGCGCTGGGTTACGTTTCCAGGCTCAAATCTGTCCCGAGCACAGCTCTGTTTCTCCTCGGGGCGGACGGGTGCGCAGAGCGGGCTGAGCAGGAGGGATGAGCGCGGAGTGGCACCTGCTGGAGCCAGCCCGAGGTCACCCGCAGCACGGCCGCGTTCCAGCAGCCTCAGCCCCGCTGCAGAGAGCACGGAGGGGCTGAATCCAGCAGAGCGGCGAGAGCAAGGAAAGCTCAGCCTTGGGAGCACAGTGTCTAAGTAGGTCTAGAAGTGGGTTAAGGTTTGGACTTAAAAAAAAGAAAGATTTGGAAGCATAATGCCTTAAAGCTTCTGGCAGTGCTGTTGTCCAGTTACAGGCTTTTCTGTGCCTTTGCATCGCGCTCCTGCCTGTGAAAGGAAGCAGGAGGATGCCCTGCAGCGGCGAGCGCCAGCCTGGGACGGTGGCTTGCAGCTAGTGCCAGCGCCAGCAGCACGCCACAGCTGGCTCCAGCCCCTTGCTGCTGCTCTCTGCTGCAACGCAACGCCAGGGCAGGACGTGTGAGCAGGCCAACACGGAGCTCGCACCCACTGGCACCACTTCCCTGCAGCTTCCTGCACCTGCTGCTCCGGGCGGGCTGCTGAGGGCTTTGCAAAACCACAGCAACGCTCCCACGTGAGATCTAACGGGGATGTGTCACCAGGAGGATGGCTCCTCCGGCGACGCTGCGCAGTGCTGCCGCTTCCCAGGCTGACCCCCATGCCTTCCGCATGCTGCTTAACGAAAGCAAAAGCCAGGACACAGCACAAATCCTACAAAAGCACGGTTCCCCTAGGACGGGTCTAAAACAGGTCGACTTGCCAAGGCTGTGAATCGTGAGGGTTTCAAAAGATTAAAAAAATAACAATAATAAAGCATCATGCAAATGCCTGCACCAATCTGCAGGCGTCGACGGTCAGAAACCCGCGCTCTGGGGCGCCCAGGAGCACGGCTCGTGCTGCGGTCCCGAAGCTTACAGCCAGAGAGCCGGCCCTCCTCCAGCTTTATTTTTAGGCGTTGGAGTCAGGCAGGCTGAGCTCCTACCGGAGAATGACTTGCTCTTCCCGTTAAAGGGGACTCCTGTCTGCCTGTAACGGGTGGGAAGTTCGTGCGAGACCCGCTGACCGCAGACAGGTCTTAAACCTGGCACCACCCCGAGCACCCCCCGCACGAAGGGAGCACCTAAAGAATATCAGACCCCCGAGGGGATTAGGAACCCCCCACCCCAGCTGCTCCCACGCCTCGTCCCCTCCCGGCTGGCCGCTCTGGGTGCTCCTCCTGTGGGCGCGGGCTGCGTGCCGGGGGGCTCCGGCGGGCGCGCGCTGGAACTGGGTAAGTGGGTCAGGCTGAATCCCCTGGGATTAGTCACAGCAGGTTTCTGCTCAACCTGCGCTCCGCGTGAGTCAGCCCCACGCGCCAGATGTTCCCCCTGCTTTGGTTCCTGCCTTTTTTAGCCACCTGTTGGTGGGGTTTAACCCTTTCTCTAAAGGAATTTCCTTGAAATCCGGTTGGATTTCCAGCACGGAGCTGGTGAAGCCGGTTGCCAGCAGCAAGGAATCAGCTCCCTCACTTGGAAATTTCTTTGCGAAGCAGAGGCAGCTTTCCAGCTCTCAGCCAAACACACGGGGCTCCCCGACCTCCTGAACCCTCGTCCCATCGTTGCATTCTTTGCTTTCACTCCAGCCCTGACGTAAAAAAAAGTGACTCCAAGGGCTCCTCGCACCCTGCGCCTTGGTATGAGCACACAGCCCCTGCTCCCCGCAGGGAGTGCTCTGAGATCCTCCCCGGGGAAAGCCATGAAAACCCACAGATCTCCCTCCAGCACAGTTTGCCCACGCTTATCTGGGTTCCCACAGGTAATTAGAGGGGTTGCTACGATCAGGCACCACAGCCCTGCCGTGAGCCCTGCCTGGGCTCATCACGCACTTCCTCACCTGTGTGACAATCGAGCCTTAACAGAAGCATTCTCAGCAGAGCAGCCAAAATTTCAAAAGCAACAGAGGCAGCCAGCCTGGTTTGATTAGAAAAACACTGCAGACTCCTTGACAACAACAAATTTTTTCCACCCTGCTGGTGTTTCTCAGAGGATCCCCAAGCATTTCCAAACACATTTCTGGACGCGCTCAGCCGGAGGGCTGCCTGCTGGTGGCAGTGGGGGCAAAAAAAAAGGGATGAAGTAAAGTGGTGTGTGGCAGACTTCAGGCCTGGTCTGAGCAAAACTGAGCTTGCACTCCAGACAAAACTCAGGGATCTTCTCATCTTTGGGCTTCTGCATTTCCCTGGCTTTCATCACCTGCCTTTTGAGCACCCCAAATGCTTTAATCCTTTTTTTTTTTTTTTTTCTGGTTGCAGCTCCTGGTTGCAGCTCCCTACCAGGCACAGAAGCCCCAAGGCACACCGCCGGCCTCAGCGCTGGCTGGCCTGCCACGGGGAATGCCAGGGAAGAGGCTAAGGGAGAGGGGCACTGCCTGGGTTCATCTGCTAGAGGCAGAAGAGAAGGAGCTAAAATCTCCTCATGCCCCGCAACACCAGTGGGATGTTTTAAATCAAGGCAAACCTCCAACAAGAGAGCCTGCTAGCTTCTGCAGCCCGATCGGTTCACAAGGAGCCCCTCAGCTGCACGCCTCATCCCAGAACACGAGCGCTGTTACGAGACGCCTGCTCTTATTTCGCACGCACAAACCGCAAAGATCAGCGGGGACACGTTCGGCGGGAGGCAGCTTTAAACAGGTGCTTACTGTGCCCGCTTTGAGCCCTTCTCTGCAAACACAAAAAGGGTGAAAAGCTTCTTTCACCCCAAACCTTAGAGCACCCAGCTGCAGGACAACGCAGCCGGTCTCCTGCCCAAATAAGCTTCTCACCCACAGAGCTGGAACAACAGCACCAGCTCCAAAGCCTTGTCTGTCTCCTGCTTTGAGAAGAGGCAGGATGGACATCCCTTAAGCCACCCCCCACTCCATAAACACAGATGTTGATCACAGTTTAAGTTGGACTGCTAAGAACAATGAAAGCAGGGGATTAGGGCGCTTACACGGGCTGCTCAGCGCATTAATATAAAAATCTCCTTGTTTATTGTGACATATCAAGCCTAAGCCTGCAGAAATAAGCAGCAGTTCATTAAAGGAAGGCAGTGGATTACTGCAGGAGTCAGGACACCATAAAATCTAGGTTTCCTCCCATTAGACACCTTGGTTTATTTGCTGGAATATCCGTGGTCCTCGCTGCGGCTCCTCCTCCCTGTACAGCAGCCAGTCTCCTCCTGAAAGGCACTCCAGCTGACTGGCTGGGAAGCTCTGGTTGTTTGTTATTACTCATGAGGCCTTTCACCACTCAGGAAATCTCATTCAAGCCACGAGGAAAAAGCAACTCACTCGGGGCAGGGCTGTTTCCAGCCCCGGACCCTCAACAGTCCTCACCCCGGAGCTCCCTGCCAGGACCCTGCAGCAGGGTCCCTACAGAGCAACAGCCCCCTTTTTTTTTTTCACTTCACTCTTTGAAATGCAAATTCAGATACAGTATCCCAGTTTTTCTGTAAATAATTCAGAGACTGCACCAAACCGTCGTCACGGCAGGAGCCCCGACTAGCTAACGTTACCCGTTGCCGCACAAACCTGGGGAGCGGGGCCCAACTGCCTGGTGGAAACCTTGGATTTCACGGAGCCAGGCCCGGCTCAGAGCCCTTCTGGCGCACGCAGACCAAGCAGCAAGTTGCCTGGTGTCACCCAGCAGGCCAGCAGCAGCGCGGGGACGGAACCCACAGCTCGCAGCATCCCTTCTCACCCGTCCTGCCTGCTCTCCTCCTAGACACAACGCTGCCAGGAGGTTTTCTCTATTCCCCCTCCGCCAGTGACAGTTTGTGCTGAATCTGCTACACTGATACGCTTCCAGGGCAGGTCCCAACCTCCAATCTGGTGTGAAAAGCTGTGCCACCCCAGAGCTCTTCACATCCTCGCTGTTTTTTGTGCTCAGCGCGGCGCGATGACAGCACCAGCCAGGTGCTGGGTAAAGTTTGGTGCAGGCCTGTTGGTGGATGTCAAAATCAGCCTCAAGACGCACTGGCAGGCTGAGAGGCTGCACTGGATGTCGGGCTGAGTACAAACCAGTTCTTACGCGTCGCTGCACGATGACGATTCACCCAATTTCCTCCTTCTCAGAAGTCAAAACCAGCTAGTGTATCTGCTGATCTCTTTTTCTTACTATTTCTAGGTCTGGTAAAACAGGATTTAGTCCAAAGGCTACAGCGTACAGCAGAAGGCTGAGGAGCTGGGTAATTTGGGAATTGGTTGATATGTGGGCTAATACAGACTTGCCTTTGTAACCCAGATCCTGAAAGCAATTTGCTGGGCTAGCACCGGCTCCGGAGCTTTCTAACCATCCGACGGTACGCTGAAGGAAGGGCCACGTTCTGGAGAGGGAATCGGGAGGCTTTGGGCACTTTCTTCCTAGCAAGTGATGATCAGAGCCGCTGGACTGCCCTGCAAAGGAATTGTTGGTGCTTCTGTGTAGGCAGCTTTGGAGCCTGGAGATCCATGGAAGGAAGGGCAAAAGTGCAGGGGTGTTATAAATATCGCGCTGGCCTCTGAAGTGCAGGCACACAGCCTAAAACCAAGCCATTTTCCAGCCTACACGCTACACTTGAGCCCACCTGGCAGTAACTGAGATCAAGGCAGTGCTTGGCAGCTGTACTTCTGACACACAAAGCCCGTGGTGTTAACAGCGTGTGTTTCCTGAGCTCCACCACATCGCTGAGGCGCCCAGAAGTTGTTCCTCAGCTCTGAAAATTTCATCCTGAATGGTGAGCAGCGTAACTTTTCCCTCCCGGTCAGGGCCGTGTTTTGCTTGCGTTCCTGCTTGGCAGCGTTGGAGCTCCCTGGAAGCTCAGAGCAGCTGCTGGGCAGCTCAGGGGCTCTCCCAGGACCTGGATGTCACCACGCTTCCTGCTGCAGCACACGGCAGAGACGGGGTCACCTGTCACATTCCTGAAGTTGCCCTCCTCCTGGTGACAGCTCCTGCCACAGCGACGTCGCGATAAAAGGGGACAGACAGGAGCAGGGCACGTGCCGAAAGAACTCACAGTCCTTAGCTTGGCTAGGATTGAAAGCAATCCTCAGTGAGGTCTAAATGTTGACCTGTGCTTGGATTCTCCTATCAACCATTTGGATTTGGGAGACATTTGTATTATAAGCCAGGGATTTCACAGTAAATGACCCAAACTTTCCACGTGGACAGGAATTTTTGGTCAGCCACAGCAAACCGGTTGCAGGTTTCTGTACCAGCTGCCTGACCCTCTCTAAATCCCGCCTGAGACCCTTGGGAATGGCTCAGACAGCACCGACACGGCCTGACACGAGCCCTCCCCGCCGCCCCGAACACTTTGGAGACAGCAACCCGGGAAACACGGGCAGCCCCAGCACCGCTTGGCTCCTGGAGGGATCTGGCCTCCCAGCAAAGGCAGCTTGGGAGTGTCAGCCAAACCAGCAAGGAAAGCTCTTTTCTCCAGGGAGAAACGCAAAAGCCACAGCCCGTGCTCTGCGGGTCCACAGGCGGCAGCAAGCTGGCGTGCGGCGTAATCCCAGGACTCACTTCTAATCACAGCAACACCACCTGCGCTGCTACCGAACGCAGTTGCTCCAGATTTCAGCAGAAGCAACGAGGCCACAGTCAGCTCCAAACCCCTGTGTGCTGGCTTTGCATTCATATGAGAGCGTACGGCAAACTGCAAGCAGGAAAAGCTCTACAGCACTGAACCCAGCTTAGCACGCATGAAACCTTCAGCCTGACGGCGTGTTCCAGGACCTGAAGGGGGCCTGTGGGAGAGGTGGGAGGGACTCTTCAGAAGGGCATGGGGTGACAGGACGAGGGGTAATGGCCACAGACTGGAAGAGGGGAGATTTAGGCTGGATATTAGGAAGAAATTCTTTCCTGTGAGGGTGGTGAGACACTGGCACAGGTTGCCCAGAGAGGTTGTGGGTGCCCCCTCTTTGGGAGTGCTCAAGGCCAGGCTGGGTGGGGCTCTGAGCACCCTGGTCTGGCGGGAGGTGACCCTGCCCACGGCAGGGGGTTGGAGCTAGGTGGTCTTCAAGGCCCCTTCCAGCCCAAACCATTCTCTGGTTCTGTGATACCTCTTGGTGTTGTGGATCGTGGTCCCGCCGAGGACGATGCGGACGCCGGGGTTGCTGCGGTTCAGGTTGTAGACAGCCAGTGCTTCTTCGTACGTCGCCCCTCCAATGATGAACACAATAATGTCTTG
Source organism: Alectura lathami (assembly GCA_013399715.1). Lineage (NCBI taxonomy): Eukaryota > Metazoa > Chordata > Aves > Galliformes > Megapodiidae > Alectura > Alectura lathami. The sequence goes on from VXAV01004042.1 coordinate 81,800, forward strand.
GGGCCTGCAGGAAGGACATAAATGCTCAGAGTGGACCAGACAAAACGTGAGGATAAACCAGGAAAATTCCTCCAGCCACAGAGGCAGTGATGCCGTTCATTTCTCTCCCCAGACCTCATTTCATTTCCGCGACGCTTTGGGCTCAGGACTGACAACAATGCGCGGCCCATTGTCTCTCCTAAACCTTTACACGGCTGCTGCCGCCCCTGAACAGCCTCCTGAGCCCACCCACACGCTGCATCCCCGCGGGGCTCCGCCAGGATGCAGCCAGCAGCGTGCTGTGGCTGTGAAACCTCCATCAGGGCAGGAGTCAGGCGAGGACAGCAGTGCCTGCAGCCTCGGCTTGAAGGGCACGGATCAGCTGCAGTTTTGCTGGCTGACTGCAGAACTGTTGGGATTTATGCTGAAGTTTCCCTCTGAGGTTCCATTCCCTAACCAGCCTCGAGATGCAGGATTTTACAGGGAAGCAGCGTGACGGAAAAGGAGGGGAAGAAGGGAAGCGCTTTCGTTTAGCAAAACACAAAACGTGTTCCCCGCACATTCTGCTTTCAAAGGAAGGCTGCACAGCCCTCCCTAATCACTCAGGGGCAGCAGAATGTGCTTGCAACCCATACATCTAGAAGCTGAGAGAATGATTCCTGCAGAATCCACAGTGAAGAGGTCTGGCCTGCATCCTGCCAGCGACGCAACATCCCCTGCCGGAGTCAGAGCGTCCCACTCCGGAGAACAGTCAGGTCTCAACACAATTAACCTTCTGTTGCGGTCTCAACACTGATCCCTGCTTTCCAAGCAGGTACTTCTGTTCGAATACAGCCGCTTGCTGCAGTGGTGAGAGCAGCAGGCATCATCTGCTCTGTCTGTGCAAGCTCTGGATCAGTGACAAAGCAAACGGAGCACGGGACAGGGCTGGCCCCGGAATGCACCGAGGCTCCGTGCCTTTGGGTACGTCCCGCTGAGAAGCCAACAAGCAAAGCCCTCAGCACCTGTTGCTGTGCGCAGCAGCAACGCTCACCGTGGAAGAACTGCCCCCGGGGACTGCTTTTAGGTATCAGCGAACAGAATGCCACAAAGAGCAGAACTGCTTCTGCCACCAGAACGGGACACCGGCTCAGAACTCGTGCTAGCCATCGAGGCCACACTGCTGCTTCCCCGCACCTGGGAAGGACGCAGAAAGGTAAGGAAAGTCCCTCCTCGGAGTGACCATCGTTACCAATAACCTTCCAGGTCACGGGTGCTTTCAGGAAGTTTGGGTTAGGTCTGCAGAACACGACTTGAAAAGCCAAAATGAGGTTTTAGGATGCTTCAGAGGGTGCAGATAGTCTCCTGTTGTGGGGTGGAGAGGGAAAACTGCAGCCTTGGTGCCTGGAACCTGTGAGCAACTTCGTGCAGAGCTTCCTTGGAAAGAACCAGGGTTAGAATGGAATCCTCTGTAGAGAAGTCAGCATGCGTGCGTGGCTCACCCCCTCCAGCCAGGAGCAGGGGTGCAGGGTTTCAGCCACACAGCCCGTGCCGCGTCCCCTTCCCTTCCAGGGACCAGGATGCTGCATGCTGGTCTCCCTGCAGAGCTCCAGTGTGTCCCCTGCTCAGGAACAGGCTGTGAAATCTGCACTGCAGCCTTCAGAGGAGAGGGTTACACACAGCAGCCACACCGTCAGGCTGCGCACTGTCAGCCTCGACCATCTCGCGAAGGCAGGCGGAGGCTTTTGCACCGTGGTGACAGCACGAGTCACCGAGCCAGCCCCAGAGCACAGAGCGGTGCTGTACCTCTGTCTTTTTAGCGTGCTGCTTTGGAAACTCAATGCAAATGTGCCCGAGTCTCTTGGGGAATGGAAATCAAAGGGAAGGGGAGGCACGGCGGCGAGGCAGTCTGAGACGCAGCTGTCGGTTGTCGGAGAAAAGCACAGCAAACATCCTCACAAACCCACAGTGTGTGCCGGAGACGTGCCAGCAGGCCGTGCCACGGCTCTTAGGGACAGTGCCTCCAGGTGAGACAGCTGCAGCTCCCCAGCCCAGCACGGCCCTTCTGGGTTATGACACCTTTACGGATTGGACATCGTGCAGACTGAAACCCACAGCATCAGCCTCCCCGTACCACCATTTCTGCATCTAGGGTTGGAACTATCAGAGACTTGAGGGATTTTGATGCAGAAGCTGTGTGGCTGGCTCCCATCCGCTCCCCTGGAACATCTGAACTTGAACAAGGTTTAGATCTGCCATCACCTTGCGCCGTCACCGCGACAGCAGAGATGCACTGAGCAGTCTGTGCAGTGCGGGGTCACAGCTTTCTGCGAGCACCTGGGGTTGCACGGATCAGTCTAACGAGGTGCTGGACCCCCACACGTGGCTGTGCATCCTCAGTCGCTTCACAAAACCCAGGCTGGGCTGAAGAAAACTGCAAGCTTCTTGTGCCCAGGTAGGTGCACAGGAGAGAAGAGCTGCTAGCTTCTCAACCTCAGAACAGAAAAATACCTCACGAAGGCACTTACAAATGTGTTAAAACGGGTTTGAAAAAGATGAAGTCTGCTTTGAATCACAGCAGGTTGAGGAGGAACTACGGACACAGAGCAGAAGGAACAGCAAGCAGTGAAACCGCTCTGGGCCGTGCTCTCACTTCCCCACCACTGCTCCACTGCCTTAATGAAAGGTTAAACGAAGGCAGCAGCAGCCTCACGGCCTCTTAGGAAAGCCACCTCTTGTGCAGCGCTGGGAGGATTACAGATCACACTGGTGAGGGAGGCTGGGCTGAACTAAGAAACCCTAAGAGTGGAAGTTTAGGGTGGTTTTTAAACATAAATTTATATGTTTGTGGTGTTTTCCTTGCTATTGCGTTTAGAAGATCTTCTCACAAGGCATAAATTCCCCGTACTAGGTGCTGTGCAAACCAAGAATAAGAAAACGGTTCCTTTGCCCTTGAAGTCATTCCTGTCCTTCCCTGAAGCAGCCGGCACTGTCCAAACGGCCCGGCGATCCCATCGCAGGCTGCAATGAAATTTTCCTGCTGCCCCAGGTCAGTGTCTGGGTTACATCCCGCGCACAGCTTTGTCGCAGCTCCTGTTGGGGTGGAGAAGCTTTGCACGAACAGCAACAGATAAACTGACATCCAGAGAAGCCTAGGCTAAGATGTCAGATGGAGAAACGCAGAAGGAAGGATAATCCAAACGGACCTGGTACGGGCAAGGTGGGGCTGTGTGGGGCCGCAGGCTGAGCTGGCGCTGCCCGCGAGGTGTTGTGGGGCTGCGGGGAAGCTGCCTGCGTGGCCGTCACACCCCCGCCTGCCTCTGACCCTGTCCCTTGCCGTCACAGCTGCTAGGTGTCAGGAGTACTGCACAGAAGATGCTTTCTTGTTGCTGCTGCCTTCCCCCAGGACGAGGCTGTGCCTGCGCGGGGTGCTGTCCCACTTCAGGTGGGCTGCTCCGAGCACCAGGCACGCAGCTGAGGATCTGCCCCGGCCCACGCAGGGGCAGGCTGCCACAGGGAGAACAAAAGGGTCTTGGTGTTCTCAAGGAGTGCCCAGGGAATGATTGCTTCTATCAAGGGCAAACACAATGCAATTTTGGAATAGGAAGAAACCCCAAGACTGTTACAGGATTAGTGGGAAAGCAATCTGCAGGAACGCTGTCTGCAGCTGTCACGCTGCTCAGGCCCAATTTGTGGATGTGGCTGTGCAGCTCCTTGGGTTAACTACCAATTGAACAGCAAAATGCTCAAGCATTTCACAGAGGAGAACAAAGCAACTGCCTCGAACAAACAAGGGCACGGACAGAGTTTTGGCTTAAAAACATCCACAAAACACAAATAATAGCAACCCCAAGGCAACATGTATGATTTAGCAGTAGCGCTCCCTTCCCTCATCTTCAGGGCAGCACTGCGTGAGCTCAGATGCAAAAGCACCCAGCCAAGTGGTGCCACCTCACATGCTGCAAGCTGACGCTTCCAAAAAAGGAGATTTTATATTCGCTGCCTCAGGAGGCTCCTCAGCCATCCCTCCAGATGTGTCAGCTGTAGGCATTTCTGAGCGGTAAGCTGGCTCCAAACTCCTCAAGCAGGCAAGAGCAACTTTCCCTTCAACAAAACCAGTGGGAGAAAGGTGACGTGCAGGCTGCAAAGATGGGGTACGCTGGGTGCTCTCAGTGTGTTCTCATTTAGGGCTGGACTTTGGGGAGCTTCCAGACAAGGTCACTTTCTGACAGCTTTCAATAAGCAGGCAGCTCACTACGGCAGCCTCAGAGAGCCGCAGCGATGCACACCTGGATCTACAAGGAGCAGCAGGCCGTTTGCTGGTGCCATTTCTTTATTCTGTTACTTGCCTTTTTCTGGTGTTATTTCAGATGCAAAATGCTGAGGGTCGAAGTCTGGTTTTCAGAAGTGTAACAACGACAGAGCTGTCCTGTGCTCCGATTAAAAGATTGAGTTTGCAAGGGGTGGGCTCTGGCCATCTTAGGCAAGCACCACCAGGCCCACTTGGTCTGGCTGGGCCAAATGAAGAGAAATAAAGCATAAACCAAGCAAAAGCTCCACCCAAAGGGCAGGCTTCTGGTGTTACAGACCTTAGGAGGCATCTTCTGCAGCACGTAACACAGCTGGGGCTCCCCCAGATTGCCGTGATGGGAAGAAGCTTTAGGATCTTTTCTAGCAGCGAGGTGGAGAGGACTGCAGGCTTATGGCACACCAGACAAGGATGGTATTTAACACAGCAGGGAATCAGAGAGAAGCAAAAGAAAGCAGAATTGCTTATTGCTCTCTCCTAAGAGCCCCGCTCAGTGCTTTGCAAAGATTCCCTCTCCTTCACCGCTGCCAATTTCCACAGATGAATTTGGACCACGAGCTCTTCCTCCCTCGCAACAGTGTAATGTCTAATACAGAAAGAAGCAGTTAAAAAGAATCCTTTCAAATTCTTTGCTGTTCAAGCAACTGCCTCCCTTTGATCAGAAAATACAAAGCCTTCCACCCTGACCTGCTGCTGAACTCCTGCCAGGCACTGTAACGCCATCCTGTGAAAGCAGTGCAGCCCAGTCTGCCTTGGGCTGTGATTTAGAGCACTGAGTTTTGTGGAATTATTAAATGGCAATCCCTCACTCAACTCCTCTGGCACGAAGGCAGAAGCACAGAGTGGCCCTTTTCCTTCCCAACCTGAGAGCTAACACCTGCTTTCAGATGAGAACCCATTTTCACGATACTTAATATTCATGCTCAAGAGACAGCACAGTGCTGCATCCCCCACTTTGTAAAGCAAACAAGGACCGGGCACAGAGGCACTCTGGCATCTGTGTTCTGTCAAAGCTACAAAACCTGCGATTCCTTGAGTTCTGGTGTCCCCAGCTGAACAAGACTCAGCATTCCCGGAGCTGAGAGCCTCACACTGTTTAGCTAAGAGACAACCCTGCAGCTGCTGTGGGAAGGAGGGAGGTGGAAACCCCATTTCCCTTCACCCAGCTTCTGCTTTGCTTTAGTTCTAGGTAGGAAGCAAACCCTCCTCACGCTCCCCCAGGTAAATTCTCTGTAGCAGGATTCTCAGGCGTGGGTTCCTGCACCCTTTCCCAGAAACATTTGAAAGGGAATCAAAGTGAAACATGACTCAGCAGAACGTAAACGGGCACCGAGAGTGAGGAGGTAAAGCTCGGGAGACCACGTGCCTCCAGTCAGCTCAGAAACAGTCTGGATCAGGGATGCCTGGACGCAGTTAATCCCGTTCTGTCCCCTTCAGATCCCATCCCTCCACCTCTCTCTGTTGGGCTGAAATCCACCTCAGCCAAGAGCTGGTTTCAGGGAGAGACGATGGCGTTCTTGCTGCTGCATCTGTTGCTAGGGAGGGGCCTTGATAGCTCACACTTACTAAAACCTCCCATCCACCCTGTCCAAAATCCTCCATTTTATTTTTAGAGGGAAAATCTGGGGCAAGGCAGATATTTTTTGGTCTACCAAGGACATACACAAACAAATCGTCTCCTGTATGACAACAATTCTCTTTTTTTTATTCATAACTCAAGTGATTTATGTCCCCTGCTGTCAGCTTGGCATGGAATTTGGATGCTTCCCTAACACAAAATACATTTTTGCTTGCATCAGATGGATGTAAATGCCCCAAGGCAGGGCTAAGGAGGAAGACCAGTGTGTGTGCTCATCTCAAAGAGCCAGACACGAAGGATGGCTCTGACAGGCTCCTGCCCCTCCCACCCACTTGACACTGCTCAGCCCTGGTCCCCAGGTCTGCTCCCTCCTGCTCCAAACGAATCTGCAGTTCTAATTTAACCAGAACCATCCTCCAGCAGCCACCTCATTTGTAGAGAATCACTACCTTGAATTTATTTTCTGCCTCACTAAAAATGTGGCAGTTGCTGATAAAAACCCGATAATATGCAGCGTGTGAAGGGAATAGTGATTGTCCTAACGCCGCCAGCAAAACATCTCCCACAGGACCCTGGGGCATTCAGCGAACACGTAAGATTCAGAGATTGGCTCTGACGGCCTCACCACAGATCACCCCAAGGAAGCAAAGCGACAGCGGGCTCTTCTCAAAGCACACTGCTGCTAGGAGGAATGAGCAATACCCCACCGGCATGCTGCAGAAACGTAACTTCATTCACAGAAAGGAAACTGAGGTACCAAACAAAGCAGTGACTCGTTCAGAAAACTGTCAGAGGGGACCTTGTAGTCCTCTCTGTGATGCAGTGCCCTCCTCTGAGGCCCATACTTATCTTTAATGACTTTATAGACAACAGACTAGCTTAGCTCCAGCACAGTCAGCCAGAATCAGACAGCCAGAGTTCCTTTCAGCTACAGTTATTAGCCATATTCAGCAAGATCCCATTCTAATCAGAAATAGTAACTGGCTCAGGAGGGAGAGTTAGCAGTTGGACTATTTTGGGGACTCCGCAAATAAACGCCAGATGGCATGGACTGAAGTTAGGGGGCATGTTGAAATCCATCATGTGAACATCCTGGCAGCTTGGTGCAATGGCTTTATCCTTTACCTAAGCTCTTTCTTACAGAGGCCAGCACTGAACACAAAGAAAAGAAGACCAGGTTTCAGTTTTAGTAGCCCTCTCCCCAGCACCTACATGAGAGCTCAAGAAAGTCCTGCATGTTCCAGACATTTCTTTGGCAAGCTTAAGCTTTTTTTTTTTTTTTTTTTTTTTCAGCCATGGGCAAACAACAAAGCAAGTGGGAGCACTGGGAGAAGCAGGTGGGTTTCAGCTCCAAGCTCTGCCCTCAAGGGCCCACATACCTGTCACGGAGCGTGTTGGGACCCAAGTAGGGGTACTGGCTGTCCTTGAGTTTTCCTTTGATGAGCTGGTCCAGTGTTTCTTGAAGGAGAGGCTGGTGCTGTGTGTACACATTCTCAACACCCTACAGTGCAAAGGAAGGTTGTGTTATGAATTAATGCAGCAAGGCAGCATGCTGAGAGAGCTGATCAGCAAAGCCACATTCAAAGAGCCCCAGCATCTGATGGACACAGCAAGCATTAACCACTGAGTTGAGATTTACAGGGGTTTTACAGCAACCAACTTCCATTGTCTGCAATGAGAATTATACCCTAAAAGCCCAGTGCACTTACTGCTAAACCTCTGAAAGCCACAACATGTGGCACTGCAGTGCATAAGAACCCTGCTCCATGACTGTAATTTTGACGACAGCTGTCATTATTTCATCCCTGGCAGATCCATACCTTCAGTCCTTTGAGGAACTGTTTGGTGATGGCTACAGCATCCTTGGGATTGAACAGGTCACTGCCCCGGACCCGTTTCCCTCCGTACTCCACAACAGCAGACACCAGCTGTACAGAGAGAGGCAAAAACAATCCTGTTAACCTGGGAAACCAGCTTCCAGGCAGTGCTGTCCAGTTAGGTTTAATGGAAGGACTGGAATGACGACCAAGGAGTCAGGGAGACTGACCCCAAGCAGGTAATGCAGTGCAAAGAGGGGCAAGTGGGAGGTGAAGTGTTCCCTGAACACAACAAGCCAGCCACCGTGCTGTGACACTGCCTGCATGAGAAGAGAGACTTCCATCTCCACAGTCTTCTGCAGGGACAGCAGATCTTCCACACAGTGACATCATCCTGCTCCTCCACCTCCTCTCCAGCTGCTCACTACATTTGCCAAGCTCTGCCACCCTCTCCCTCCCAGCCAAGCTCCTTCTACAGTTTCAGTTAAGTCCTCTGCTGCAGCTCCTGCCTGTTCAGCAGGAGCTGGGGGAAGGAGAAAGGAAGCAGGTACCAGCCCCCGTTCACGTGCCATGCACCAGTTCTAGATTCCTGACATGCTTTATTGGGCCCTTCAGAGTATCACTGATCTTGGAAATAGAAATGAAGGAATTCCAAGCTCTTTTTGCAATGCAACTGAAAAAAAGCATTGTGCTAAGTTCAAGCAAGCAAGCAACAGGTGCCCTCAGCCACTTAACAACGGTTTCACATCTCTGTGCCCCCCGGCCCCAGCCAGCAGCAGCAGAAATATTGCAGTTACCTTCCGGTATTTCTCTGACACTCCCCTGTTCTTGAGATCTGCCATCAGCCCCGGCAGGCTGTTGCTGCTGTGCCGCTCGTAGTGCAGGGCATAGAGCATCACCAGCCGGGCGGCGTCGAGCTCCGTCACCTTGGGGTTCTGCAGCAGGCGCCGCACGTTCTGCAGCAGGATGGAAAGCGGTATCAGCAGAGAGGCCTCCAAAGCACATCAAATCACACTAATACCAAGCCCACTGCCTAGCAACAAAACTGCATGCAGGAGGAATGCGAGGGAATTAAATTGTGTCCTAAGCAACAGACCTGAGCTGCGCTCGGCGGTGAGGTTCGTCAGAGAACAACGGGCTGCAAGGTGCTTTCCCGAAGCTGGGAATTCATAACCCAGTTCTGCTGTCCATCCTTAACTCCCCAAAATATGCTGCAGGGAGAGCCCAGCTTAGTGGCTGCCTCCCCTGGGTGGGGGCATCAGCAGACACTTGTAGAAACTTTTAATCTCTGCCCTTCCCTTTTCCAAGCCGAGCAAAGCAAAAGCTGGCCCATAGGTTCCACTGACTGCCAAGAAAAGGGAGCTGGCACAAACACACATTTTCTTTTATTTTGGAAGGTGTGGGGAAGAAGCATCAGTCTCAGACAATCTTCGGATGTTAGAAGCGGAGGGGCAAATATGAAGCACTTGGAAGCAAAGGCAGAAAGGAATTCCACATGAAAAGGCAAAGAAAGTGTACAGCGCTGGAGGTGTCGGTGCAGAAATCCAGTTTTCACCTCTAACCTGCAGATTATTGCTTTTTCTGCTGAGGAGAACATGACACCATTGTAAACATACAGAGTGCACGTCCCAGGGACCATTTGCAGAAGAGATCCAGAACCCCTGGTGCATGCCTCCAGGGACTGTAGGCAGGACATAACAGCTCGTGTGAGCCGACAGTTGGCCATACAAGTGCTCCTCCTCATTACACAAAAAGCACTTCTTTCCTCCCTGCAACCTCTCAGTCACTGCACAGAGACACACAGTCGAGCTAATGGAGTTCACAGAACACGAGAGCCAAGTTGCTAGCTGAGGTGAGCAGTGGGAGTAACGAGCTTCCTGACCCCGAGCTTTGAGGTGGGTCTCCAGGAACGGGGATCAGCTCCTGGCCGTGCCTACAGGCTTCTGGTTAGGGCTGGACAGATGCTGTAGGACACAAAACAGCCTGAAATTCTCCCTGGGCTGAACATTAAAGCCAAACAACCAGCCTGGATTATCTCAGATGTAAGAAATTAGTGGAGCTTCCAGTTTACAGCTGCAGACCTTGCAGCTCCAACAGAGGGACAGAACCAGCTAGGGTTTTTTTTTCCACTCTGTAAGCAAACACGGCCTTCCAACACCCCAAAAATCCCAGCATACCTTTGCAGGGCTCTCCCGCCCTCCCAGTACAGATAGGCAGCATGGAAACATTCCCTGAACAGCTGTGAAACAATGTTGTCCAACTGTTTTTCACTATGCTGAGCCAGCCACCTTTGCTGGTATCTGTGGGACTGATGCAGACCAGTTACAAAAGCATCCGGTAAAATCCTGCCTTTGAGGGGTTTGTGGCAAAGCTCTCATTGAGGTCAGGAATTCACCTGTAAGGGTGAGGACAGACTCCCAGGGAGATGTCTGCTTGCCATATTTTTCACCCTGTGCTGGCAGCACAGCAGCAATGCCTGTGCGAGCGGGAAGCTTGTGGAACAGACAAGCTATTGTCCGCCCAAGGAGATGGATTCAAAACCTCCCATTCATCTCTCAAGGCTCATGTACAATGTCAGGATTAATAAGAGACCAGGAAAAGAATAACCAAAATGTACTGTACTCAGAGGCCCTGGGCCACCAGAGAAATTAACAATTGCTGAAGTTACATCAGTGGGAGAACAATTCCGCCTTTATTCCTGCGCTGGCTCATTCTTCATTGTCCCCGTGGCCTTGCCCCTTCACTGCCACTAGGAGACTGCAACAGGGAGCAGCCTGGGGCAGTGCAGCTCAGGGATACTGATCTCCCTCTCACGTAGAAAGAGACCAGCTCCATTTTTGCAGCTTTGCATTTATTTTCCAGCTGCGACATGTTTTGCAGTCGCTCTCAGTTGTTAGGGACACAATGGAGCCCTTCAGGCATGTGACTGTCACCAAATGCAGGCGGCTTTGGTGCCGTAAGAACTGCACAAGTACCCACTTAGCGCAGGCTAAGACCTGAATTAGCACCCGGGTGGACTCTACCTACAGTGGCACTCAGTGGGGGCAGAGCCCCCGGTACCTCTGTCCAGCTTCCAGCACTGCCACGTGCTCCCTTCACCACAGCTGGCCATAGGCAGCTGCTTCATCACCAGAAGCTCACGCTACCCTTTGTCTCTGTGGTAACTTATTAAACAAAAGAAGAGCAGCGTTTTCCAAACTGGTCCCCAACGCCAAGCACCCTAGTCTGAACACCAGTGCCCTGTGCTCAGACTTCAGCAGGGTGTCTGCCTGTAACACCAGAAACAACAGATCACAGCACAAGATGCACTGACAGATCGGAAGTCACATATTCGACTCCTAACCTGCACAAGCCTGACCTAGAAACCATGACAAAGCAAGAGAACCTCAGAGTTTGCTTCCAGCAACTGCAGTTTATGGTTTCAATCCCACTTCAGTCCTTAGTCATCCAAATTCCACCAAACACAAGCTATCAAATCACACCTATATGCTCACATACGGTGACTTCAACAGGCCTACCCTGATTCACATCAGCTCAGGATCTGGCACCAGATCACAGCACTTGAAGAGCTAATATTGTCTTCAGCCACCCACTTGGAGCACAGAGGAACCAAGGCAAAGAAACTGTGCATTTGAAATCTGTTGAAAATTCTCATCTGTATTTGCTAGTCACAGCGCTTCCCCAGGGCTGTGTAAAGGAGTCCACCTCATGGTGCGCCTTCTGTCCTAGCTATAAAAAAAAGTGAAGGATTCGGTTTTTAACACTGAGCCGGGGGCTGAACTCTGCTAGGATACAGTCACTCTCAACAATACTGCTATTTTCTCTGAATAGTCAGCAGCCACAATTGGTCATTATTGACACACTGTCAGATATTAGGTCAGGCCATGGAATCCACTGAGCCAGCATGGGGTCAAAACTTCAGTCTATACTCAGCTCTAACAGAAGTCTCTTTTAGGCTTCTTCAGTCTTCTTTGCCAAAGAAATCTTTTCCCTGTTTTTTATTAATAAATAAATAAATAAATAAATTCCACTACCTCAAGGACCAGCCTGGTTCAGACAACTACGTGGATTCCGTTTCTTCTTCCCAACAAACCCAAGAGGCTGCAGCACAGGGGTCCAAGTTTTGTGTTACTGGTGCTGCACAGGCGGCTTGCCAGAAGCCAACTGACTGCACACAACGAAGGAATGTTGCATTGTGAAATGTAAAGACAGAATGTGCAAAGATGCTTCTGCAGCCAGTTCTTAGCTATGATTCATCCCCAACTGAGCCGGGCGGGTAGGAGAGGAGTAATTCTAACACCTCATGTCCCTGCCCTGCAGGATATCTGCATGCAGAACTCCCAGGGATTGCCAACACCAACAGGAGAGCGACAGGATCAAACCAGACTCAGGCAAAGGATCGAGGGCAGGTTCTGAGCCCCAGGTACCTGCAGAGCACTGGAGTGGTCATTCTGACAGGCCAGCTCCTGCTCCACCTCTGACACCTCCAGCAGGTTCCGCTCGCCAACCAGGCGCGAGAGCTCTCCCACCACCGTCACGTGCTTGGATACTGTGCCCGACATCTTCTTGAACTGAGGGTAATTCTCCACAAACGCCTGCAAGGGGGAAACCAAAGCAACCCGTTCCTCAAAACAAAAGCAAGAGACAGCAAGAGATTGCTGCAGTACATCCACTAACGTGCATCAGTGCAAGCAAGACCGGAGCAGGCGCAGGAGCACGTCCAGAGAAGGGCCACAAAAAATGATCCCAGGGATGGAAAACTCCCTGTGGGGACAGGCTGAGAGAGCTGGGGGTGTTCAGCCTGGAGAGGAGAAAGCTCTGGGCAGAGCTGAGAGCAGCCCTGCATCACCTGAGGGGGCTGTGAGAGAGGAGGGGGCAGACTCCTCAGCAGGGCCTGTGGGGATGGGGCTGGGGGAATGGGGTCACCCTGAGAGAGGGGGGATGGAGCCTGGAGAGGAGGAAAAAGTTTTCTAGGCTCAGGGTGGGGAGGCGCTGGCACAGGGTGCCCAGGGAGGCGGTGGCTGCCCCGTCCCCGGGGACACCCAGGCTCAGGCTGGCCGGGCTCTGAGCACCCTGCCCCAGCTGGAGGTGTCCCTGTGCCCCGCAGGGAGCGGGGCTGGGTGGCCTTTGGGGGTCCCTTCCAACCCAAATGATCCTATGATTCCATACGGATGGTTAGCAACTTGGGGAGAAGTCAGAACAAGCCAGCTTGTGCTGCAGTGGTAAAGAATGGCCTACCAAAGGGTCTTCAGTAAAAAATACTGTACTCAACACAGTGCAGTGGTTCCTGCTCCTCAAATGAGCTCCCCACAGAGGTCTGAACCGAGTGTGGACTGTCAGCAGTGATGTGCACAACCCTGCAACAGATGGGGTTTAAAAATTCCCCTCAGTTATCGTCTGTACCTTCATATCTGCTATGGATTCCAGCTTCTGCTGCTCCTTAGGTTTCCTCTTCTGGAAATCCTCCATAAGATTCTTGATGTTACTGCCAATCTCCGCAAAGTTCAGGTACATGTTCTGCGTGGAACAGGAAGGGGATCTGAGAGAAAGCCATTCCAACACGAGCCCTGATGCCACTGAAACACAGTGGCACCCTGGGCCCAAAGCTCTGAAGAACCATTGCACCTCATATGCCAGAGACACAGCCTTGACCAAGCAGCTTTGTGACTGGTCCAGGTTTTATTTAAAACTACAAAAAGGCCGTGTTACTTCACATCAGGTGTTGCTTGCATTACTGCCTCCCACCCTACATAAGCTGTACAGGACAGCCTCACCCTGATGCTCGACGCTGTTGAAAAAAACTTTTCACATGGCAAAAGAATGGAACCTGAGTCCTACATTCAGCTGCTCATGAAGATCCTCCCCCACAAGGCACAGACACCTACGTTGGCATAGAACTCGTCGTTCTCGGCGGACAGGACCACCTCCCGCAGGTCCTTGCTGATGCCCGGTACACGGGAGAGGTCGATGCGGTTGTTGTTGATCCCCAGCAGCTCGTGGACCATGGCCTGGTACGTCCACTGGCACGGGTGGCGAAAGAGAAAGGCAAACAGTGACCTCAGCAAGACAACAAACAGCACTGGAAAAGATTTCGGAGCCATTTTGCATTCCTCTGGTAACAGAGAGCAAATTCAAAGCGTGTGTTCCACAAACTTTTGCGGGAGTGTTACGCTCAGCAATGAGTTCTGTTACAGCCACATGGGAGGTGCTGGTGCAAATTATACAGGAGACCACCCCCACTCCAGGGGGCTTACTGCAGGTATGTTCAAAAGAAACAATGCTCTAAAAGAATAACTGGGATTAATATTCCCGATCAAGCAGCTCTGTTTGCCACCATTATCCCCCTCCTCTCCCCGTGACACTGCACGTACTTCCACCCGCAGAGGTTCCACAGTTACGAACTGTAATTCCCTGCGTGCTCCTGTTCTTACACAGCCATAGCAGCGTGTGTTTCTGCACATCACTGAGTAACTATATTTATCCTGGGAAGACTAATTTTAATTTAGAGAGACAACTGAAAGCTGATCAGAGTGCTGACATGCCTGACACTCCATTTGCATTCATCTGAACCTCTCCTCCGACAGAAAATCTCCACACAGCAGATAACGCTTTCGGTGCCCTGTGCTGCGTGCAGTCCTGAACTCTCCAAACCACACGTGACCTCGGTTTGTGACTGTCAGATTACTCCAGCGTAGGAGTGTCACCACCTGCTCCTACACCACGAGCATTACAGAAGTGCTGGCTGCTGTTGAGGTGGCCCAGCTGCAGCTGAAGCCATTCCCTGATCACCAGACTGAGTCTAAGCATGAGAGAAACAGACTGATGCCAGGATCTGCGGCACAGCTACAGTGCAGCAAAGAAATGAACCGCAGTAGGTGCACAGTAAACAGCAGTCTCCATCAACAACACAGAGAGATGCACACCAGAGCAGGGCACTCAGTAAGCGTGTACATGTGCCACCAAACAGCCCGTACAAATAAACCCTCGGAAAGGGCGCTGCCGAGACATGAGGACTCTAAACGCAAAGTGTGCTTTACAGAAGTGGAAGCGGTCTGATTTTCCAGGATGCTGGCTACATCTACCACCGAAGCCAACATGCACAATCCGTGCTCAACAGTCTGAAAAATCAAGGCACAAGACAAAAGAGGCACTTCCAAAAGAAGGGGGACAATACTTTTTACCCTTCAAATACAAACCACGCTCGGCCAGGTAGTGAGTTCCAACTCACTGCCACCTATGTGCACATCCCGAACTCGCATTCCTATCTCAGCCCCTTGGACAACTGTGGGATGACTCACCTGGTTCAGAAGCGGGGTGATAGCATCGTCAGAGCGGTCCAGAATAAGAAGCAAAGGAGGGACCTCAGTGCGCCGAAAGTCAAACAGCTCATACTCCTTCGTGATCACTTGCTGTTGAGAACAGGAAAAAAGCAACCCCTTGGTTATGTGTGGAAAAAAGTTCCCTCTTACTCTGGTAACATGTGAATAACAAGTGAAAAGCTGGTGAAAAATGAGTTGTGCTGCTGTCCTAAGTCTACAGTGCTGTTGATGAAACGCCTGCTTCCAAACGGCGTCAGGTAACCTGCTGCAATTTATGAGGCTCGTAAGAAGTAAGGGTCTCCACCTCTTCTGCAGGTTGGGAGGAGGCAGAGACACGGGATGTGACCTGCCCAAGTAACAAGGAAATGGCAGAATTTACAGGAGCTGACTGAAGAAAGGTATTTCTCGCAAATGGATCAACATTTTGAAAAAGTTAAACAAAACTAAACAAAGTTGCCAAACTTTACAGCATGGCTGTAACCTCTCACCGTACCTTCACACACTCAGCAAGCCTCTTTGCTGGCTCAGAAGAGAGCTGGTACCGAATCATGGGGCATTTCTTCAGAGACAACAGCAGAGCAGTCAGCCCCTGGGTTGTTCTGGACAGTTGGGCCGGGTCCCAGCTGCGCCCCTAGAAAGAAAGGTTGCACACCATCCTCAAACTCCTTCTCCCACGAAGCCACATTTTTTGGTAAGGACTGTATTCCAACTGAAGGAGCGCGATCCAGATTCCCCACAACTCCTCGCCAATTCCTTCCAAGGATCAGCTGCCCCCTTTAGGACCGCACACAGCAGCCTGCCTGCTGGGCAACCCACCACTGCACCCAGTTTGTTGTGGCTGCTGGCCTCTCTGCTGACCATAAAACAAGGCCCCGGGGGAGCGCGAGCTTTTGTCCTACCTGGCAGCAGCCCAAGAGGTTGAGAGAAAAAACGTGTGGATTCACTGCAATGTAATCTCCATAGAACTCCTGCCAACAAGTGAAAGCAAACAGTTAAGTGTCTTGCCAGCCCTTATTCAGCCTACAAGAGTGCTCCAGCATCAGCAGCATTGAAATCCCAAGCACTGCACAAACTCATTGCCCCTGATCATTTCTCCTTCCTCCATGCCTAAACTCTCAAATCCCTACACTTCTGTTGACAGCTCCACTGCCATTTTCTGTTGCATTTTTCACGTATGTGGCCACAGACAACGTGCAGCAGCCTTGTAAATGCAGATGTCAGCAGTACCAGCAGTGGTACTCTGACAACTGGAGGGCAAGAAGAAAGAGGGGATACACTGGGGATTTTTTTTTGCAGCGAGCCCTCTCATTGCCACACCTGAGTTTGGCAGCTTGTGTGTTCACCTTCTAGTGCTTTCCGATTAAGCAATTTACTTAAAAGATTCAAAATTCACCTGAACTTCTGCCACAACTTCCTGTTCATCAGCCTCAGCTAACGACTTGATATCACTCTTACTGATCACGTTACTGAAATCTGAAAGAAAACAACAGCAAGAGAACAGTTGGGCTCTGCGAGCGACACCTAACACAAGAACACCTCAGAACAGCATGACCTGATTACCCACAGGAGCAGGAGTGGATTGCAACAGAGATCATTTGATTCACACCTGTAATTATTACGCAGACCTTACAGTCTGGAAGTCACTTTACCCAGACACTCTGAGCCAGTTCTTTCAGCTTTCTGCCTCTGGTGCTAATGCTCAGTGTGTGAGTGCAGCGCAGGATCAGCACAAAGTGGTCACAGAGGTGAGGGATTAAACACACAGCAGGACACCGCACCACTGGAAAGGCAGCACTGGCTCTCTCAGCCCTCCCTGCCTGACATCTGCTCAGCTAGGCAACACCACACAGGGCTGCAGTCTGTAGATTTAGATGGGTAAAAGACAAACGACATGAAATGGCTCAGCACAACGGCCAACTTAATGCGAGCTGCAGCTTCCCAGCTCTGCTGTGTCAGTAGGTCACCAGCACCCTCCCAAACCCCTGTTCCCTACCAGCCAGGAGCTTTGCTCCCCCAGCGCTGCATTCCCGCAGAGCGACAATGACATCTAGAGGCCACTTCAGCTCATTTCCCACAGCCTCCTGCGTGCGGGATGGCTGTGTGAGACTTCAGCACAACAGCAGCTGTACTTATCCCGCCTACTTTCCAAAACTGCAGACTATTCCACAGCAGGGACAGGACGTGTGAGAACACCTGCCTGACACACCAGGCCTTACGAGGTGCTTTGTAAAGATCTCTCACCAGTTCTTTCAGTTTAACTATTTCATCTCATATACATGTAACCTTTGCTAAAAGAATTTGGTGATCTAAATAACATAAAGCCCACAATTCAGACATTTTCAGCATTTTAGTAAATGTCTGTCAGGTGGGGTGGTCACAGTCACTGAACATCAGTCGGTCTCAGGCTGGGCAAAATGGAACATACTTACAAATAAAGTAGATGCTGTACTTTGGCCTCCGCAGCTCCTGGATGAGATATTCCACGTTCTCCTGAAGGAAAACACAACCAGGGAGGGCAGATTTTAAAATGCTGCTGCCATGTCAGAAGGGATTAGCCTCATCCTTGCTTCCTCCTCCTCGTCCCACTGCGGTGCCTCATTTTGACCTACGAGCCATACGTCCCCAACCCACTGCGTTGTGCCGATCGCTGCTGTCAAGTTCAGCACTGAAGCGCTCCGGGGTTTGGCAAGATGCTGGCCCAGCATGGGCAGTGGCTGGGGAATGATCGAATCACAGAACCATGGAAGAGGCTGGGGTGGAAGGGACCTCACAGAGCCGGTCCCAGCCCCTGCCCTGGGCAGGGACACCTCCCGCCGCACCAGGCCGCCCAAAGCCCCCTCCAGCCCGGCCGACACGGAGCGACCCGGGCCCGGAGCTGCGTTCCGGGAGCTCTTTACCTTGGTGGGTCGCAAAAAGCAGATGGCCTTCAGGTGCTTCATCGCTTCCCTGTTGAAGGAGTCGATGCGCTCGAAGAGGTACACCTCCTTCTGCAGGATCTCGGACTGCGTGTACACCATGCTCACCATGCCGGTCTGAGGAGAGGCCGCCTCGCGTCACCCCGGGCCGGGCCTGCGGCCCCGCCAAGCGCTGCCCGGCCCAGCAGCGGGCCCGGCCCGGCTCCAGCCTCTCACCGTTTCGCGGTCCATCAGGAGCACCTTCATGCCCGGCCCGCTGTCCTCGATCATCTTCGACACGTACTGCTTCACGGCGAGCACCGCGTTCATCTCGGCTCCGCTCCTCTCCGCCCCGGCTCCGCTCCTCACGGCCCCGGCTCCGCTCCGCCACCTCCCGCCGCCCGCAAGCCTGGGACTTGTAGTCCTCCAGCGGCGAGGGCCAGCGGGAAGAGCGCGGCGCTGGACTACAACTCCCAGCATGCCCCGCGGCGCGGCGCGGCCGGCCCCCGAGGAGCCCGGTAACGGCCGCGCCTCCAACGGCGCTGCGGGGCCGGTTGGGTCGGGCTTCGCGTCCCGGTAGGCTCAGGAGGTGGGGACGGGCCGCGGGGCACGGCAGGGCCGGCAGCGGGACAGCGGCCTCCCGGTTCGGGCACCTCGGGCCTGCTGTGGGCCCGGCTCCCGTCAGCCTCCGCCCCGCTCCTGTCAGCGCCGTCCCTGCTCCCCGCCGCTCCTCAGGGATATCCCGCACCCACCGCGTCGCATCCCTTCTCCTCCCCTCCCCTAACTCCCTCACGTCCTCCCCTCTTCCCCTCCTCAGGGGACTCAAGGGGATTCGAGCTTAGATATAGAGGGGAGTTGGAGCGCCTTGGGAAGGCAGAATAATTTGGAACTAAACTATCCTCTCTTCCTGCTGCCAGGGCTATCCTCAAAAATGTCGTTGGGTGAAGGACGAGGTGGGTTCCCTGCCCTTCAGCTTTGTCTCTGTGAGTTGTGGAGATTAAAAAGGATGTCTATTTCGGATGCTGTGCACAATCAAATATTCGGGTCAGTTCTTTCTGAGCAGTAGTTTGTCCCTCGCAGAGCCCACCGAGCAGCCAGGTGCACAGCTCCGCGAGGCCCTAGGGCTGGGCGAGGGGAGCGCGCGTCAGCAGGAGGGCTAAGGGTGGCGTCCAGCGCCAAGGTGGGGGTATATCCCATCGACAACCCGAGCCCGTTTAAGCTGGCGTCACTGGTCTTCGCTCTCGTTGTGCAGTTTTTCAGCTTCTAGGCAGGGTTTGAAGTCCCTGCCCTAGGCCGGCCAGCGTTGACTGCTCCCAAAAGCAGATACAATTTGTGATAGGTGATGACTTAAAAGGTGCTGCAGAGGTACCGGGGTTCTGGGGGCAGAAGGGGGGAGGAGAGGGGAGGATGCTCCCACAGAGCACAGCCCCATGCAGTCCCACTGGGGCTGCCCCCCCTCTGCACCCCGTCTTCAGCACGGGGAGCGCAGGGGTTGACCTTCATGGGATAACGTGCGTGACTGGAGCTGATGCATCTTTTGCTAACCCTTAGTGCAGCAGGGCTCTGTGCTATTTGTTCTGCCGCTATTATTATTCCCGCGTGTGACAATGTTGGAAAAGGGCTATTATGTTCATAAAAATGTAATCATACAACGTGCATGTTTTATACAGAAGATGGTGAGCAGGTGTTGATGGAAAATGAAAGCGATCCGCAAATCTTGTAAGTACTTTTTCATAAAAGCTGACACAAAGAACCTCTTTCACGCTTACGGTTCATCTTTTGTTCTGCTTGATTTACATTTAATATACATCAAAATACATTACAGAAAGAGCTGAAAAATTTTGTGTTTTATAGGAAAAATAAAGTCGAGAGGAGGAAGCTTGTCAATGAAATCTATGCCTTTTTAGACAGCAGTCGATTTGTAAGTAATATTTATGAAAGCATTCTAGGAGACATTCACAATACATTAGCGATAGGCTGACTCTGAAGTTTGTGTGTGGAGATGAGATGCGAAGTTTGTTCACACAGGAGTGTAACTGAGTTGTTCAGAAGTGACATATTTTTCCTGGCTACGTTCAGTTGAATAAAACTAATATTTTTTTTTCCTTACAAGGTGTAATTTCTTATCTTTCTAGCAAGTAAATGGGATGCAGTTTAGAAATCCTTGTTACTACAGGTAAAAAGCAGTTGTAGTGTTTTTTGCAAGTGCTGAGAAACAGTTGATCCCCCCACTAGAGTGAACTGGGAAACGTTGGCTTTTAAATACATAAAAATCCTATAAACAACTGCGCTAAAGCAACACCACATTAAGGCTTGCACAAAGCCTTTTTTGCCAAGGTTGCCTCGTCATTATAAACATTCGAGACAGAAGGGAAAGCAATCCTTTTGCTTGTCATCCAGATCAGTAGACGCGTGCCCAAGTGGCTTTCCACTCTTCTTAAACTTGGCCTGGGTGGAGGAAAAACGCAGCTGCGTCTCCAAAAGAATACAGGAAGCGAAAGTCTGAAGAGCCTTCCCTTTAGTCTCAGCACATAAACTAGCTCAGGGCATTTGGATTTGTTTGTAGTTTGCTTGCAGGCGTGATTTAGTGAGTGTAGCACTGACCCTCTGCCCGCGAGCAAGCAGCTCTTCGCTGCTGATATCTCTGCAGTTCGGTAGCTCGCACTTTGCAGTGATCATTCTTATGTGGAGAAAAGCCATCCTTAACCCAGGAAGAATCAGGCATTTTTGCATTCTTGCTTGCATCTGGGAAGTCATAAGCGTTGTGATCTCAGAAATACAGCCAGTGCAGGCAGAATGTCCACCAGCGTTATCAGATTGTGTTGGTTTGGCACCAATCTCCTACTGTAATTCAGAACAACATAGAGACTAAAAGACACAGTTGTAAATATTTTAAAATCAAAGACACTTAATCTGCCCTAGAGAAAGCTGACGTTGAGGATGCACGGAGCTGATACTGAGCTTGATGTTCAAAACACGGTGTTTTTTTCCTCTCCAGGAAATTGATGCTTTGAAGATGGAAAACAGGAAGCTGAAAAATGCGGTGCGTGTTTTTTGTTTCTATTTCAGTTGGCAGGCAGTTTGTTGCATGATACCTTTTTGCCATTGCTCTGGGTGTAATCCCACACAACAGTTTGATACCTTTGGTTTCTTTAGGAGACACAGAGTTCACTGTTAATGGTTCTGTATTGTGCTCTGGGATGGTTTCGCTCTGTTTTCTCTTCCTCAGAACGCAAGACTGCGATATAAAACAAAGGTGTATTATCTGGAGTGCACCTGAGCATTTCCCAACGGGAAGTTCTTTATCGTTTCACAAATTAGACACTGAACCGAAGAGCAAACATTTGTTGTTAAAAATCTTGGATTTGAATGGAATGATTCTATGATCTTTTAATAGAAAAACACAGAAGGGAAATAACGTAAAAAAAAAAAAAGAATTTGTGCACTTATAAATCTAACAGCTAATGAAATGAGCTAGAGGGGATCAAAATGTAATTTAGATTGCTTTAATATGTGTCTAGTAAACATTTGGAGTGTTTAAGCCTCCCTTAAGTCAATGGAATTTGCATAGGAATCTGTCTGGGCAGGCGAGCTGTCGCACCCCGCTGGGTGTGACGTCTTGCAGTCAGACACATAAATCATTCATAGCCAAACACGCTGAAATGAAGGAAAAGTCTATGAAGATCTCAGAGGAATAATCTGTGCCCGTCTTTCTAGCCCATCTGATTCCGTTGTGGTTGGGAAATAACAGTGACTTGTGCCGTGTGCGTTCAGTAAGCAGAGTTTCACCTGTTAGTTTGGGCCGCAAAAAGTAATGGATTGTTCCTTTTTCTTCCTAGATCGAGCGAAAAGAAAGGAAGAGTACAAAAAGTAAGGATGGGCATGATCTTACATTGGGTTACAGTGATATACAGCTGAGCTAAACTAATGTGGCTTTGTGGTTTAGAAGGGCAGAGCGACTTTCACCCTTGACTGATAAATCTTCCCAATTTCTGGTGGCTAAAGTTCTGTGACAAATTGATGTCTTCATCAGCTTTGTACTTGAGAATCATTCTGACAAGTAACACATCTATTTGCATTTTGCTTTGTTTCCGAAGTGAGATCGAGAGACTTTCTGGTGGGGTATCCAGCTACTGAAATGTCACCAATTTCTGGGTAAATATGTCAGTATTTTGAAAAATCCTGGGAGGGTTCTAATGAGGTTATCTGTCCTCTGGAACATACAGATTTACTACCTGCTGCTGCGACATGAAAAATTGTCAAAGGGAAGGAAACCCTAGAGACAGTAATTGTAAAAATGATTGGAGCTTTTGCCCATTTTTTTTTTTTTTTTTTTTTTGCAGAGATTAGGTAAGAGCAAGAAACAGGTAAAAAAAAATAAAAAAAAAATAAAAAAAAAACAAACTGTATCCCAAAATGGAGTAAAAGAGAACCAGTCACAAACTAGTGCTGCATCTCCTTCATCTGCATTAGAGGAATGTTCATTAATGATGCACATGAGGAGTGCAAGACTTCTCTTTCAATTCCAAAGTGCACTCCTTAGGACTTGTGAAAAACGCCTTGCTTTCTACGATTGCTTATAAAATGGACGGTGTGTCTTGTATAGGATGAAGAGTCCAAGCATCTTAATGGCCCGGGTTTGTTATCTAGAACCAGTGGAAGGACAGCTGAAGATAGCCATAAATTATTTTCCTTTTCAGTGTGAAACTATTGAATTCTATCTCCAGGATGTTCAGTTCCGTACTACAGTGCTACAGCGGCTTTGTAGCCTCTACGACACTGATACTGAAAGCATTTGTGGCCTGTTAGGAGTCAGACCAGTGCTATTTAGAGCTTCACAGAAATTGTAACAAAAATATTTTGCATTCATAGTTAGACTGGATTTCAGGCACGCAGCCTGCAGGGAACTCTAAATGTTAACGTGATTGTGCTTCTATTTTTAATTCAGCAGATAAGAGAACACCAAGGGGACAGGCCAAACATGTGAGGTGAGCAATGGGAAATATTTGCTTTACCAATGCCTCATGGAGTAATAACATGAGATAATGTATTGCATCACCACTTTAAAAACGTCTTTGTTTTCTGGCTGAATGGACAAGCGAAATTACTGAGAGGAAAAAGTAAGCTTGTCAGAGAGCTGAGATGATTATCTGCCAAATAATTAATGGGCGCATTCTGAGGTGTTTTCACAAAAGTGCTGGCTGTTTTGATTTGAAGTACTTAGATTTGAGCTGCAAAATGTTTGTTTGTTTGTTTGTTGTTCTGGGAAAACAAACAAACGAACACATTGTCATCCCATTTCAGTATTATTTAATTATCAGCTTTAATTAAAGCGCTGGAGCTTAAGCTGGTAGCAGCTTACATTAAATAAAAAGTTAAACATAAATAGCTCCAAAATGCAGCTGCTGGAGCAAACTAACAAAAAAAAGACCAATGGCACTGAAAACCGATTTTAACTGTGTTTGAATTCCTGCAGCACTCAGACAGAGGGCGCCTGCAGAGCGGAGAAAAGGTAACGACTGCTCCGAGCCTCCTGTGCACGGCTGGGGTGGGCTTCCACTTGTGCTGGGGAAACACCGACCGCGCAGAGTCAGGCACAGTTCCCTGGTCACAACTGTTCAGGGGCAGCAGTGCTCCAAAGCACGTGAAGCACTGTGCGTACGGTGCGTGCAGGGACTTGGGGCCCATCCTCAGTGTAGAATCTGTGGGGGATTTTAAACCCAGTGCTTCCCGAGCCAGATCCTTCTTGCGGGCATCGTTCAAGCTGCCTTCCACCAGCTGCAGTGAAAATCAGTACAAGGGAATGACAAATGGGGTCAGCTGCTGCGATGAGGAGTTCTCCTCGGCAGTCTGATGGGAAATGGTTGTACAATGTTAGTTTGTCTTGGACTCCTCTGCGCGTGGTTGCTATACCTGGGTCACTGAATTCATCGGCATCGTGCTGGCTGCTTCCTTTTGTAACTCGTGGAGGATTCTGCAGTCAGCTGCACACCTCGGTGTCTATACGGGGTAATTTGTGTGGTGGGGGAAGGGGAGGGATACAGTGTCTTAACCGCCTTTAAAACCTGGCAGTCACACAGCCAAATCTCCATCTGGCTTGACAAAGAGAGGTCTGGAAGAAAAGGAATGTAGTCTGGAACGTCAGGGGGTCTCGTTGCTCCTCCTGCGGGAAGCTGACAGTACCCGCGGGGCTCGGGCAGGCTGAGAGCCCTCAGCCCTGGCTGCTGGGGTCGGCAGGAGGCTGCCGAGGAGCTCTGGGGCTCAGTGGGGTTTTGACCTAGGCAGGCTCAGGAGAACAGCTGTGAATTTGGCCCACGGAGCGCTGGCAGGGAAGGCTGAATCCAGCCTGCAAGAGACAAGGGAGCGTTGCACGGCTGTTTTTCTGTACACTGCCATTAGTATTAGCACATAGCAGCTCCACCTTAATCTTGGACAACCACAGGGAAAGTACTGACACAGGTCACATTTCGATTTGGGAAACCTAAAGATGGCATTAGAGCTTTTTCTCCCTAGATCACCCACTGGCACACTTCTGCAAACCTCAGATTTTGAGAGGGTTTTTTCACCCCCTCTCTTCCATTCCCATGGTTCTCATCCTTCCGCTCCTCACCCCAATCTGCACAGGTTTTTTAAATTTCAGTTCAAAGCGGCGTCACATGTTTGCTGCAAGGCTGATTTCAGACCAGGTGATCAGCGTGCTCTGTGCAAGGCGGAAGCATGTTCACCATGCAAGCCCTCTGCTGCAGACTTTCAGAGCAATCTGCGTTCTGCTGCTGGAAGCCAAATGGGGTAGGAGTGCTTGGTGAATCACAACAGCGTGCTTCCAGGCTCAAAGTGCAAGGAGCATCACCTAATTTTCAGTGAAATTAGGTAAGGCTCCTTGTAAAGAAGAGCAGCTCAGGTTCAGCAGTGCTCAGTCACCCAGAACAGCCTTTGGTCCCGGTAATCGCGGTAGGAATAGCAGCTGGGATTAGGTGCTATTTCTAGAGTGACAGAGCTAAAAAGGGGCTGAAGAAAACAGGGCCAGTGCACCCTCACTGTCACCTCCCTATTTATAGAAAAATGGATAAATTAATAAATCCTGCCTTTCACTTCCAATTAAGCAGCTCCCCTGGTCCTTCACCGGGTGAGCTACACGTTTGTTGTCCTCCCAGCACACCGTAGATGGCCCACTGACGGCAGGTTTTACATTGATTTCCCTGTTTGAAATACCTAGGGCCATCTTCCTACAGAGTGTGTAGAGGCCAGGAAATCATGCACATGCACAGATTTTATATATTAAAAATATGTGTGTGTTTTATTTCCCTCAAGATTTCTCTAAAAAAAAAAAAAACACTATTCCATGCTCCTGATTTTGTTTCTGATACTCAGACAGACTGACACCTTACTTAAGGAGTTAGTGGCAAAATGTACTGCTTGGTATGCAGGAGGACTGCAAATGAAATAAAAAATGGATATTTAATTGCATCCTATTGTTTTCTGGCCTTGTTTAGGTTTTAAAAGATTTGGTGTCTGGAAAGTACTTATCATTTAATTATTTGTCCGGTTTCCTTGGAAATGCTTTTGTAATGATGTCAGCGATGATTTCCTCAACTAAATAAGCTGAGAGTGTTGTCTCCTCCTTAAATACATCTTTTAATTGTCCTTAAAGGAATGCAAATGTCTTTTTATGCTTTTGCCATTTTTCTGTGGTGATAGATTTGACTAAACGAATTGTAAATCAAAAGTATAATTCAAGAATTATTTTGTTATTCTCATATTAATATTTTACACTAAAAAGGATTCAAAATTCGTGTAATTACTAAGGGGTGGAATATTCTTTCATTACAGATCTGTTGCAATCCGGGTGAAGAAGAAACAAGGTAACGTGTAATAGAATGAATGCACACTAAATGCATTTATAGAAAAGCAGTAGTTTTTTTTAGTTTTTTTTTTTTTTTTAATGCTGTGTGGACTGTAAATTATCTTCATGTTAAATGTGCAAAATGCAAACAAAAATAGACTAAGTCCTGTAGCTGTTGTTGAACCCTGTGGTTACACCCGAAGCTGTAACCCTGCGTCTCCTTCGCAGCTGGACTGTCCACGCTGAGCCCCCAGCTGCTGATTCCCAGCCAGGGGCGGGGGGCATTCGGCACATCTGGAAGTAAAGCCTCGTGCTCCCGAGACCTTCAGCCACGGGGAAACGCACAGTGAGCTGTCAGCTGCCTTCTGCTGCTGGAGCCTGGCCCTGGTGTTGTTCTGCCAGGCACGGGGCTGTGTTTTCAGTGGCTCTCCAAAACACCTTGGAGCCAGAGGCAGCAGCTGGGCTGGCCCCGAGCTCCTGCACGCCACACTGACACGGATGTGTAAAATAACGACGGGCAGATCGCAACAGCTGCCTGGAAAGGACAAACAGTGGCACTGAGCACAAACCAGAGGCACGCTGGACGAGCAACATAAAGCTTTGGGGGAATCACAGGATCATGGAATGCCTTGGGCTGGAAGGGACCTCAAAGACCATCTAGCTCCAGCCCCCTGCCGTGGACAGGAATTTATAGTTAATTTATTTCAGAAGATGAAGCAGATCTCTTGATGCAGATTGTATCTAGTGCAGGGTATGGATTTGCCCTCCAAACGTAGCTGGATGGTTGGAGAGTCACTGGCCCAAGCATAGGAATCCAGGAAATGGTGGTCAGATGCTTCCCGTTTTTTACCTGTTTTCATCTTCCCCTCGGCCCGTCCAAGTTTTGCCACTCTGTCAGCCCCCAGGTCAGCCCCAAAGCTCGGGCCAATTTCATTCCTATCCAAGGGTGCAACATTCTGCTCACTGTGGGCAAAAGGAGCTGCAATAAAACCATGATATTCCCTGCTTGCTTACCTCACCCAGGCTCAGAACCTCCATTCCCTTGATTCCCGTCATTATTTTTCCACCATATCTTCTATCTACCTGCAAAGGTCAGGTAGACCTTCACCGTTACTGCAAATGTTCCTCTTATTTTTCAAGGCATTTCAACTCTGCTTGCAGAAGAGGTGTTTAAAGCAAGCATGTTAAAGAGATCTTCACCATTTTCCTTTCCCACAGGATGACTTTGGACAGTGGAAGTGTGGTTTGATGTCAGCATGACTTGTTGCTGGAGAACGTGATGCTTGACCTTGTTTCTAATTCAAGTCTTTCTTCAGAATTTATTTAAATATATAGCTCCATGAATAAAATTCAGTTTATCTCACTAGTAATTATTCTAGTCCAATTACTATTTGACGAGCACGATAACGGATTCGAGGCAGATTTTGGCACCTAAGTTTAGTCAATAGGATTGTCCCAGGATTACGGTGCTGTCTATTTTAAGAGATCAATTTTTATCATGCTTATTTACAGAGGAGTAGATTTTCCTTTTCTCGTTTCAAAGAGAACGTAGGCAGGGCAGTGCGTGTTTCCTGGGCCACTGCATGCTACCACGCAACAGAGCGCTCCTCCTTTGATTCACACACCATTGTCTATCTCAATCTTAACACAGGAAGACGTTTGTCCACCACCTCTGCTGCAGCAGCTAAGTTTGGTTCTTGCACCAGATCTGAGATTCACCGGGTCCCAGAGATTCAGGTCGAAACGTAGACTTCCCCCGCGAGAGCAGGAAACCGTCGTGATGCAAACGGGGCCGAGCAATAGCTCCCTGTCTACGTGTTCCTGGTACCAGTTGCAAGCCAGACACACTGAGCTTCTCTGTCAGAAGCCGCCAGATGTGCCCCTCGAGCCAGCTGTCCCAGCTGGCCTGACCTCAGCGTCTGCCTGCCACCGCTGTCCTTTGTGCCCGAGGAGCCCCGTGCCGCTGCACGAAATTCCAGCTCTAAAGCTTCCTGCTGTGGGGGGGAGAGAGCAGAACTGCAGGAAGCCACATGATCAGGTATCAGGGCGGGAGGGAAGATAATCCCGGGCATCCTATTATTGCTTCATGTGCAAAGCTGCGCTGGAAGCCAGTGCCAATCCCGCGTACGCATGGGCAAGTTGCACATCGTGTCAGCTTACACTGCACTGAGGTGCTCGGCCTCTCAGTTCCTGAAGGGGGGGTACAAGGAAGAAGGGGACGGACTTCAGGAGGGTCCATTGGGATAGGAGTGGGGAAATGGTTTCACACTGAGAGAGGGGAGGTTTAGGCT
>VXAV01004043.1:0-17443 GCA_013399715.1 Alectura lathami
AAAAAAAAAAAAAAAAAAAAAAAAAAAAAAAAGGAAAGGGATTTGCATTTGGGGTGAAGTCACTGTTTGACACCAGAGCTCATGCTGTGCAGCAGTGTGGTTTGGATGGAGCAGGCGTACAACTGTGGCATGCATTTGGTTGCTTCTTTTTGGAAAGAGAAGCCGCAGCTCCTGGTGCAATGTTAATGCTGGGCTGGAAAGGGAGGCATTGCTGTTTGGGCCGTCAGTGTGGGGGAAGGCCGGACTCCCCGAGGGGGTTGCAGGTGAGTTTCTGCTGTCTGTGAAGCTTCTGACAGCATTGGTAGGCTGCTGTATGTGCACCGAACTGATGAGGTTTCTGTAACAGGGTTCAGCTAGTGTACTGGGCTGTAGATGGGAATGTTGTTTTTCTGCCTCTGTCGCTGAAATCCCAGTGCTCTTCCCCTGGGGACAAGGAAAGGTCACAGCAGAGTGCAGCATTCACACAAGCGGGGCATTAACGCTGCAGCAGACCGGGAGGATTTGGCTGTATTGACTTTTCTCAAAACACCATCAGTATTTCTTCACCTTGTGCAATGTACAATGCACTGCATTGATTCTGAAGAGGGATGTGGACGAGGTGATAACTTCCTTCCTGAGCAAATGCAACTTCTCTACACACATTTTGGTCCACAGTTTCCTGCTTTCAGTTACTGCCAATGTTTGCATTTATGCCACCTCCAAAAGCCAGCGGTCTTGCTGCAGAACGGCCTCGTTTTATCTGCAGCATCACTTTTGGTTAGGCTGATTCTGCTGGTTAGGTAATTCTGAGGTGTAGATGCCTCTGTGGCCCATTAGTTTTTCAAGAGAGGTTTTTCTGCCTTGTTGACAGCCATGTTATTGTCTGGCTACGTAGAATGTCAGTTGGGAGTGCATCTTTTTGTTGTTGTTGTTGTTGAACATTTTCTTCTGACTAAAATTGCACAAATTGCCTATTTGCATTTGAGAGATCACTTTTAGTGACCCTAAATACATAAGCAGACTTGTGATGACAGCTTGCCTGAAAAACATGTGCCTCTGCCATCAGACTGTCCATCCCACACCGCCAAGTTGCTGTGAGTGACACATGGAACTGGGCTCCTGAAACGGGACGTGACCTGCGGCAGCCTCGATTCGGGTTCTGTTTTCATCGCAGACCTGTGGCCATCTGCCAGCTGAGCGTCTCCGCATCTAGCTGCTGCGTGTATTTGCTTGCTTCTCTGCAGAGCTCTTCTCAGTGGTCAGCTCTGGCATGGAGCAAAGGCGGTGCTGTGGGGCCTGGCCTCTGGGTGGGGTGGATGGGGGCAGAGGGCTGCGTAGAGCGGTTCCCACCCGGGCACCTATGCTGCGTTTGCGGTTCACATCCGCTGCTGACACCAGCTTTCCTGCCCCTGCTGCCCCTCTTAATTCAGGTCTCTGCCACTGGAGTTCTGCAGGTTCCACGCAGCCCTGGTCTTGGCTCGCTCAGCAGCTGCTGGGCTGCGTTGGCTCTGTTCTGGCTGCGTGCGTCCTTCCCAGGCCAGTGCTTAGCTCCAGCTCCCTGCCGAACATACCCTGCCCCTGAAAGGTGCCTTGCATTTTTTTTCTTTTGTATATAGCCTGGCCTTCTGCAGGCTTGTTTATTGATTAGTGTTTATTGATTAGTCCAAAGACCCGCGCCGAGGGCAGCTCCGCGTCCGGTTGTGCCGTGCCACGGCTGACAGAGGAGTTACGTGGACACGTTCACCTACAGCAGAATTCACCTGGTGAACGTTCAGGGAGGGTTTCCAGGAGGAGTTTAGAGCAGGGGGACTTCTCTGAACAGTTCTAGGAAATGTGTTTTTCCTAAACATGCTGTATTTTTTCCGATGCAGTCAATTTGTCAGTGCCATCTGTTGGCTCCTGTTACACTGAGGAGATCGATCGCGGACTTACTCTAACACTTACTGGCACTGTTATGTTTTCGTAACTGATTACATTGATCACACGGTCGCGTTCTGAAAAAGTGCTTGGCTTCGTCTGATTTTTAACCTGTGCCACTATAGAAATAACTGAGCTAAAATAGGAAAGGTGGCTTCTTTATGGGATAGCCGTCCAGGCAGGAACCTTGAATTGCAGTTATAGCTAGCTCTAAGGCAGCGAGCGGCACGCGGTAGGAGGCGTTACCCAGGACAGGGCCTTCGGCTTTCCCTTCGCTCAGTACTCTGAAGAAAAAAGGAAATTCTCCTTCATGGCTTCTTTCCACTGAACACAGACTATTATTTCCTATCTCTTCTTCCCCTCTCTCCTTCTCTTCAGGAAGTTTGCTGTTGGTTCTCAGCGGGTGCTCGGCCTCCCCGGCGAGCCCGGGATGTGACTGCAGGGATTTGTATTCCCTGCCGTTGGCAGGACAGCGCTGATTCAAGGAAGTATGCACGGGCACTAGCCAGGCTTAGCTGACAAACAGGATGTCTGTATGAGTTACAATCCCCACAAGTAGGTATTATTTCCTGAACCACGGCTTGTGCCTCATTTAAGACTCGCGTCCTTGGCACGATCTTGTCGCTCCCTCTCCAAACCAGGCGCGTGCTGCTCAGGTGATGGGCTCTCTTGGTCTGGGCCAGAGAAGCAGAACCAAACTCCTGGGCTACCTGAGGCCTTCAGCATAATGAGGTCAGCCCAGAGCTCAGCTCTGGAGGTTTTTTCAATTTTGAGTTTTCCTGATTTTCAAGTTTGCTTAAGGTTTACTTTTTTTTTTTTTTTTTTTTTTTTTTTTCCACTTGGTACATACAGCTTCTTTTGAAGCCTGCTCCCTTACTGCAAAGTCTGCTGCGAGGAGCAGGTTGGCTGTCCCCACACCCAGCACAACTTCGTAGTCACAGAAAGACAGAGCAGAGTGCACCAGGAAAGGAAAAGCCTGGAGGTGTCATGGACAAGCCCCCAGGCTCCGAAGGGCTTGAGTGCTTCACCACCTTCTTGCAAACTGTTGTTTGTAGGAACTCAACTTTTCTTCCAAATAATGACTTGTTCCTCAGACTGCTGGTGTCAGTGTTAGTTGGCTCCAAGAAGGAAACAAAAGAAATGTTTAGAAGTGGAGGGAACATTTTGTTAATTGGTAGCAGCATGCATGCTCCAGAGCTGGCATATATCCTGCTGCCGGTAAGCTTCATTAACTTTTGATAAAGGAACATTTAATTTTCCAGGCTACTTTTTTAATGGTATTGCATTGTTTAAAAAATTAGATTATGGTTTTCTTCCACTTCTAATTGTAGCTGAAGTTGTGCTTTATTTAACGACATTTAGTCTTGCTCTCTCCTCTCTGTATTTTATGTGGTATTTGCAAGGATCAGGGAATGCACTTACTTGGGCTTGTTTTTTGGCGTTTCAAGAGACAACCTGAAGCCAGTTCCTTCTGCATAAATGGTGCCACAGAGCTGCGGTGCTGGTGGTGCCACAAACGTCGGCGTTCCCCTCCCTTGGAGCAGGAAACCTCTCTGCCTGTGCTTCTCCTATGCCTCTTGCTGGCGCAAGGTGCGCTCGTGGCTGCAGCAGGAGCAGCCATCAGCAGGCAGAGCTGCACCAGGGCTGCAGGCACCTTCGGGGCTCTGCCCTGTGCCTTGGCGTCGCGCTGCGGGCTCGCCTCCAGGAGCCAGCCTGCGGCGCGTCGCTGACACGGATCCGGCTGCTGCCCGCTGAGGCTGCCAACAAGGGCGGTGATGGATGGGAATCGTCTTGTGAGCGATGGGAACATCTGTCTGGGACGTGGCTGGGAGCGGTGACGCCTGGCAGAGGGAAGGGGCAGGGATGGAACAGCGCCTGGCCCTGCGACACTGCGTGGGTGGGTGGGTGAGGGGGTGTCCTCCCCTGTAAGGCACATCGCAGCCCTTCTCTGTCAAACCTAAAGCAGCGCTGCTTCCCCCCCCTGCCCCCACCCCAGGCAGGATTTCTCCTGGCCCATGGGGATGGTGACCCCAGTGAGCGTGTTGTGCTGATGTCCACGCAGGCTGCTGGCACGAGCTGTGATCCGTCGGCTCCAGAACACTGCAGTTAGAAGGCTGGTGGGAGGCCTCAGCAAAAGAACCAGGAATCCTGAGCAATGCTTTATGGGGAAAAAGGTTCAGCACCCACTTGGAAGCTGTTGTGCAGCGCACGGAAAGCACGGGCGCTCGGTAAGGGAGCGGGGCTCGGAGCCCCGGTGCTGGGGCTGGGTAACCTGCGAGGGGTCTAGCACCCGTGTGAGCGGCTGAACCTCCGTCCTCGGCAGCGCTGGGGGTCAGCGATGTGCTCACGTGTGGATTTTGTAGCCTTGGGCCAGCCGCTGAGCTCCTGTCAGAGCTGAGTTCCTCCTGGGAAGGGTGAGTTCAGGCGGGGCTTGGTTTCCCAAGGGCAGGACAACGCGCTTAGGGCAGGATTCGCTGTGGCTGTGCCCCTGCAGACGAGTTTTAGATGCAGTCGGTTTGGCTGATGTGACCAGAGGACGTCAGCCAGGCTTTTTGTGGTGAAATCCTGAATCATCTTTCAAGGGAGGGAGGATATTAGCCAGCTGGGAGATGCAGGAATGGAGAAACCAACTCGATCTGTTTTGGAAAGCCCTTAAAGCACTCCTTCCCTCTGGAAAAAGGCATCCAAGCCTCTGAAGCAAACGGAGCGCTGTTCCCCTGCCAGCCCCCACCCCTGAAACTCCCTCATGTTCCCTCCACGGGGAGCATCGAGGGGATTTCCTACTTCTACCCGCGGGCCTTCACGAGGAAGCCCTGAATTTCCTGAAACTGGAGCACGGGGTGCTTTCCCCAGGCTTTTCCAGGAGACTTTTACCTTTTATGTTACATCCGTGGCTGGAGGCATCTGAATTGAACGAACACATCTTGGAGAAACTCCTTCAGAGGAGCCAGGCCTCTCCTCTTTATAACTTCAGAGAGTGGGTTAGGTTTGCTCGAGGGCTACCCATTTGATCTCGAAATAAGCGCCCTGTGGGAGGGCACCTTCTGGCTGCCGCCTGCGGAGCTGTGCCGTGGGTTCCGCGCTCTGCGCCTCGTGGGCGCGGGGGATTCGGGCACCAGGCGTGAAGCGCATCCCAGCGTGGTGACACGTGTGGCAGAGAGAAGGACGCGGGGTGGCAGCCCGCTTCTCTGTGCCCTGCGCTGTCAGAGGGAAGCAGGGGTTGGGTTCTGTTTTGTCTGGGCTCGCTGACTGAGTCCTATCCCTTCCAATGCTCTGCATACCTTGAGCTTGGCCAGAAGTGTCAGCTCCAGTCAGATAATTAAGCTGGGAAATGAGATTTCCTTAGAGCAAATATACAGCTGTGAAATAAGTAAGGAGCTTAGGAGTACTCCAGACCTGTGGATTTTCATTTAAATATTTGTGCCTGAGAATGACTCATGTCTCTTGGTAGACATCTTGGCTTCACTCTTGGAGGAAGCTTCTCTCTCTTTTTTTTTTTTTTTTTTTTTTTTTTGTTAGTATATATTACTGGTTTAAGCTTTACAAAAGCTTGTTCATACAGGGAAAATCCTTGGTGAAACGCATGCAGCGAGCACTTCCAAGCCTCCTCCGACTCTCCCAAATTTTCCAGTCGACTCCCGAGCACCGTCCTCGAACCTGGCGGCACAGAGCTCCAGCAGCGCAGCCACCGACCGCGCGCTGCCCGCGGGGCCCCGCAGGCTCTGCGCCTGTCACCCCGCCAGCCACCGCCCCTTAGCGCCTGGCAGGGGCGTGCTGGGGGCTGCTCCTGCCGTTTCACCTTGGGCCTTGGCTCTAGCCCCGCTCCTGCCGTTTCACCTTGGGCCTTGGCTCTAGCCCCGCTCCTGCCAGCTACTTGTAGTGCTGAGTGCCAGCCCTGGCTGCCTTACAGCTTCTGTTCTTGCTGTAGTAAGCACGCTCAGCGACTTGGAAGTCTGGAATTGTTCCTCCGCTCTAAGTGTTTCAAGAAACAACTTACTGTATTTAGTGCCTCTCCAGGGTTCTGCTGACATGCAAGGCGGTTGTTCTCCTGGCAAGGATTTTATCGTATGATATGTAGCTTAATTTTCAGGTGCTTCAGGTTGTTCCCTCAAAGATCCTGAAGACGCTTGCTTTTCCCCGCCTCCCCGTGGTGCTGTTAGAGCATCGCTTGGCGTTGCACTTGGGGTTTGGCACCAGAGGAGGAATACCACCGACACAGAGACCAGCTTGCTGCAGAACTTGTCAGGTTTCCTTGCTGGGGCTCTGCAGCTCTCTGCAGATTGCCCCTGGGCCCCGCAGGTCCCCATGCTTGGTACCCCGTGCTTGGGCTTCCCCTGCTTGTCAGCATGTGTGCTTGTGGGATGGTCAGGGCTGTTCTCGTCCCTGGGGCGGGTGTCCAAATCCAAGGCAGCCAAGGCTTCCATTGTTCCTGGAACGTCAGAGCCTCTCTTTGCTGTAGGTGTTGCTCCGTGGTGTCACACCTGTGAGCCAACCTGCTGGACACCATCAGTCACTGCAGCACGACTGCTGTGCTGTGTGCTCGTGCCTGCGGGACCGGGACGTTCCTGTTAGTGGAACAGAGGCTGAAACTTGCAGCATACTGTAGCTGCTGTCTTGCACTGGGGCTTGTTGGTGGGGAGGAAGGTGGTTATGAATTCAAGGCTGAAATTTGGTTTACAAGCAGCAGCGCGAACGTGGTGCTTGCTGAGGGTCTGCAGCGCTCGTTGGCTGCCGTATTTTCCCCTGCCGTGAGAGCAGCCGTTCTGCTCAGCAACGTGCCCCGGCAGGGCATCACGCTGGCTGAGAGCTGCCTCTGGGGGAGCTTCCTTCTCTCCTGTGTGCTCTGGGTAAACCACTGCTTCTTTACAGGGGTCTCGGGGGGTGGCGTTGCCGTCTGTGCCCGTAAGGGCTGGGGCCAATGGCTGCAAGATGTAGGGAGCTCCTTTCTTGGAATAAACCGAACAAATGCTTGGACTTGCTTGAGTTACAGAGTTTGGAAACAATTTGCTTTTCAGCACAGTGTTGGTGTTCCTGTGAACAGGCTGTGCTGTGGTAACGGGCAACAGCTTAATGCCTCGCTGTCTGCTGCTGCAGCGCTCTCTTAATGAGGTACCCTCTGCAGAGAAAACACACGCTCCTACCCAATTTATG
Organism: Alectura lathami; assembly: GCA_013399715.1. NCBI lineage: Eukaryota > Metazoa > Chordata > Aves > Galliformes > Megapodiidae > Alectura > Alectura lathami. The sequence continues at coordinate 7,048 of VXAV01004043.1, forward strand.
GCAAGCTGGCTGGGTTGGGAGGCTGCTCAGAGGTCCCAGGCTCTGAGACACAGACTACGCATTCTGTTTTCATACAGTGTTTAGCACAGCAGGGTCTTATATGCAATATTTGTTTCTTAAAATGTTCTTCCACATATGTGGTTGGGTAAATAACCTCTTTCTTCCTTTCCCCCTTCTGCTAGGTTGCGATAAAGATAATTGATAAGACGCAGCTGGATGAAGAGAACCTGAAGAAGATATTCAGAGAAGTTCAGATCATGAAGATGCTCTGCCACCCACATATCATCAGGCTATATCAGGTAGGAGCACCCTGCAGTGGGTTTTCCCTCCCTCTGCACTATAGTTTTCCACTGTGTAGTAGTGCCTTCGATAGCACTGTCCCTCGGTTTCTCCTAGGTGAGGTACTGGGAAGGTCCTTTACGTCTTCAAGGTCTCAGAGTACTTTGGTTAGGGGAGAGCAGGCAAAACGTGTGGCTAATCCTCCTCTTTTCTGGGAGATCACACTTCCTCTGGGGGCTGGTCCCTTGCCATTAGTTTATGGCTATTGTGTGCTTTTCAGTTTCCCGGTTGAAGCCGTATGTGGGCTCCCCTTCTCAACCTGAGGGAGAGGGCAAGCCTCCTCCACCAGCAGAGCTGGGAGCATGCTGCTCCCCTGCTCTCCTCTCCCTGCACCGTTGTCCTGCAGTTCTGAGGACTTGCTGATCTGTCCTGAACTTTCTTGGAAGATGATCAATGGCAATGGCACACCTGCTTTTGTGTGCTGTTTGCAGACTTTTTGCTTCTTTGGCATTTTTTGCTCTGCAAACAAATTCACCAGAGGCAGAATCCAGGTGTGTTGCTTTTTACACACACGGTCAAACAGAACAGCAAGGAAGTTGCAAGAGGCCAGAGTTGAGCAGAGAAGTAAAGGAGAGCAACACCTTGGTGAAACGCTAAATGCTATTCTGGAAACCGATGGATTGCTGAAAGATTCCTTCCCTGAGCCTTTTTGATTCAAGGGCTCCCACAATGACTTACAGCCCAAGAGTGCTTGAGGGCTCCGTACAAGCTCTCCCCTGTTGCTCGCGATCCCGTTGCTGGGAAGCTGTGGGACAAAGGCTCCTTACCAATCTCCTGCCAGAGCTGACCACTGCCCACCAGGCTCGTGCCGCGCTGCCTGCCCGTGTGGTGCTCACAGGCACAGCCTGAGCTGGGAGGGGAGGGAGCTTCCACCCGAGCTGTGGGTGGGAAGTCAGCTCCTCCTTGGACAGGCACACGCAGAGGAAGGGCTGTCCAGGGCCCTTCATCTTGGGCAAGTATTACAGGGCAAGAGACTAGTTAAGGTGGGTAACCTGCTGCTTGTGGCTGCCTGACTCTGTTGGTGGGCATTGGAATGAGAAAACTTGAAATTCTGGAGTTATATTCTGGCGTTATTTCCTTCGGAAATGTGCTGTTCACCTATGGATTTTAAGGGAGAAGTTAAGTAAACCTCGGGAAGTTGTCGTTCCTAGAATCAACCCTTGTCTGTTCAAGTCTGCTTCTGATCTGTGCTTGATAGATGGAAGCAGTTATTTGGACTCCAGAGAGATAAAACTGAGTAGAAGTGAGAGGGGTTGATGTTTTTATTTTGGCCTGGCAGCCAAAAGTGAGATGTCTACAGCAGACACTGCAGAATTACAACGTTTTCAGGTACTTAGGGAACACTTGTTGGCAAACTGATGCCTTCATTCTCTTTTCCCCCAAAAAAACCCTCAATGTTTTCAGCCGATTTTATTATACCCAAACTTCTGATATCTGCTGAACAGGTGGCAGTAAGGGCTTGGCTTTGCTAGGTTGAGCAGAGAGTTCCTGCTATGGGCCACGTTCCATCTGGTTCTTTAAGGGTGCTTCCAGTGGCACTTTTAAAATAAAAATTACTAAAAGCTGGATTTGGGAATTCAGAGCCTTTGATAGTTTTTCATCTGGAATCTGAGTTTAAAACCATGTTTCATTGAGCTTGTAATACTTAGGTGGAGTAAGTAAAAAAGAAGAAAGTGTCTGTAATAATTATAGTCATAAGAGATTCTGGAGGCAGAAAAATGTACTATAAAACAAACAAAAATAGACAAAAAAGCATCCTCAGTGTTCTGGGCATGTGTTGTAGAAGGAATAAAGTTTTTCTATGAATTACGTTTCCTTTTGCATGAGGCAGTCTCCTTATCTGTCACTTCTTTGTCCTCGTGTCCAGGTTATGGAGACGGAGAGGATGATTTATCTGGTGACAGAGTACGCTAGTGGAGGGGAGATATTTGGTAAGTGCACTTCCTGCATTCTTTAATCAGATAATGGACTTGGTTAACTGAAAATAGCTGCCACGCTCTTGTTTCAGCTGAGAGATGTCCTTCAACCGAGAACTTTCCATTGACAAAGGGGTAGAACAATAAATGATACCAACTTAATGGAAAAATAACTGCCCTAACGTCTGTTTCTTCTTCGGGTTTCACTGACAGGTGCTGCTGCCCCTCTCTTGTGCCGACTTTGGGATTCAATAAGTCGTACCAGTAACCAGTTGCATATGATGCTGAGGGCTCGGCTTCCCAGCAAGTCATCTGAAACTTGTTGACTGTAGCTCAGATGTTGGCATGTGTTAGTGGCATTCCAAAAATAATAGGCTGTCCTGCAGTTCTGTCATATTTCATTCTCAAAAGCATGTCTTTTTTTTTTTTATTTTTTTCATATCTAATGTTATCTTAGCATATACTAGCTGCGTTCGTTTTAAACTCCATTGTCTACTAACAAGGTTTTGGCAGAGCTTTGTTGACCACAGAAGCTGTTCTTTAACGAAAAAATCTATGCAGCACAGTTGCAAGAACTGTTGCCTGATGTCTTGGTTTGTTCGGTTTATTGCCACAACCATTGAGGAAACTTGTAGAGATGGAAATCTACTTACATACCAGAACTTTGTGCCAGGTGGTAGTCAATTCTGCGAGATCGGTCTTCACTAACTTAGCCAACGTGAGCCTCAGAGAAGGGGGAAGAACAGTGCTTGGAAGGAGCTGGCTTGAATGTGCTTCTAGACAACAACCTTGTGAGGACAGGCACACGTGGCCTGTCACCCACGTGGAAGCACTCGCCGTTTTGTGCTGTTAAGTCAATGCAGGAATCTCACTCTTGGTGTCAGTGCTGTCAGCCCGCTGGAAGTGAGGCTCGTAGGAGATGAAGCTCTTTGTGAGGCAAGAGGAAGCCCCAAATCCTTGAAGACAGGGCAGCCGTAGCTGGGAAGTGCTGGTTTCGAATGACTGTGATCTAACACCATCCTTTGGTACCCTTGTAGAAGGTCGTCATGCTTTCTTCTCAGCATTGTCCGTGCCCTTCACCTTCCTGCCCCTTCAGGAAGGTGACAGCTGAAGGCGGAGGCGAGCTGTGGCTGATGCTTGGAAGCATGGTGAAATCCTGACGTCGCCCTACTAGGTCTCCCGGTTGTTTACGCAGACATCGCTCGTGGTGCTGGACGCCCAGCAATTCTGAGGGCTTGTGAAACTCATCTGGTGTTGTGCAGCAAGCCATAATTGCAGCAGAATCGTTGGAGTGTGTGTTAGACACTGCTAGTGGTTATGAGACTTCACTTCTGTGGGGATTGCTGCAGGAAAGTATGAATTCCTTTTTACTTTTCTCCCTCTTCTGTTGAATTTGGCAGACAATTCATCTTTTTTTTTTTTAAATCCAGAACTATGTGCAAGCTCATATACAAACTTGGAATGAATTCTCCTGGTTACAAAAATAGCCTTCTACATGAGATGAAGCAAAAATCTAATTGCTTTCTGAAATATTTTATGCTGTAATAAATTCAGCTCATTAGAATGGCTAATTCCTGTTTCACTGCCCCAGCATTTTATCATCGTTCAGAGCTGGGAGCAGACAGCCCAAGCACTGTCAGTTACACAATAGCCATGATGCTTTTCCAGCCCAGGGCTGTGAGGCTGGGCCGTGTTTTCTGTGTTTTCAGGCACCGCACGAGGCCCAGCAAGCCCGCAGCATCAGAGCGGGGAGAGGGAAACCAGACTCTCAGCTTTTCATAATCAGAATTTCCTGAGCAGCCATTAATACTTTGTTCTAACAGAGGAAGCAATTTACTGGGAGGAAACAGCAGCCCATTTTGGAAATGTTTCCTTGCATGGTTTTAACATCCCTCGCACCAAAGAACCTCACGTGGCCCGGAGCATCTCCTGCAGCGCAGGTGCCCTCAGACCCACCGCGCTCCTCCTCGGTGCTGCCCGGGGGTGGGTGCTGGTGCTTCCCTGTTCCTGAGTCTAGAGCTTTGCCTGTCCCCAGGTGTCTGTGCCCTCTGGTAGCTGGTTATGAGTTGCTGGGCTCTCTGCAGGGAGAGCTGCTAGGTGCACGTCTGCAGTCACTGAGGGGCGAAAAAAAGACATCTTGGCAGAGGGACGCAGCTTTGCTCCACGGTGGGCAGGTGAGATTGGAGAGGCGTTGTGCAGCTCTTGAGCTCAGCTTCCTACTGCATGGTCGCCGAACCAGAGCAACATCCACTAGCGCCCTTGTGGAGCAAGGCAAAATGTGCACCAGGGTCAGGGGTGCGGGGGTGAAGAATCTCAGGTTTTTTGGGTTATCTGCCCCTTCCTGGGCATGGGGGGAGTCCTCTGTCCTGAACATGCGTGTGCTTCATTGTTTGCCTCGTTCTTGACTGTCAATGTCTGCCTGAGTGCTGAGCTACAAAAAGTGTGTGTGTGAGGGGCACGATGGCCATGACCTGCTGTACGTTGAACAGCTGTGTGTAAGGCTGAGTGCCCGTATCGTCTGAGTGACAGCGCTACAGTGCTGTGAGCTGCGCGTCTGGGGCACATCTCAGTTATTTCCCTTTGCTTTAAAAGACTGTTGAAGGCTTAAACTGCACCTTACAGCTGTAAGAATTCCACAGGCAGTAGCACGGGGTGGAAGCTGCAGCTGAACAGTGGCAGTTTCTCTGGACCTGTGGTGGCGGTTTCTCTGTGCTGTTCCAGCACAACGCTCAGTGCTGGATGCTCGCCTTTCTTGTCCCGTGTCAGTCTGAGCTCTGCAGGCATCCCTCAGCTAGCACCTGAGAGCCTTACAGCTCCTTTATCTGAATTTCCAGTAAAAGGGCTGTAGCAGGGCTGATAGCTCCTTCTGTGGCCAAGCTGTGCCGTAAGTGTCCTTGATTCATCCGTTACTGGAAACGTTTTGATAACTCACTTTGTTTGCATAGCCATGCAGGGGGATCAGGGAGAAGGCTTGCTTTTGCTGTGGACATAAGCAGCAAAATGTAAACTGTTATTTTTGTTCCTGTGCATGTGGTTGGGTTGCTGGTTTGACATTAAGAACAAATGACTACTGTGTCCTTTTAAACATAGGATGCTCTTTATCTGCGGTCCTCAAGTGTCCTTTTTTTGGGGTCAGATGGAACAGTCTGTCTGATTTTAGCTAATTGGTACAAATGCTGTAAATAACCCAGCCCCCAAAGCGCGGTCTGAGCCTGGCTGAGATGCGCTGCAGCTGGTGGGTGCTGCCCTGGGGAGCAGGGGGAAGCGGGTGCTGCTGCCTGGCTGGGACACGCTGGCTGCAGCTGTGGCACAGGTTTGATGCTGAGCTGGGCAGAGCAGAGCCACGAGGTTGGGCTGCTGCTGAGCCCACAAGGTCACCGAACACCCAGCACATCTGACTCAATCCAGCAGCGTCTGCTTCCCAGACAGTAAGCAACTTAAAAGTGCGAGGAGTCTGTCTAGAGGTTACAAGTGGAAGCTCGTGCACCAGCACTGCCTCTTATCACACAGTATGTTTCCTTCCCTGTAGGCTTTAACCAGTTTTTTTTTTAACACCGAGCAGTATCAGGCCCTTGTAGAAGTCTGGAGAACAACTGATTGTTTTAAGGGATGTGAAATGAAATCACGTGTTGGTTGCTTACTCTATGGAGAACGGAGGAGCAGCTCCCCACACCTCAGCTGCGGGGGACGCACTGACAGAAGCGTTTGGTGTCCGGGGTCAGCGCGCTGCCTGCGCACGCGGATGTCACTGCGACCCCCTTGCAGGAGAGGTTTATGCAGACTAAGCTTGCAACAGTTAATTTTGGCATACAGTTGCCCTTGGTGGTATGTGGAGCATTCTGTAGCTTCATTGTTCCTCTCCTTCCTCTGGAGCTCGTGCAGAAATGTCAGCGTTCTTCAAATGCTGCGCCTACATGCGGAGCTCAGGGACAGGCCGGCGCTCTGGATTTCTGTATTAAATGTGAAATTTCACGTCTAGCCTAAAAAGAGTTTTTTGCAGCCTCAGCAGCACTGCTAGAGGGGAAGCAGGGTTTTCAGCCTGGGGCCGGGACCCCTCGGCCCTTCCAAGCGGCCACCTCCTGTGCGGTGCCTGCAGCGACGGCAGCTGACGGGCTGGCAGACCTCGGCTGCGTTCGTGCTGAAAGAGGAACAGTTTTCCTCCCTGGGGTGTGAAGTGTGTCTGAGTGACCCCAGCTGTGTACTTCAATGCTTTGTGAATGTTTTGAGTTTGTGTCTGCGCCTGGATGGGCAAAAATACACTTCTGAGAGCCTGGTAGAAACGTGCCCACAGCAGCTGGGTTTGATTTCTTGCCTGCAGGAGAATCTCTTGAAATACTTTCAAAAATGTTGAGAGATGGGAACTTTGCGCGTGGTTTGAAGAGCACTTCCTTCACCAGCAGGCTGCGTTCCCAGCTTCGAGAGGATTACAGATGTGAATGACCTTGACTGGTTTAAGAGCCGAGCTATCCATTAATCAGCAGTAATGCCCGAGCTGGAGCAGGCCCTTGCTGAACTGCCCGTCGCCATCACGGCTCCTCTCAGCAAACAGAGCGTGACCACGCGGAGGGCTGGGCGAAACACGGCGGGACTACAGGAGAGTAAATTGTCCTAGCGCTGGCAGGGGAGTTGGGGGTCCTGCTGCCAGTGGTGGTGGGCTCCCTTCCCCGAGCCTGGCTCAGATTTGCTCGAGGGAGAAGTTTATCCCCAGCTGGCAAGTTTTTGGGAAACAGCTTCACTCTGTTGCACAACATCAGCAGCTGAATGCTGCTCAGTCAGGAGCAGGCAGAACTGCTCTGATGTCTCTCAGTAATTAGTATTTACTGCAAGCCAGTTGTGTCACATGTATTTTAATTAATGGGTGGCTGGGAAGAACACCAACACCTGATGAGAAACCTTCTGAAGCGATTTATTTTTATTATTTTTGAGAGCAGGTATCTCTGTGAAGCCCTCCAGTTTGAGCAGAGTTTATGGGGTGAAGTGAATGCCCTCAGCCCAGTTTTGGCTGGGAGGTTTTGGGGTCAGCAGTGGCCTGGGCAGCCATGGTCTCTTGAACTGAAGCTCTGCCCAGGTTGGGGAAGCTTGGGACCCTCCTGGTCCTGCGTGGGGTTGGGCTGTGTGGGCTCTCCAGAACCCTTCACAGGTTTCTCCTGGTTTTGGTAGTGTTGTCTTCAGCCCCATACTCCTGCAAATTTCTCTTGCTAACTGTATCCTTTATCATGCAATGCCAGTTTTAGCTAGGTTTGCTTACAGATTGGAGAGGTATTAGGAAATATTAGTGCTTATTTCCCAGTTCACTGTCAATTACTCTGACTTTAAGCACTTTTCCTGGCAGTTCTGTTCCCGGTCTGACAATGCCTCGTCAGTGTGCTTTTCCCCTCCTTTCTCTGCCGTGTTTCACTGCCCATCTCCTCCCAGTTTGCCCTGACTTACAGGGCAGAATGATCAGTGGCTTCCAGGATTTAAGCAGATTGATTTAAGTCTGGTTGCTGTTGGAGACCTCCCTTTGTGACTCTTAGGTCTGCTGGAGATGCTTTCTGTCCATATTTGCAGTGGTAGCTTCCAAAGGAAGCCTGTCTGGCCCCAGATATTCCCTTTGAGTGAGAGTATAGATTTTTTCAATGAAATGCTTTAGAGTATTTGGATTTTCATAGTAGAAGCAAGCTTCACTGTTAGACTGAAGACTGCTGAATGTTACATAGATATTTTTGCACCAAAACAGTAGCAAATACACAGAGACTGGGAATTCCTGCATGCATTTGGACGTCTGCGGGACAGTTTTCTTCGTTGCACTGCAGAAATAAAAATGCTCCTGAAACCACTTAGGTACCGAGCTGCAGCACCTACAATGGGAGCCCGTGTGTGTGTCAGGATTCGGGCTGGACCTCGCCCGGGGCTGCGTGGTGGAGCGCTGTGTGGCCAGCAGCAGCAGGCACGGCGGGTCACCAGGCGGGTGGGCAAACCGCTGGAGCGGGACTGGCCTGAACCGTGCGGCGTGCTGCGGATTTGCTCTGCGCTACGAGATTTAAAACGTTTCCTGCAGCTGTTAGGTGCTGTAGGGCTGAGGCTGAGGAGCTGGCTGTCTCTTCAGTTAGCTGGAACTTGACTGGCTTCAGCAGGAATCCTCTTGGATGAGGCTTGTTAGGCCAAAGGCAAATTTCCTGTGAAAACCAGAGGGAAGGCTGGGATGGCAAATGGCCACGGACCTGCACCTTCCACTGTCTGGGCAGCATGGCACAAGGATCAGTATTTTGCTAAAGGAAAAGGTTGAAAAAGTTTTATTTTCATTTTGATGTAGAAGCAGATTTTGACACCTTAGGCTTGTCACAAAGCAACCTTCTGATTGCCCAGCTCGCCGTGTGAATAACCGCTCTGTTCTCCACTTTTGGTCTGCACAGATCACTTGGTGGCCCACGGACGCATGGCGGAGAAGGAGGCTCGGCGAAAGTTCAAGCAAATAGTGGCTGCTGTCAACTTCTGTCACTGCCGTAACATCGTGCACAGAGACCTCAAGGCAGAAAATCTGCTTCTGGATGCTAACCTCAACATCAAAATAGCAGGTGAGCTAAGACTAGCGGTGCGGGAGGAAGGCAGCTGCTTTCAGAAGTTAATAAATGTAGGCATTGGCTGCTTCCAGGTATTCAGAAAGAAGGAAGCACAGTGCAGCTAAAGGAAGCTTTGGATTTCTCTGTGGCCTGCTGCCCAGAGCTCAGACTGGCAGGTTATAGCCAGGAGATTTATATCTCCCTTCAAGTACTGTAAAATAAAATTATTTTGTTTAAAAAGAGAAAAGAAAAAAGAAAAAAGCAGATGTGGCTTCATAGGCAAATATGCAGCTACAGGTATTGCAGTGTTCAAATACATGGGTAGTGGCCAAGAGTAATAAAAAAAAAAATTGACCTTATTCTGAGACCTGTTGGCAGCTTAGGATTTCTTTGAAGCAGGTCAGACCAGGTGAGAGAGAGAGAATGGAAAATAAGCGTGGCAAAGTTCGTGGTGCAGAAGTGAAGGGGAGGAGCAGTCTTGGAGTAATGTCACCATCTTGCTCTGACAGGGCAAGGAAATAGCCCCTGTGATTTGGGTCTTTTGTTCACTGCAGGAGAAGGAGCTGAAGCTACCAAAAGCCAGGCCCTTCCAGTCTGTCCCCAGTGTTTTGCTGATGCGGTGTAGGTTTGTTTCACTGGCAACTGCCCTGCCAAGAAGCTTGCACCTTGGGCAGTTTGTAGGCTGACCTAACACGTCTGCCTGCCCGCTGCTCTTGTGCGTGGCAATGCGCCTTGGCTGTTGAGCTCTGTGATGTGCTAACTAGACCTGACTTCATTTAGGTTTATGGGATTATGTAGTAACTGATTGAAACAAGAGGATTTAACACTGCACTGGTCATCTCATTTCATGGCTTTGGCTCTGGAACAGCCAGTGCTCACCATTTAATTCTACTAGAGCCTAATGCACACCGGAGTGTTTTCGGAAGGCGCTTTGTTACCCCTCCTCTGTCTTAATAAGCTTCCTTGGAGAGCTTGTCAGCTTTTACGAGGGTTTGTAAATTGAATTAAAAAAAAAAAAAAAAAGTGCCTAAGACTATAACTTGCGGCACAATTTTTCAGTCTGGCTGAAAGGCAGAGAGGCTGCTCAGGAAGTCTGTGTAAGCAGCACTTTCTGGTATCTGTTTTATGCAAACAGACGCACTAATGATTTGAGGCCATCGTGTGTCCAAGGGGTAAAATGTAATCTGTGTGTATGGGGCAAGGGCTCCTAGCAAACTGGAGAGAAGAGAAAAAAATACTTGAAAACTAACCCGGGAAGAAACTGGAGTACAGCTCGGTTTCTTAAAGAGAAGTCCATGTGAGCACGCTGACGAGTTCAGTGGATGCCTGAAAACTGCGGAGACTTTTTATGTAGGGAAGATGGAAACTATTTTCCTTCCAAATTTCTGCTCCCTGAATGGTCTCGAGAAGGTATTTCCCACCCTGGTGGTGGTAGTGTTTTACTTGGCAGGAAGCTGTAGCAGATTTGAAAAGTAGCCTGGAAAAGCTGATTTATGGTATAGGATTTTCCGAGTATTAAGTTTTGTCCCTATAACTCATCAATTGCAACTTGACACCAGTTCTTCCATTGTTTCAAGAGAAAAAAAAAAAAAAAAAAAA
>VXAV01004043.1:17458-46717 GCA_013399715.1 Alectura lathami
AAAAAAAAAAGGCGGTGATAGCAGCTGATGGCTTTCACTCTCGGCCTTCCAGAACAAACACTGCAGACACGCACAAAGCCCTGTCTCGCAGGGTGGAGGATCAGCAAAACCTCCGCTGCCAAGCCGGTTAACGCTGTCAGGCTCGAGCCTCTTCCATCACGCCTCTCACATATCTGCAGCTTCCAAGCGGAACACCCGGCGTGCCTTCTGGCAAACCCTGGCCAGTTTTTTTCTGGCAGGTGGCGGTGATGCTGATAGCCTGAGGGGTGCAGGCAGCCGCAGCGTGTCACCTCGGCCACCCGGGACAAGAGCCGTGTGGTTCTGATGGGTGTGTGCCCAGCCCTCAGCAACCGGTGCAACTCCAGCAGCTCTGGGAGCTTTGCAGACCTTTCAGGTTGCCACCAGCGCAGATTTCCTGGCACAGTGCTATTGGTCTTCCTGCATTTGCAGCAGTGCATTGCTGTGACTCATGACACTGGCAGCACAGAAGTGGGTTAATGCTGCTGTTTCCACTAGGTGGTGGCTAGAGGTGTGCCTGCTTTTTGGACTGACTGTGGCTGCACAGTTTTTCCGTGCACAGCACGCTGGCTGTGACGCTCTCGCTTTTCCCATGGATGCCTTTTCCCCAGCGTGCCTCCTCGGGCTGAGTCAGTAGCTGCTGGCACTGTGCTCCCTTGTGCTCCCAGTCAGAGAGTTCAGCCAGGAGTTGGGATTATTGCTAAACACCCAGGCCTTCCTAGGATATGATTTCAGACAGGAATCCGATCTATGCGTTGCTTTGCATTCGTTTGCAAGAGCCTGCTCGCCTTCAGAGATAAAAAGTCCCTGCAGCACCGAGCAACAGCAGCTCCCTCAGGCTGTGCTCCGAGGGACCCGAGGAGCGGACCCACTTGGCTGTAGTGCAGAGGTGGTTTTTAGGTGTTTTCCCTGTATTGCACCATCATGATGACGTTTGGTTTGTTCTCCAAAATGCTCTTTTCCCTCTGCTCTGTTTGTGGAGTGGGACCTGGTTGCTCCCCGGCGATTTGGATTGCTGTGTCGTTGGACTGGGGTGACTTGTCGGAGTTTTTAAGAAGATGTATTTCAGACAGGTGTTTTTGTTTGCTTTAGCATTTGGGGAGGTTTGGGTTTTCATTCTGTTGTTGTTGCTGTGGGGTTTTCAGATTCTCCCCCTAACTCAGCTTTCAGTGCCGTTTTCACCCCGTTTGGCCACAGTTCATCGAGCACCAGAGCAGTGCCTCCCACGTGGAGCTCCGGGCTGCACAGCCCCGGCCCCAGCTCCGGCAGGGACGCGCGGTGCAGCCCCACCTGGGCCCAGCAGCGTGGGGTGAGGCTGCAGCTCAGCTCCCTGCAGCCAGAGCCTTCCCCTTCTGGGTCCGGGTTAGCTGTGGAGCTGCTGCACGTCTGTTCGATGGCTGCGGCCGCACGCAGAGCCCTGGGGTGCTGCAGAACGCGCTGCAGGATGTGCTGCCTTGCTGCTGTGGGGCAGGGCTGCTGGGTGCGCAGGGCGAGCGGGGCTCGGGAACGCCGTGTTCCTGCGCGGTGCCCAGGGTCCCTAGGGAGCGGCACGTCCTTCTCCCTGCAGTTGTTTTGCCTGTGCCAGCGTTTGCATTGCTACAAAAGTAGTGGTTTGTTGTTTGTTTTTTTTTGTTTGTTTGTTTTTTTAGCAGATGTTTGCAGTGAAACTTTCTCCTGTCACGTTTGCACTGGTGCCACCTCAACACTCTAGAGCAGGAAAATAGAAATTGCCCCCTTGCCTCACCCAGCACTGGTCAGCACGCTGCTGCTGCAGCCCTCCCTCTAACGTCTCCAGTGCTTCCCTGCAGCCACAGGCTTGGGCAGGCGAGGTGCTGAATCTGCTGGTTGGGAAATGTGGGTGGTTCCCAAAACACCACAAAGCCCACTCCCTGTATGAAAGGATGAATAAAAGTAAACCAGAATAATTTGCTCAAAATATCACTGAGTTGTGAACTACCAGACCGCCAGCGTGTTCTTGCGCAGTTGGAAAGAGTTTACAGAAAACTTGACTGTGAATGCTTTGTGATTAGGAGCCACAAATTTATTTAGTGCTGCAGATATTATTGCTTGTTCTGGTGGAAATAGCTCAGGCACTTGTTAAGAATCCCACTGTAAATGCCAGACAGCAAATCAAAAGCTTAGGGAGGTGGAAAAGACCATTAGGCAGCTATTTGCTGTGTCCCTCAAATTAGTCTTCCTAAAGTCGTCTGTTCTTGTGTTTTTGAAGCTTAGATTATTCTGTTTCCTATGGTAACAACCCAAAGCATGTTTCAGTGCCTGGTTTTGATGCTGTGATGCCTCTAAGGGACACTTCCAGTCCCCGTGCGCTGTTCTGAGCTGGGGCCCGAGCCACGCTGTCTGTCCTCCAGGTGTTGCAGCAGGAACACCCCATGCTCAGTGGTCGCCTCGGTGAGATTTTGCCCCCTGTGAGGATGGGGAGAGAAGCTGGCTGTCACCTGAAGGAGAGGAGTGTAGTCACCTGAAATTCGGTCTTGGAAAGTCCTGCAAGGAGGTTGCAAGCAGGAGCACGAACCAGCCAGTTAGTGCATTCCGTGGCGTGCCAGCTGGGTTTGCTGAGCTCCCCACACAGAGGGTTTGCCGTGCTCTGTTAAGGTTTTTTTGTCCAAAAGGTGATACCTGCTCTGCTTTCAGCATGGTGACATCAAATGTCGTAGGTCACACTTGTGGTTTTATGTGGTTTAGGAAAGCAAACCTTCACTGATGGCTAAAGAATGCACGCTTATCTTCTGAAGCATGGGCAAAAGACTGTAAGGAGAAATAAGCAGATAAAGCCAAGATGACTGTTCAAGGTGAATGTGCATTTCTTTCAAGAAATGGGGGGAAAAAGCCTTGTGTTTTGCATCTCAAATATTTTTTCCATTGGTGTGCGTGTATCGCAGTATTCATTTTCAGGCAGGTTCTGCTGAAGAGCAGCGGGGTCTGGTGTTCCAGTGACAGGCAGGCCACACCAGCTCCACGTTATCCCAGATGTGCTGCAGCGATGGACTCGCAAACAACGTTACAGCTCTTCCCGAAAGTTCTGTTACTTCCTGCAGCTGCGCTGTCCGTTTTGGCCGTGATGGCTTTCGGTTCCATCAGTCTGAATCTGCAAATGGAGTATTTCCGGCCTGCCTTGTTCCTTCCAGCCTGCCGCGAGGAGCTGCTGCTCGTGCAAGTGCTATGAAAAATGTCCTTGTTGCTGTGGGTCCCTGTCCACATGCATTAGTGTCGCTCACCCTCCTGCTGGCACACTTGTAGCAGAAAACAGGGAAAGCAGTTTGCAAATAGCCGCCGTGGTACGGCTCCTCTGGTAGAAATTGCTTCGAAGGTCGCCCTGCCCACGGGACGTGGAAACCCCTCTCTCTTGCTGTGGATTTGCTTTTATTCAGCTGAGACAGAAAAAGAAAGAAATGAGTAATGAGAATTCCTTCTTTTTATTTAAAAAAAATAAAAATAAAATAAAGCTCACCTCTCTAGAGTGCAGATGGTTGTTTCTCTGCTCGTTCCAGTAGAGGCCTCAGCTGTGTGCCAGGGGTGGCAGGTTAATTAGCAAAGAATGCCTTTAGTGCCCGCATAAGCTGACGGTTGGCTGCCCCTAAGATTAAGACCTTTCTTCTGATTTCTCTTTCAGGATTTATTATTTGCTGTGGGTGAATGGTTTGACTTGGTTTGTGGGGCTGCCCACCAGAACTGAAGTTTCCAGCTCGTGTAGTGCTTTCTGGAAAATAAATCAATTTCCTGTTCTTTTTCCCTTTGTCAGCGTTCCGTCTTTATTGGCAGCTGCCCTGGTCCTAATGAAGCTGTGAAGCTTGTTGTCAGAGAAGCTGAGGGTTGGAAATCAGTACCTGGATGTATGTCTGCTCTCTTGAGTACCATGGAAGTCTCCTTCCAAAGCATTCACCTGGCTTGCGGCATCCCTAGCTGATCTGATTGCTGCTTTCTTGACTCCAGTGTGGAAATCGCATCTGAGAAGTGAAGAGCAAACCTTTCAGATCTTTGTGTTCTCATGAGCCCAAGCAGTATAGCTGTAGTGTGTGGAAGGGACCCGGCCTGTGGTATCTTGCCACGGGTTGTGCAAATGGGGTGAATTCTGCGCTGTGTGAAGTGGACGTGCAGCGGTCAATGCTTGCCTGTCTCTCCTCTCGGTGCAGAGGGAGGCACGCTGCAAGCTGTCGAGGTGCTGTCAGCTTTGCTCGTTCTTTTCCTGCCTCTTCTGCACTCCTGTTTTTCTTAGGTCCGGTATCAGTTATCCACTGTGGCGTTACGTGTGACTTCGCTAGACACAGCAAATCACTGAAGCGCCGTTCGTTTACAGCAGTAGGGTGGCTCACGTTCCACTAAACTGTCCTCTTTCTTCTTTCAGACTTTGGGTTCAGTAACATCTTCACACCTGGCCAGCTGCTGAAAACCTGGTGTGGGAGTCCTCCCTACGCGGCTCCAGAGCTCTTTGAAGGGAAGGAGTATGACGGGCCCAAGGTGGACATCTGGGTATGCAGCGAACCTCTCCCTCTTTTACCTGGATTTCATTGTTGCTCCGTTTGTTTGGCTTTGCTTCTCGAGTTCTTGGAACGTGACTTGGAGAAAAGCCCTACAGCAAAAGGAAAAAAATTAAGGGGAGGTCCAAGATAGGCTTGGGCTCTTGGCTTGTTCAGCCATGGGCTTCTGGGGCTCCAAAGACAGTCTAAGTTAGGCCTGAAGGTTAAAGGAGAAACCGGGCTGTCCCGGGACTGAGACGTCACGAGGCCCTTTCCAAGGAGTTGCTCTTTCTTTGTTTTTATAATTCCGCTTCAAGAATATGTCCTGCCCTTAGCCACAGCCTGACTACCCTCTGTCTGCCCGCAGAGCCTCGGCGTGGTGCTGTACGTGCTGGTGTGCGGCGCTCTGCCCTTCGACGGGAGCACGCTGCAGAACCTGCGCGCCAGGGTGCTCAGCGGCAAGTTCCGCATCCCCTTCTTCATGTCCACAGGTGAGGGGTGTGCAGGGCCTCGCTGCCCGCAGGCTTTTGGAGGCACGTAGAGGTCAATGTACCCGTTGATTTGTGTGCCAGGAAGCCTGTCAGCTGGCTGGTGCTTTGCAACAGAAGCAAGACGAGTTTTGAATCTCAAATTCAGAAACTCAAATATTCTTGTTTAAAAATCTCGATTTTCATGTGTACAGAGCTGCAAACATTAGCAAAGATATACTCTTACTAAATTCTGGGAAGTGTGAAAGCTAAAAATGGAATAGTGATGTAGTAATACAGAAGCTTTCACTGTGTCTGCTTTAGAGAAGAAGCTTTTTACAGCATCATGGCACATTCATTTCCTGCAGTAGCCCCACCGCAAGTGAATGTCCATGTCCTGTTTCTGCAAGTGTGTTTCTGAATGCCTAAGTAATTAATGTTGTTTCTGAAAAATGTGATTAATTCTCAGATAAAACCAACTTCACTTAAGAGCAGCTCATATTTTATGGTACCTTTGAGTGGAAAATTTGATGGAGGATAAAAAAAAAAAAAAAGGCACACTGCTCCAGTTCCAAGCTGAGCATCTCATCAGACTCGCGTGCTCCAAGCTTGGGTCAGGTGGTGGTGCCACGCACTGCACCGTGGCAGCTGCCTGAGAGAGGTGTTCCTGCAGCAGCACGGCGCTGGCAGCCCCAGCCATGATGCTGTGGTTTGCTCCTCAGCCCCAAAAAGCCAGTTGTATCCCTCAGTACAGGGCAAGACAAGCAGGGACAGGGTGACAGCGTGCCACCTAGGGGTGCTGGCAAACAGCACAAGGGCACAGTGGCCTGGCTGGCTTCCTCCCTAGCATGGGGAAATCCTGACAGTTGTCTGCACAGAGCATGCAATGTCTGCAGCTGAGTGGTACGTGGAATGGGTGCCAGGTGCAGGAGGAGGGGGGTGTTTTGCTGTGTATGATTTCCTACAGCAGGGAGTGTGTTGCTTGGAAAGAAAGACTTGCTTTTGCCTTTGTGGCACAAAGCTGCCTGCTGCAGAAGTCTTGCCCCTCCCTGTGGGTGCTCAGCGCTCTCTTCCCTTGCAGAATGTGAACACCTGATCCGCCACATGCTGGTCCTGGACCCAAGCAAGCGCCTCTCCATGGAGCAGATCTGCAAGCACAAGTGGATGAAGCTTGGGGAAGCAGATGCGGAGTTTGACAGGGTGAGAGGCTGAAGTGAGCTGGTGTGTGAGTGGGTTTTGCCCAGCGCATGCAGCACTGCAAATGGGCTCTGGGCACGTAGTGCCACAGCGTTCATTTCGGCTGCTTGGGAACTCTCTTCCCAACTGCTTTCCCACTTTGTCTGTGTCTCCCTTGTCTTGCTTTCCACACCATTCTTTACCTCTGAATACTTTATTTTTTCCCCTTTGAACTGATGTACCATCAGCCTTCAAAGCTCACGCCAGCTAGCAGCCTGAGCCTGGTGAATTGGCTCTTTGGAGCGTTATGACTCATCAGTGTGCCTTGGGGAACGTAAGCACTGAAGTCTGTGTCTGTGCTCTTGCAGCTGATAGCAGAGTGTCAGCACCTGAAGACTGAGAGGCAGCTGGAGCCGCTGAACGAGGACGTGCTGCTGGCGATGGTGGACATGGGGCTGGACAAGGAGCGCACCGTTCAGGTACCGCACCGCAGCCGGCTGCCGTGTGCTGCCTCTTCCAGCTGGAGAGAAAATGCCTGCTTGTTGCTTATCACGTGGCATAACTCAGGATGGAGCTTATTTCATGGCTTGACAGAAAGGGTTGACCACTTCTTCCTTGTCTTTTTTTAGTCATTAAGAGCTGATGCTTACGATCACCACAGTGCGATCTACAGCTTGCTCTGTGACCGCCAGAAGAGGCACAAGAATCTGCGCATCGCGCCGTCTCCAAGTATACCACGGACCATGACCTTCCCCACCTCTGCCAACATCCAGGTAGATCCTGCTTTTGTATAACGTTCTTCCAGCGCTGGTAGGCCAGCCAGTCCCTTACCTGCTAAGCTTAGGCTTGCTTGTGAGTGTCCTTGTTGTGGCAGGAGTGTCAAAATCTTCCTTGTCTGAGAACTTCACATGTATTTGGGGTGCCCTAATTGTGAGATTAAGAAGAGTTTGTTGACTGTGAGTTTACCAAATATTCTTCAGACAAAATCCAGTCCTAGTTAACCCAGTGACAGAAAAAACAAGGTGAGGTTTACTGGATAGGAGCTAGAGTTTACAGACCAGGGCCACTGCGTGATGCTGCTGCTTCACCTTGCAGTGCTATCCAGGAAATGATTATTTGCTTTAAGAGAGGCCAGATCGTAAGGGAAGCAGAAGAGATGCTGGCCCTGCCTGAACAGAACTGAGGAGAGAGAGGGAAAATGAGGCAATCCCTTAAGAATGGAGGACATGCTCACTGTCTCCAGGGCAGTCTCTGTTCCTGAGCGGTTAGGTCTGTTCATTGCTGTTAATCCAGCGGAGTTTGTGAGGGGGTTGTGAGAGATGCTAGCTTCGTGTCTTCTGATTTTTGATCCCTCTGCTCGGCAGACGGAACAGACAGGCAATGCCATGAGCATCAATGTGCCACAAGTCCAGCTCATCAACCCTGAAAACCAAATCGTGGAGGTGAGGCACTCCCCTTGACAAGCCCTGCAGGTTCTTTTTCCCAGACTTGCACTGAAGCCTTTTGCTTGATCCTCACATTGTGTTTCATCATCTCCAATATTCTGCCTGCCCAGACTGACGGAACGATGAACCTGGACAGCGATGAAGGGGAAGAACCATCACCCGAAGCTCTGGTCCGTTACCTCTCGATGAGAAGGCACACGGTCGGAGTAGCTGACCCACGGTGAGTGTTGGGCTCTGCCTCCCTGATGGAGGATTCAGGACACTCTTCCTGCTTGTAAACCCTATCTTCAGTAGACTTTGGGGGCAGTGCCTTTTTAGCCTTCTGTGATCTCTTGTTAACGAGTGGTGATGTGTGTGTGTGTATCTGTATCATAGCTGGTATCCAACTTCTGATTTCCTGCTCCTGCTGAGTGGCTTGGAGTTACTCTTGCAAGCTCAATTTTTGCTAAATGGGAAAAGAAATTCGTGGGGTCTCTTCAGCAAAAGTGTCTTCAGCGCACAAAATATCAAAATATCCTTGTCCCATTGCACAACTTGGTTTGTGTTTGAGCTGAGGAAGAGATCCTTCTCTTCTTCCTGATTAGCTCTGTGTAAGCTTATAGCTGTGTTGACTGTTGTGCAGGCCAGTTTCTCACCTGAGCAGCACTGCCATCTTGTCCCAGCTAAGTCTTTGTGATAAATGCTTTCAAGGTTAATACAAAGAGAAAATGCTGGGAAAGCTTAACCTGGGGCGGGGGGGAATGTACAAGTGAAAACTGAAAAGTGGCCTGGCCGCTTCCTGTGACCGTTTTCCAGTGCGATAAAGTTTTTTTGTGAAGGGGGAGGCTGAGTGTCCTGAGCCCACGGGCGGTTCTCTTTGCATCATTGCTAAGTGTCCTGTCTATAAATGTTTCACAGGACGGAGGTGATGGAAGATCTGCAGAAGCTCCCGCCCGGCTTCCCTCGCGTCACTCCTCAGGCTCCATTCCTGCAGGTGACCCCGAATGTGAACTTCATGCACAATGTGCTGCCTAGGCAGAACCTGCAGCCCACGGGTCAGCTGGAGTACAAGGTACTGCCCGGTGCACGTGCTTCCTGCTGCAGGCTGTGCCACAGCATCTGTGTGTGGTTGTGCGTTTGTGCTCGTGCTTCCTCTCTCACTCTGCCAATTCCTTGGACTCCATGAGCTTCAAGAGTTAGACTCTTGCTGCTGCTTGAGGTATCATTGTGGCTGGTTACTTAAACTAAGAATGAAGGAACACTGCAATATGGAATTCACGGATGGGCTGGGGAGAGGCAGGATTGTGCTGCCTGGCTTTGGAGCTGCAGGTGGCAGCCTGCCTGCTAACGAAGGCAGGATGCTGGGAAATGGGGAGTTAAACGCGACTTTTGCGCTGGCACTGCCTCTCTCTGCCCCGCTTCAGCTCGGTGATAATTCCCAGTTCAGTTGGTGATAATTCCTCATTTCTGCTGAAGCCCAGGAGGCTCCTGTTTTCTCATGCTGATGTCTCAGTGTGTGGCCTTGGGGTTCCAGAAGGATCCGGCTCCTGGTTGGTAACTGCGCTGTGTGTGCTTCCCAGGAGCAGTCCCTGCTGCAGCCCCCCACCCTGCAGCTGTTGAATGGCATGGGCCCTCTGGGGCGGAGGGCATCGGACGGCGGAGCCAACATCCAGCTCCACGCACAGCAACTGCTGAAACGTCCTCGAGGGCCGTCTCCGCTCGTCACTATGACGCCAGTAAGTAGCCAGAGGAAAGAGCAGAATTGGTGAAGTGGTTAAAAATAAGTTCTCCTGGAGGCAGGTCACAGCAGACTGAGCAGTGGACTCAGGCTGTCGTACTCGTGGAAGTGCAGCAGGGATCGGGCCTTCTGGCTGCCAGAAGGATTCCCCCAACTCAGGAGTGGTGGGGTGCCCTGACCCCTTGTAGGAGAGCTTCTGTGGTCTCCTGTGGCTGGAAGCTGAGATGCTATTCCTCTTTGGAACTGACGGAGGGTTTGTGAACTTTTTACTACAGCTGATTTTCTTGTAATATACATTCTTTCTTCCTTAATGTATGTGCATCGATGAATTTTCGTGCTAGTACCGCAAGAAGCAGCAGCCTCGTACAGGCAGTTCTGTAGGGGGGAAGGAATGTGGGAAGGGGTTCTTGGCTGAGTGCCCTGGAGCTGGCATCTATTGCTGTGGAAGCCTGTTTGGAAAGGCCAGGTGTCCGCTGTGCGGATGGGACCACGCTGGCTGCCTTCTGGAGCCCATGGCTTCTCTTCTCCCCGCAGGCCGTGCCAGCTGTCACCCCCGTGGACGAGGAGAGCTCCGATGGGGAGCCAGATCAGGAAGCTGTGCAGAGGTAACCCCCAGTCTGTTAACATTTGCCCTTCCTACCCTCAAAGAGGCTCACCCTGTGGTGTTCCACTGCCAATTAAAACATGAGCAACCTCATCATAGGCAACAGCATTAATTACAGTGAAGGCTTAACACTTCTCTTGTTCTTGTGGGTGTTGATTACTGTGGGCAATTATTCCTCTGACGCTACTAGGTGCTTATAAAACTGGATTTCCCCTGAAATTCTGTAAGCTGCTAGAGCAGTAGGTTCTCTAGAAACTCTGGAACTGCTAAACTCCTTCGCTTAGTGTGCACCAGCATGCAATCCACACTAACCTGCAAAATGAGTGCTAAGTGATTCACCCCTCCCTGCTGAGTGATGGAGGTAGGAAGATCTCATCTGTGGCCTTGGGTGTAAATGCAGCTTTTGTATCAAGACATGCAGTAAACATCCAACTCTGATGCCTTAAACAAAGTGAGCTTGCTGGAAATACAGGTACCTCTTGGCTTCTAATTTTAGCAGTAGGGCTCAAAATAGTCTGCTCCAAAAAGAGAAGGACTGTTAGACATCAGGCTGGAAACTTGTGTTCTCTCTGTCTGCTCCAGACGCATACTGGGAAGCGGGTCGAATATGCTTGTACTTTCTCAATCCATGAAAACACTAACCATGTCCTTGCTAACATCTCTCAGTAGCTTTTGTGTAGTTCCTTCTGTGCTAACCAGCTGGTGCACTATGTGTTGGGTGTGGTTATGGAGTGCTCCTGTTTCTCACCTCCAGCTTGAAAAGTTCTCTGGATTTCCCCCTGGGTTTGTACAGCCCATCGCCTCCAGTAAGACAACGATTCTTCAGGGGCTACGCTTGGGAGAAGAACTCAGTTGAGGGGTTGGTTGCAGGCAGAAATGCCGAGGTGGGCAGAGCTCATACCCCAGAGCCTTGCCAGCTCTTGTCACTTCAGTGCTTCAGAGCCCGGGGCCGTGCAGTGACAGATTGTACAGAGTGTGCTGATACTCCTTTTGCCTACCAGAGCTTGGAAGGAAGTCAAGGCTGGTCCGTGTGAAGGAACCGGCTTCCAGCTCTGCCTTAGAATTGACACAGCCCTTCAGCAGAACATGTGTTTTCTGCGTAGTTTGTTGCCACCCCTGTCTTTGCGCTCACTCTCACGGTGTTTTCCAGCTTCATGCGCTGCTGTGCATCCGCCTGCCCCAGGCAGCACGGTGAAAGAAACGAGGCCAAGCCGTGGTGTTGAGCAGGTGCAGAGCCCACACCCCCGGACACCGCGGGCTGCATTCAGTCCCTGTTAGGCTGCTGTACCCTAGCTGTGTGCTGTCCTTCCCAGCAGGGCTCAGGAACACCGACTGTCTGTGCTGGCAGCTGTGCACAGATGTGCTACCTAAAGAGCTGTTAGGAGTTGCAGTTCTGAGGCCCACAGTCTCCGCTGGCAACACCTCAGATGGCAGACAGTCTTCCTGGCTGTTCAAATCAGATAAATCTGTCTGATTCTCAGCAAGGTGACACCTGGACACCTTGCTTGGCCAGATTTTCACCTCTCCTATAGTAAAACGTAAGGCTTCAGTTGCCTGTGGTTTAAGCACTAGCTCAGCTGGAAAGATATCAAAACCCCCATGCGATATTTTGTAGGGTGCAAGCTGCGGGGGTGTCAGGATCCCACTGAAGGGCAGCCTCCTTGGACCCACAGGTCACTTTGCTGCTCTTGACTGTGCTGTCCTTAGCTCTCCCACACCACGTTCTTCCACCAGATGGCCCATCCAGGTTGTGCTTTAACTTGCTCTCCACCCCCTTGTGTTGCAACACATAGCTAGTCAGCAGAGGAGAAGGGTAAACAGCAATGCCATCAGGGACAGATGCAAATATTTAGCTTCTCAGAACAGTGCTTCGAACACTGCATGCAGCCACCAATGAACAATTTTTGCCCTTCTTAATCTGACCTTGAAAACAGCATATATACTCTGCTCTGCCCCAGGGAACAGCCACATCTCCTTTGAGCTTTGGGAAACTTTCTTCCACCCAAAACACTGTTATAGCTCATGATTGGATTGTTCCCTGGAGGTCTGAAATAAAATGATCTTAGCAAACCACAACTGTAAAGCTCTTTGGGAAACTTTCCCTGTCTCCATCAAATGGTTCTTAAACAGCTAATGGCATGGACTTTGGCAGGTTACCACAATGCTAAGCACTTTTCATTCTGTTAACTTGCTGCCTTCTGCTTAAGTGGCTTTAGTAGCTGGCAAAGGCCAATTTTGGAGGAGGCAACAATTTTTTTTTTTTTTTTTTTTGCTCGCTGCTCTTCTCTGCTTTACAAGATGCAGTTGCAGAGGTTAAAAAATGAAGGTGAGAATCCCCCCTCAGTACCCCTGTGTCACCAGCCCTTCGATCTTTGCCACAGTTACCACAGCTGCCTTGTTGCTACTGGTTCCCAAGAGCAGCAATAGCTGAGTTCATGAGCGGGCATTCACCCGCCCGTCCTTGTGCAGGCACTGAGCTGCCCCGGTGCTTGTCAGAAGCCGAGGCACCCTGGGTAGGTGCTTCGTTTGTTATCTCTTCTGGCCCCGTGCCCCTTGCTGGTCCGAGCATCGCTGCCGCCAGTTGCTGCAACCCCAGGGCACAGCTGTCAGAAGCCTGCAGCCCTTGGTGACGTCCTGGCTGTAGCAGAGGCTCTTGGTTTTGCTCTGCGTGCTCCCCCCGCTCTTAGAGGGTTTGAAAAAGAACTGAAGGGTGCTCAGTGCAGCGCAGAGGGCACCTCAGCTCAAAGCACCGATGCCAGGCTCTGGAGCAAGAGGCAGGCCCAGCGCTAGGGCTGTGGCCCCAGGGGAGGGACCGTCGTGCTGCTGGGTTCCCCTGGCTGCCCCAGCTCCGTGAGCACGGCTGGGACTAGAGGGCGCAGCGCGACCGGGCTCGGTACGGCCCTGCTGCCTGCGGTCCGTGGTGCTGCTGGGGCAGCAGAGCTCTCCTCACCCCTAAACTCTAGGGGGGGGGTCCTGCGCCGAGCTGGCCTCTGCTCGAGCCCAGGGTGTGACAGGTCAGGTCTGATGTGCAAAGGGCAGCCTGCAAGGGGGAAGTTGAGCGGCGGCTCTGCTCTCTGGCCGTGTCTTGCTAAGGCTGTTTGTGCCTTGTCTCTTGGCTCCATGAGTACCGCAGGTCTCCCTGCGCCTCACTGGGGCCTTGGGAGAGGGAGGCAGACCTGCTGCAGTGGAGTGAATCTGTACTGTAAGCAGCTGGTCACCGCGGTATTCCCCAAGGAATATACCAGCGCTCCCCTCGAGATGAGACCGTGGCCTTCCTGCTGGAAAATGCACGTGGCTTCTCTTTCCTTCTGAGGCTGTTATCAGCACACAAGCAGCTGAAACTACAGTTGTCCCTAAGCACTGAAGACCTAGCGATCTGACAGGCACAGGCAGCGTGACCGTGCCATGCTTCTCCCCAGGCATCACACAGCCCCCAGTCGTTCTGAGCACTGCAGCAAGCGTTCTTCCTTCACGTTTTCTCTGGATTATCTAACGCTCCCTGTTTTTGGAGTATCATCCCGTCAGTCTCTTATAAAATGTGCTCCTGCTTGTTGCAGATACTTGGCAAATAGGTCAAAAAGGCACACTCTGGCAATGACCAACCCTACAGCTGAAATCCCTCCAGACTTGCAGAGGCAGCTAGGACAGCAGTCCTTCCGACCCCGGGCTTGGGCTCCACACCTGGTACCCGATCAGCACCGGTGAGTAATGGCACCGGCCCTTCGGGCAGCTTTGCACCAGGAAACCTGCTCAGATGTCGCCTGGAATGGAGCACTGAGGACATCCTGCTTGGCAGGGAGGGGTGTAGAGGAAGCACCCGGAGGAGACCCCCAGGGCAGACGTGTCCCGCCACACTGGGGACGCTGGAGTTCTGCGCTGGCGTGGGCTCCGTGCCTGCAGATGCAGGCAGAGCTGGGGCAGGAGTCAGCTGGCTCTTCCCCTCCGGCCCTGTTTTTGTGGCTGGAGGTGATTTGCCAGAATGGCTGCCATCACCTGAGGGCTGGGGATAAACTGCTCGTTTTAGAGGAGAGTTTTCTCTGTTTTATTCATCAAGTTAGCAGTAGGTAGCAGATTTTCTATGGAACGTTTTGGGCAAGACTGCACCAAAAATTATCTGTGCCACAGCTTAAAAACCTCACTGTTCCGCACCAGAGTTGTTTGTTTTGACTGCAAAGTCTCTTTGCAAAGCTCGTGGAGAGCCATTTTATTTCTGATCTTTAACCCCTGATGGGAAGGATATGGGGAAGGAAGCTTGGGTGGGAAGAAAATTTGCAATGGAAAGGGGAGAACTGCTGCAGATGGTATCTAAACACACTCAAAACGTTTGGGTGGGTCATTCCTGACTGCAAGAGGTGTTAATTGGAGTCCTTGGCAGGGTACCAAACTGTAGACACTAATGCCACAGAGAGAGCTTAAAACCTGCGCTCTGAGCCCCTCAGCGCCAAAAGTGCAAACCAGCTGCAAAGTGCAGAGCTTGCTGTTGAGAAAGCAGTTGCCTACCAGGCTGGATTTGTGCTGGTGTTAAATCCTTCAGCCAGCTCACACTGGCAAGCTTGACAAAGCGTTTTTTATTGTAGCCAGATACCTGCTGAGCTGAGCACTGATGTAATCAGCAGAGACAGGTGAACTCTGAGCAGACTGAGACAGTGTCAGTGCCACGCTGGAACTCTAGACAACCAAGATAAGCACCTATACACCCCGAAGTTCCTCCCTCAGAGGTGCTTGGGGGATGGGAAGAGCAGGAGGAGGAAAGATTTCTAGGGTCACAGAAAAGCTTGATAGGAAGAGAAGTGCAGCTTGCAAAACAGCCAGAACGTGCTGTGTCCCGCCGTAAGGACCGCTTCAGATGGCAAAGGTAAGCTGGGTCGCTCATGCACTGCAGGAATGGATGCATTTTTTTTTTTTTTTAACAAACTGTTAAAACACGCTCCGTCAGTACGTTGATATCACCTCTGCCCCTTGGCTTTGGAGTCCTGAGAGTGTTTTGTTGCATCACGAACAGGGTGGTAGCTGCTCATTCCACCCGGGGTGTTGTAAAGTGCTGTGAGCCTGCCTCACATTATCTAAGAAATCATGGAAACTTCATCTGCCCGTGGCCTAAACATGTACAGAAACCACCAGCAATCTTGTGTCATCACATAAATAGACCTTGGCTATGGAACAGCTGGTGGGTTTTATTTTAGCACTTAACATATTTTAAGCCTTCTTCTTTATATACAGCACCAGTTTTGGTCATGACAACTTAGGCAGAATTGAAATACAGTGGGCAGCGTTGCTCTGCCGTGGCCGTGTGTGTTTGGGGACCTCAGCGTAATTTTTCTCTGCACCTTCTGCTTTCCACTGATGCAACAGAAGATCACATGGACCAGGATAAGGATGGGATGGTGTCAAAAAGCAGTGGCACAGCTCTGTCCTTGGAAGAAAGTCCTGTGTAATCTACAGAAACTGAAGCATGTCCTGCTAAGGCAGGCTAGGTGACAAGAGCTGAACCCAGCGTGCTGGCAGCATTCCAGCACCAGTCGTGTTCTGATAAGGGGGAGCCTCTCTGGGAGAAATCATTCTGTTTCTTGGAATGGACTTCAGCAAGGAGCAATGCTCACGGTAGCTGAGGCCCTGCCTTGTCTGCAGTAGTGCGGCTGAAGGTCACGCCAATATGCAGGTAGCTGGGGTCCTGTTGAATTTGGTGCCAGGGTGTCACAGGAGCTGGAAGGACCGTGTCTTCTTGACCTTCTCACAGGCAAAGGCTTCTGTTGGAGCCTGCACCACTAAATGTGGGTTTTGTAGTGTTAGGGCAGGCAGAGCAGCCTGCTTCTGTTCATCGTAGGGAACATGTCGATGTGTGTGGAAAGTTAGCGTTGTTAATGATGGTACAAATGTACAAAAGCTTAATGCTTGACTGCGGTAGTGGGGAGCCCCAACTTTGGGAGAAATGAGATCCTGAAAAAAAAAAAAGTCCTATTCTGGCTCCCCCTTATGGCGAAGAAGGAATCTCATTGTGAAGGGAAAGTACGTGCAATTTCTTGGGCACAGTGGCCTTGATTCTGGCTATGTCTGCTCTTCGGAGGTGCATTTGGGTGGGCGAGTTGCTGCCCAACCCTGACCTGGTTTGCAGCTGAATCATGTCCAGCCTTAAAACACATTTCTCTGCCCAGGCACCGAGGATGCTCGGTAATCCTGTTTCCTGTTCACGGTGTTGATGGCACATAATTTCTTGATCTAAAACATGATTTATTCTGGGTGAGTGGGCAGGTGGAACTTGACGTGGCTGGTGTAAATTGAATGTCTGTGTACCTCAGCTTGTTTTTCATCTGGCATCACTAACCCACTTCCCCATGTGTTCAGTTCTATTTACAAGGACTCAAATACTTTGCACCTCCCCACCGAACGCTTCTCCCCGGTTCGGCGCTTCTCTGATGGTGCTGCCAGCATCCAGGCTTTCAAAGCCCACCTGGAGAAGATGGGCAACAACAGTAGCATCAAGCAGCTTCAGCAGGTAAGAGGGGAGGAGGACTTGAAAGAGCTTTTTGTCATCTCAGACTTACTGCTTCAGGAAGCAAAAGTGAAATCTCCGCTGCTAATGGCCTTGGACATGCAGTGGCTTTCCAGCTGAGGAGTTTTTTCCTCCAGTATGCCTGCAGCAAACCCTGCTGAATGCCCTCTAAATGTACGAGCTGCTCAGCTGCAAACTGGGAACCCTGGGGACTTCCACTCCTCTTTTCTGGGGGAAAAAAATGCAGGTGCTGTGCCTGCAGGCGGGCTGTTCGCCGGCCCTCATGGTCCCATCAGCACTGCCAGACTGCAGCTGCTGCTCTCCAGCACTTCCCATGGCAGCAAAGATTTGGGTCTGTTCCAGGGTGTATGGGAAAAGGGCAGCTCCTACTGCTGGAGTAATCTTGTACGTGGTTCCCTATGCAACCAGCGCATGTCTTATCAGTGGCTTGAGCTGGATTTGGCACCAGGACAGGACCTTCACCTTGCAACACAGTGGAAATATGAGATGCACTTCTCACCTTGAAGTTATTATTAAAGCTTTGTGCTTGCATTTTTAAGGGAATGCAATGGTACCAGCTTGGTCTCGTCTGCAGTTTCCCCTCTGTTAACTCAGGCTTGAGCTAGGCATATTCCTAAATACTCGCTTCTGTCAAATTAAGTGGATTAGGCTTTCTCTACTGGATTTTCAGGCAGGTAGACAGCAGAGCACCTTGTTGCCCAGCAAGTGGGCCATGAAGAAAATAGTCACTTCTAGGGTGCGTTGGATTCGTTACAGGAATGTGAACAGCTTCAGAAGATGTACGGTGGGCACATGGATGAGAGGACACTGGAGAAGACACAGCAGCAGCACATGTTGTACCAGCAGGAGCAGCACCATCAGATTCTCCATCAGCAGATTCAGGTATTAGAGCCTGAGCCAGCCTTCCTGTGATCTCAGCTGTGTTTCCTGCACGGCTGCAGATAAAACTACCGAGGGGGACCCGTGGGATCGGGGAGGGCAGGTTGCTCAGCTTGCTGTAATGAGAAGCAAGCCTGGAGGACTTCAGCAGTGGTGTTTGCTGCTGTGACAGCCGGAGTCGCAGTCAGGGATCAAGTGTTTGGAGAATGTGGATGCGTCCTACTTCAGTAAT
Source organism: Alectura lathami (assembly GCA_013399715.1). Classification (NCBI taxonomy): domain Eukaryota; kingdom Metazoa; phylum Chordata; class Aves; order Galliformes; family Megapodiidae; genus Alectura; species Alectura lathami. The sequence goes on from VXAV01004043.1 coordinate 34,983, forward strand.
CAACATGTCCTAAATGTATTTCGAGATACAGTACTGACCGCAAACACCTCTTGTTTTCTGATGCCTGCTTCAGGACTGTATCCGGCCACCTCAGCCATCTCCACCCTTGCAAGCTCAGTGTGAAAACCAGCCGGCTCTGCTCACTCACCAGCTTCAGAGGTAAAGAAACTGCTTCAGCAAAGCTCTGGGGGATAGGCTTTACTTTACCGCGTACCTGAGGCTGTGAGGTAACACACCCAGGGCCGGGCTGGAGGTGTGTGAAATCAGAACGGCAGCTCCAGTTGCCAGGTGAATGGCCTTGGACCTGTTTGCTGGATTCTGTCTGAAGGAATTCAGGAAGTAGAGAAATGTGATTCAAAGGCACAAATCTGCTTTGATCAGATGATAGGCAGTTCTGCCTTTTTGGCCAGCTTGGGAATGAGTTACCTTCAGTAAGCCGATTTCTCTTGTGCTCTCTACTCAGAGGTGCTTCTGGACTTCTCACACCTCTTCAGACTTTGTTAGGTAACGGTCCTTGTTTTAATCACCCCTGACTTGTAGATGAGGCAGGTGGAATTCTGGGAAAGGGGGAAGGAAGGTGTTCTCACGGGCCACAGTGAATCAGGAGGAGGCTTATGATGTTCTCATCCCAGGGCTTTTATTCTGGCCACCGGGTTATGCTCACTACCTATGTGATTTAGGCAAATTAGACAGCTCTCAAAATAGAAGGCAAGCTGCAAAGAGCTCGGGATCCCAAACATGGGCTTTCTGGTGTTTATTTAAAACAGCAGCAACGCAGCATTTGGCGTCAGCTCTCTCGGTTGAAAAGGCCTCTTAATGAGGAGCGTGCATGATGAAAAGGTGCTTGTTTCCCTGCGTAGGTTACGGATTCAGCCATCCAGCCCGCCCCCGAACCACCCTAATAACCACCTCTTCAGGCAACCCAACAGTAGCCCACCTCCTGTGAGCAGCAGCGTGCTGCAGCCCCACGGTAAGTGCTGACAGTTTGCTGAGCCATCTGCACTGCTCAGGGCGGGCTGCTTGGCAGAACCATACGGTCCTACCCCACCCCTGGGAAAACAGTGCGTGGGGGTGCTGGGGGCCTCGCTCCCCCCTGCGCTCGAGCCCGTGTGCGGTTTGCTGATGATGTAAAAGATTCTCCATCTGGCAGCAAGGGCTGGTGTTATCGAGAACTCACAAGGATCTGCCAGCTGGAATGTGTTGATACGTTTCTTGTCATGAGATCCTTACTTATCATTCCCGGGGGCGGGGAGGAAGGGCTGATATTCTTGGGTTTATAGAAATCACTGTAAGCTCTGTTTTGTTTCTATGCAAGAGACTCAAGCTTGACCCTTGCACCATGGCGCAGCGTGACAGAGCAGCCAGGAGCAGCACTCCTCTGGCCACGTGTCCCGGGGCTCTGTGTGCCCCCAGGAGAACAGCAGCTGCTCTCTCCTGAGCCTTCCCGTGAGCTGATAGTCTTTGTTCCTCGCAGGTGCAGCCTCCCAGTCCCAGTTCCAAGGGATGCCGTCCCACAACCCAATCTTCCCGCAGTCTGGTAACTGTTCCCCTCCCCCAAACATGGGGCTGACGTGCCTGGGCCTGCAGCAGCAGTCACAGCCACAGCAGGTCACCATCCAAGTGCAGGAGCCCGGCGACATGGTGGGCAACAACCTCCTGCAAGGGGCCTCGGTGGCCGGGCAGGGCATGTCCTCCCACGCGCGGGGCATGGCCATCAGCCCCAGCGCCAACCAGATCCAGATGCAGCACCGCGCCAACCTGATGGCCTCCCTCACCTACGGCCACAGGCAGCTGTCCAAGCAGCTCAGCGCCGACAGCGCCGAGTCGCACAGGTAAGGCCACCTGTACTGCTGCACCACGTCCCCGAGCCGGCGGTGGGCGTGGGTGGCAGGAGGAGCTGCTGGCTGTCAGGTGGAGAAGGGGGGCTGGGGTTCTCCAACAGCCCCAGGCTGGGCCACGCTAGTTCTGGGGATGAAGCTGACGCCCTGCCACCAGGCAGCAGTTCCTGAGCCAGGCTGGGGGCTCTGGGAGTGTGCAGGGCTGTGCTGTCTTGTGGCTTGGGAACCATCTAGGTGTCCCTGCCCCCTGCCTGTTTGCTAGTAAGTGGAAAAGCTAAGCAGAGGGGTCCTGTTGCATAAAACAGATACTTTTCCTGGATTGTGTTTTCCTCTCAGTGCAGTCAGCGTTCCTGCTTCCTTCGCCCTTATCAGCTGTCATAGCGGGTTGCTTGGAGCACAGGACGATGTTCACTCCACCTTTGGAGTGGCCGTCACCTCCCTGCTCTCATTGAGCAGGCCCTGTGTGAGGTGGGACCAGGGACAACAGCCCTGTACGCCTCCTTCAGCTGGCGCTGCCACCGTACAGTCACGTGTTCTTTTCTGTTCTTTGCAGTCTGAACGTGTACAGGAATCCCCCCGCCAACTATGACCAGGTGCACTTACACCCCCACCTGTTCCCAGAGCAGCCTCGTGTGTCCCCCAGTAACTACAGCCCATCGGGAGGAGTTGCGTTTCCTCCAGCTCAGCAAGCTCTCAAAGTCCCACAGCTTGACCAGTATCCCAATTTCCCTCAGAATGCACATCAGCAACAGCAGCACTACACTGCATCAGCACTACAGCAAGCACTGTTGTCCCCAACGCCTCCCGACTACAGCCGACACCAGCAGGTACCGCACATCCTCCAGGGACTACTTTCTCCCCGGCACTCGCTCACGGGGCACACGGACATGCGGCTGCCCCAGGCAGAATTTGCACAGCTCATCAAACGGCGGCAGCAGCAGCAACAGCAGCAGCAGCAAGAATTTCAAGAGTTGCTCAGGCATATGAGTCAAGGGGATGCTGGGAACATGGGCGCCAGCATGGGACAGAGCCTGTCGGAGCGTCAGTCGTTGTCTTTGCCTTATCAGAGTGCTGACACGTACCACCCACAGAACAGCCCCCAGCATCTCTTAAAAATCAGGGCGCAAGAATGTATCCAGCAGGTACCTGCATCAGTGCCCCCACACGGATACGGACACCAGCCAGCCCTGTTCCATTCGGAGAGCATGGAGGAGGACTGCGCGTGCGAGGGCGCCAGGGACAGCTTTCCAGACAGTAAGAATTCACATACATTGACCAAAGGTTGCCACGAGACCCCTCTGCTTGTAAATGCAGGAGGGCACGGGGACCCAGAATCTTTGCTAGGAACTGCTAACCACGTGCAGGAGCTGGGGACGCATCAATACAGACATCAGCCCGCTGCTGGATTCAGTAGGAATAAGGTGCCCAGCAGAGGTAAGGCTCAGTGCTGCTCACATGGCTGAAAAGCTGCTCCGTGCTGGCTGCATACTGCTCGTGTTCCTGGCAGAGAACACCATCTCTACCTAGCACAGCAACGCTTTCGTGACATATTTTGCATAGCTCAGAATTACCTAGATTCTTTCTGGCTTCTGTGGCCGTAAGTAAATTGCAGACATAGTCCCTCTAATAAACAGCGTTAAATAAGAAGGCAGCTCTATACTAGATTCTTCTCTGTGGAATGTGACCTACTTCTGCAGGCAGACAAAGACCAGGTCCCAGGGTACTGCTGTCTCTGAAGGGACGCAGCGGTCTCTTGACCCCTTTGTTCTTGTTAGTGGTGGTCCCCCATTCCGTGTAAACAAGTGCCCGGCAGAAGCTGGGTTACCGGTACGCCTGTAACAGCAGCGTGGCGTCTTCCTTCTCTTACGAGCAGACCTGTGAGTCCAGGCCCAGCTAAAGGTCCCGTGAACTCGCCCCGTAAGCACAGTGGTAAATGCCTTGCTGCTACGTGTGCCTTGCGCTGCTCGGGCACCTGGGGAAGCAGCAGCAGCAAGGCTGCAACCCTGCTTGAGCTGGAAGGGGCTGATTCTGAAGTGAGTTTAAACTTGCCATTAGCATGTGGAGACCTTTCCTGCTAGTTGGAAGCAGTTGCTCCCTTGCTCCTTGGTGGCTGCGTTGGCAGGGATGTGCAGTAGGAGAAATTCCTGCCCAAACTGTAATTACAGGCCTTTTCTGTGTGGAAAACACAATCCTACCCCCTTGCTAAGAGGGCTTTGAAGGGAGGCCGAGCTGGGTGGATCAGTATTCACGGCAGGACTGAGCTGTACTGGTCTGCAGCCATCAGCTTGCCCTTGGCACCGAGAGCCCTATTGCAGAGGAGTGGTGTCCTGGGCGCAGGAGGCACCGTTTTGTTTGGGGACACAGCATGGGCTTGTTGGGAAAGTACTGGCTTGGAACAGACCGGCGCAGAGGGCGGCGTGGGCATGCCAAGCCGTGTCCCTCGGAGTGGGGGATAGGGACAAGGCCTGGCTATTCTGGAGTCTTCCTCACTTTTGTGCCGCTGGTGTGTTTTCCCTCAGACCTCAATATCCCTACAGTGCTCGAAGCACAAAAGGGAAGAGTAACCCCAGGTCAAGCGGAATTTGGAAGCTCTGGCAGTGCATGTTGGACCAAATCTCGAGCTCACATCGTAGCATCTCAGACTGAAATGTGCAAAATGACAGGTTTTAATGAAATCAGAAGCTAAATTTCTACCCCAGCACTGATGGTGCTAAAACAGGTTACACAAGGGAAGAGGACTTTAGACTACAAGACTTTGTAAATGAGTAAAAGCAAGTAAATGTTTACAAATAGTGTTGGGTAAGCACTTCTGACAGGGGCTGTTTGGAGGGCTCACGTTGTAAACTGCGTTCTGAGATGCAACTGCTGGGAGAGCTTTTCTCCTGGCCTTAATAACCCATGTGGAATCCGGCCTGTGCTGCTTCCCTGCCAAATGGAGTAGACATCCAGGCGGCCTCGGTGTGCTTACCTACAACTAAACCTCCCTCTAAACACCCCTAACGCACTAGTGTCGCTCACTGGCACGTAGGACAACCTGAATGCTACCGGGAGCACTGTGCACAGGCGCCGAGGGACGGCAGGAGGAGGCTCGCGCCCAGCAGGGCGGCACTGGTTCCTGAGTTCCAAGGGCTTTGCGGAAGGCTGGCATCCTCAGCCGCATCATTGAGTTTTCCAGCTGTTGTCACTGTGCTATGAGGCTGCTGCTCCTCCTGGGCAGGCAGATATCTCCTCCTCTCCCCCAGCTCGTGACCTGCACCCTGCTTTAGGGAGAGGCTCCGGAGGATTTATGCCTTCCAAGAGAGTGCATTGACCCCGCTCTAAAAGCCCTGGCTTTGTCAGTTGAGCATCTGCCACAGAAGGTAACTGGAGATCATGAGAGCTTCACCCAGCTCTGTGTTTAGGAGATGACTAAATCTGAGCAGCTCTGCTGCAGGCTTGTTCCAACACCGCCGTCACCGGGCCGGGAGCGCTGCCCGTGGGAAACCTGCCTCTCCCCCGCGCCGGGGCCCTGCGCGCTGCCAGCGTCACATGCGCTGACACAAAGGCTGCCGGGGGTACTTGGGGATGGAAGGCTCCCTCGCTGCTGGAGCAGGCCTGGGGCGAGGGAAGGAGCCTGAACGGGGTGCTGCCCGCCTCTGCCTGAGCTGCGTCCCCGGGTGCCTGCTCGTCCCCGGTGGTGCAGCCCCCGGCTCGCCCGTTCCCACAGTTGGAACGGCCGGAGCGCTGCGTGGGCGGCTCTGCTCTGCCAGCACCGCCTTACCTCATGTTTTCCTTCTGGCTTTTCTGGGAAAGCTGACCGTTAACTGAGCTTAACCCCACTGTTGTGCAAAGGGGAGGAGGCCGGCTGTGCTCTGGCCGCCGGCCGGGGTTCTGGAGGCCTCGGAGCGCTGCGTGGTGCCTCCCTGCCGGGAAGGATGCTCGAGCGGTGCGCTGGTGATGTCTGCGTGCTGGGGAGCAGCGTGGAGCGCTCGGGGGGGGACCAGGGTTTGTTTGGAGTTTGGTCGTTTTAGGGACAAGTCTCCCAGGGCGCAGTCCCAGCCAGGAAGCGCCCTGCTCCTGGCACAAGCGGGGATTACTTTCTGCTGGCCAAACCCCATGAAAGCTGATAACTGCTCCGGGGATCTACCTGCAGCTGCGTCATTCCAGGGCAGCTCCCAAGTGCCCGTGGCCACGTCCACATGTTTGTGCTCTGCAGGACTACTCACTGAGGGAGAATTGTTTACGTGCACCAGAGCCAATGATAGCCTTCCCCATACCTCAGGGCTTTATTCAAAACATCGTGTACTTGATGACAGTAGGCTTTGCTTGATAGGAATGTAGCCTTTACCCTCGGTCATAAGAGCTTGCAGTGCAGATGGACTTTGCCAGGCAGAACACTCTTGTACTCCTACAGCCAGATTGTGAGAGGGCAGGGAGAAGTCATCTGATAAAAACTACTATCCTGGCAGCCAGATCTGTTGCATACAATTGCCAAGGGGCCCTGCTAGAACATCCTGTGTGGAGGTGGGGGAGACCCTTCTCCCTGTTGTGTAACGTGAGCAATGCGTGGAGGGAGGGTGCGGGGCTGAAGGGGGAGGCAGCTGGAGTCTGCGGTGCGAGGGGAGAGGTCTCAGGGAGCCCTGGTGCTGCGGTGCTTGAGCCAGAGCAGCCAGCCATCGCCTTCCCTCTGCAAGCGGTGCGTGTCAGTGCTGCCGGGCCTGAGACGCGCAGTTTTGCGGTGCCACGTGTTGCTGGGAGCTGCTGGTTCCTTGTGCTAATCTGTCGTTTTTCTGTCTTGCCTGATTTCAAGAGTCCATCGTAGGGAACTGTATGGACAGGAGCTCCCCCGGCCAAGCGATGCAGGTGCCTGACCACAACGGGTTGGGCTACCCGGCACGGCCGGCGTCCAGCGAGCACCCGCGGCCCCGGACCCTGCAGCGACATCACACCATCCAGAACAGCGACGATGCCTACGTAAGTGCGAGGAGCCCTGCGCCCGGCAGCTCTTAAAACAGCGCAGGCCTTCCTTGACGCGTGTGAGGTTTGGAAGAGGTGTCACGTAGGAAAGACAGCACCCTGCTCTGCAGAGCTGCTAGGAAGGAATTGCTGTTGGGACGCATCAGTCAGCACGTCCAGTTGGCTTAATCCTGGAAACATTTTAGCAGAGGCGGATGTGAAAGTTCTCCCGCTTTGCTCATGTGTTGCCTGATTTGTCCCAGAGCTGGCTGCTGTCGATGGGGCATCTTTTCTTTTGCCCTCGGGGTGTTTCTGATAAAACGGTTTGGGCTTCCCCAGGCTTGGCTCTGGCTGCAGAGTCTTTACAGACGCACAGAGCCCAGCTTTCAGCTGCTAAACGGCCTGGCCACGGCAGCCCAGACCTTGACCAAGAGCAAAGAGCAGCTGCTCTGCTTCCTGTGTTTTGAGTCTCTGAGAACAACCATACCCAGATGTTGGTGTGTTCTTTGCTGCAGCTCCCTACAGCTGTGAACGAGGAGGGCTGTTCCCTGATCCGTTCCATGTGGGCCTGGAAGGGAGCTGGGTTGCTGTGCTGAGGTGGAACCGTGCTGTCCCTGACGTGTGCTTTTTGCTCGTACTTAGAAACCCTCGCTGAAGGCTTGCAGAAGCTCCCTGGGCAGCCCGCAGGGATAGCAGCGGGGGGCAGCAGGTGCCTGGCTCTGGTCCCCTGTAAGCTGTGTGCTGGTGTCTCCGCAGGTGCAGTTAGATAACTTGCCTGGGATGAGTCTGATGGCAGGAAAAGCGCTCAGCTCTGCCCGCATGTCTGACGCCGTCCTCAGCCAGTCGTCGCTCATGGCCAGCCAGCAGCTGCGTGACAGGGAGAGCGAGGGTAAGGGCTGCAGAGACGCAGCGTGGGGCATGGGACTGCTCGGGGTGTGGGTCAGGAGCTGTGAAGAACCTGCGTTGTTCTCGCTGCCTGCAGCCTGCGTTGCAAAGCCACCTCTGCCCCTAGTGAGCCCTGCGGAGCCGCAGGGGTGGAAGAACCGGCTGTCGCTTGTGGGATCAAAGCCCTCTCAATACTGTTTGGATAAACTGAATTCGAGAGTCTCTCTGATTTCTCGCTGCACTTGGGGCTTGGATGCCACAGCCATCTCTCTGGCCCTGACGTAGTTTGAGTAAGAGCCTCTGACAGCTTGCAGAGCTCAGTGCCCGGGTGCTGCTGCTGGCCAGAGGCTGAGCTCCCTGCAGCAGCGCGGGGCAGCCTCGCCTGCCGGCCCGACCCACACGCAGAAGCTGTAACTCCTCAGTGCTCCTGCTGCAAACTCTGATGTTGTTCCTTGATCTTACAGAATGCGGGGAGAGTTTGGAAGGTCAAGAGCATCCCAACCTGGGTGATGGCAACCAGCATCTAAACACCTCTTGTTACCCGTCGACATGTATTACAGACGTCCTACTGAGCTACAAGCACCCCGAGGTGCCCTTTGGCATGGAGCAGGCAGGGGTGTAACCGGGAGGGAGTGAGTATCCGTGCCCTCCTTTTCTGTCCATCTGCACCTCCAGGCTCTCCTGGACGGCAGCCCCAAAGTCTTGTCGGCCTGGCTCTGGTGCATGTCTCCTCCCCCATCCCTTTGCTCAGAAGAGACCGTCAGCTCGGAGCTCCTGCACTCGTGGCCGTCTGCCGTCTGCTCTGCTCAGGGGCAGTGCCCTCCTTCGTGCCTTTGCTGGCCTGCCAGAGCCCTGTTCAGCCTGCAGAGGCTCTGCTCTGGGGCGTGCTCGTGGGTCTGGGCTGGGAAGGTGGTGGGGGACTGTGCAAGCAGAGCTGCCCTTCTCTGGTGCCCCCTAACACATCTGTGCTTCTCTCTGTTGCAGGTTTTATGTACAGCTTTGAAACGAAAAGGTCCATTTTAAACCAACAGTATCTAGCAGCATTGCGCCAAATTGCCGTAGTATTTCTGACTAACTGGAATACCATGGCCCCTTTCTTCATAATCAGTTCATCCAGTGTGTTGTTCCTTTGGTTTCTTTAATTTTTGCCATATTTGCCTGTAACTCCAGCTATCACAGAAATAACCAGAGAACCCGAGTCCTACACGTCAGCGGAGGATTCACAGAGCCTGAGCACTGAGTCTGGTTTGGAGGGCTGTTACCGGCCGGGGCTGCTCGGGCCCAGCACGAGGACGAGCACGGGACTGGTGCCCCCGGAGCAGGAGGAGCCCTGCGTGACGCTGGGCGATGGCCCCCGGGTCCCTGGGACCCATCCCCGCGCGGCGCTGGCCCCGGGGCCGCGCTGCCCGCCCTCCTCTCTTGGATCCTTTGCACTGGGCAGGGCCCGGCGGGACCTGAGCGCGGGCAGGGAGCGGGGTGCTGTGCCCAGCCCTGCCCCAGCCGCCTCCTGCCCTGGTGCAATAGCTTCTCGTCTCTTCTCCGTCTGCTTTTGTTCCTTACTTTGTCATCGTGCTAAAAGGATCACTTCTCCCCCCGCCCCCTCACCCCTTTTTGATCTTTTCAAATCCACATAGAACTTGTTTTTTTTTTTTTTTTTTTTTTTTTTTTTTTTTCCTTTCCTGGCTTAATGTAGGGAAGACAGATTTTTCGTTGTTTTCTTAGCTTTTCCTCCTGATCATGTAGGAACTGTTTTTTGGTAAATGTTGTTTTATTATTATTGTTATTAATAAAAGGCTAAAGGAATTTCTGTTTGAGAGAAATTTTTAACTAGATTCTGTTCTATATGAATTGTGACTTGCACCTTTTGTTCAAAGTATTTTATTTCTTTTGATGACATTGTACTTGTGACTGGTTTTCTCTCTCGTGCCAGTGGCGAAAGTGGTATTCTCCTTTATACAGTTCAGACGTGCATAGATCTCTTCTTTGTTCTTCTTTCCATTCTTTCCTCGACCGAGAGAAAGCAAAGCCCCCAGCAGCCGGGGCTCGGGGAGCACTTGGTGTCATCATTGCCTTTGGGACTTTCAAGCTACAACTGAAATTCTTCTTATTGACACTTTTGGAATATTTTTAAAAAATAAAATTAAAAAAAAAAATCGACCCCGCCCTCCTGAATTTGCACAGAAGGAAGTGTGAAACCAGCATGGCAGAGGTTAATTTGCTATTGCTACCAATGCCTCTTCCCTTCCCCCCCCCCTCCTCCTCCCGTGTCCCCAGGAACAGTTACTGCGAAGTGGCTCTGCAGCCCCAGGACCAGAGAGGAGGAGCAGCCCCGGCATCCCCGGGCTCTGCACCGCGACCCTGGGAGGTGGGGCCGGGGGTGCGGGAGCCCGGTGCCGGGGGACACCGAGGGCCCCTCCTCCGTCCCTGGGGTTTGTTTTCCTTTTGTTTACATGACACTGTATTTCTGGGAGAGTTGATGGCCACCCTACAGTAAGCATCCAAAAAGCAGGGACTCGCTTAACCGTGCCATTTCGCAGTTATCACACTTTTTTTTTTTTTTTTATCATTGCTTTGTATTGTAGTAATCAATACGCGCAGTATATGTTGAATGTATATTAATATACTTTGCTATTATTTCTGTTTTTTGGAAATGTCAGAAGTATTTTTTCTTCCTCATTTATGTTGGACTAAAAAAAAAAAAAGTTTCGGTAAATCTCCAGTCCATTTTTTTGTGGGTCACTTGCAACTAGTCAATTAGTTGGACAGTGGGATCATGACAAATAAAACCATGATTATGATCTTCCCTCGGTCTCTGTTTGCCTTGTTGCTCAACGCCGGGGGCAGCTCCGGGACAGAGCTTCCACCCCGCAAGCCCCGGGCAGCGCGGCGTCCTCGAGCCGTGCCCGCTGCAGGAGCAGGCGTGCAGCGCATGTGGCCCCGCGCGGCTCTTGGGGGCTGCACCGCTGCCAGCCCGAGCCACGACCTCGCCGAGCCGAGCTGCAGCCCCTCTTGGAGATGTTTTCCTGAAACCCTCGGCCTTGCTCCCTCCCCAGCACTGGGGCCTCCTGCGAGGGAGCTGGAGCAGCCCCGGCTGCCTCACCCTGCGCACGGCTCCGTACTGGAGCAAGGGGGGCTTTCACCCCCCGCTTTGCCTCCGAGTGCCCACCCTGGGCTCCGAGTGGCCCCTGGAGCCTGCAGGGTGGGAATGGGCTTCCTTGCTCCATCCCTTCAGGAGGGTGCAGCGCTGACCCCTCTGCGTGTGCTGCACCCAGTCCTTCGGTGTGCAGGGAAGGGCAGCGCTGGGGACCAAGCCCCTGCTTTGGGTGCATCTTTCCGAAGCACGAAGACCTGGAGCAGGAGGGCAGATGCTGCAGGCAGGGGAGGAAAACAGGAGCAGATCTGCTCCTGGAGGTGAGGGCTGGGAGCTGGGCTTCCAGAGCACCAGAGGGGTTGAGATGCAGATGCAGGGCTCGGCGGGGCTGCCCCAGAGCAGGGAGCATCTCCCTTCTACACGCAGCTGCCCCGTGGCGTTAACCAGCCCAGCCTGGTGTTCGCAGCTCCTGGGGGCCACGTCCATCCCCACCTCGCACGGTGGCAGAGGGGTACAACGCTCCCCTTGGCTGCAGAGCAGCTCGGGGCAAAGGCAGGGCTTTGGGGTGGTGGGTGCTGCAGCCAGGCTGGCTGCTTGCTCGGGGCTGAGCGTGTCCCTCAGCCCTCGGGTCCCCGGGGATGCCGGCGTGGGCACCCAGAAGCCCCCCGGCCGCAGCTGCCGGCCCTCCGCATCGGGGACGCGGCGGGACGCGGGCAGGGTGCGAGCAGCGGGGGTCTCTCGGCTGGGGGAAGGACGGGGCAGGGGCCCGCAGCGGCACGGGGAGGAGGAGGAGGAGGAAGGACGAGGGGTTGGGGTACGGGCGGCCAAATCGCTGCGGGCAGAAACCCTGTCTCCGGGCTCGCGGCCAATCCCCGGGGGCTGCGAGGGGCCCCGGCGGGCAGGAATCTGGGTCACCCGGAGCGTAAACAGCTCCTTGGCCAGCGCCGCATCCCGCGGGGAGCTCCTGTTTGCTCGCGGCCCTGCCA
>VXAV01004043.1:61668-102282 GCA_013399715.1 Alectura lathami
CGCCTGAGGGGGGGCCTCGGGCGGGCGCCGCGCTGATGGCCGGGCCTCGGTGCGCCCTCAGGATGCGGATAGTGGACGACGACGTGGGCTGGAGCAGCATCGCCGCCGAGCCGGAGAAGGAGGAGGAGGAGGACGAAGGCGACATGCCCGTGGTGAGCGCTCAGGCCGGGCGGTTGCGCCGGGCCCGCCGGTCTCGTTGTGCTCCGCCCTGGGAAGCGCTCACCGAGCTGCCCGCTGCCTGCTCGGGTCGGTTCGTGGGCGAGATCCCCCCGGGGCTGGTCGCAGGGGGGCTGAGTGAGCTCGCTGCGGGTACAAGGAGTCTGTGCACCGGGTAGATACATTTTGGAAAGGCTTACGGGCACCTAGAGCATGCAGCAGGCTCTGCGGGGTGCCTCTTAGCGCGTGGGGTGAGGCAGGAGGCAAGGAGCTGTGGCCGAACGTGCTGGACACCACAGCCCGGCTTGTGCTGCAGGCTGGGAATCTCGACAGGGAGGAGAGGAGCACGGAAGGCAAAGCCTTGGGAAGGCTGCGATGGGATCCCTCTGCAGGGAGGCAGCTTGCACGCCAGCTGCCTTCTGGTGCAGCAGTAGCTCATTATTTGGTTTAGAGGGCGTAAATCCTTTTCTTTCCTCCGTGAGCTCTGTTGTTAACTCTGGTGTTCCATCTCCAGGTGGCGGAGTTCATTGACGAGCGTCCAGACGCAGTGAAGCTCATGGAGGAGTTCCGAACAAACGCTAAATGGAAACTTCTAGGAGGTGAGGCTGGGCCTTCCTCTCGTGTCTCTCTGAACGCTTTTGTTGTTCTGAACAACGAAATCACAAAGTGCAAATAATTGTGGAGAACCTTAATGATGATGATTTACTGGTTGCTGTTCTTTAGACCAGAATGAAGACTCACAAAGTTCGGATATCTCAGTTCCTTCTGGATCCACCACGAGGTATGGGTCTCCAGCTACAAACTCTTACATTGGCGAATCCTTTTTCTCTGTTCTCAGCTCTCTCATTTTGCAGTTTAATGTTTGTTGCGAAGCGTGAGGTAACTTTTCCACTGTTGAATCCCCTCTGGCTGGGGGCGAAAAACTGTCAGCTAGCATGGTGTTTGGGTTTCTGCAAGGTCCACGAACAACTGTTCCCCAGGCCTCTGACAGAGAAATCTGCGTGGTGGCTGGCTGCAGACCTGGCACGCAGCGAGGATGGTGGTGTTAGTGTGCCTCTGCTCTGAAAGCAGTTGTGGGATGCGCTGTGATCAGAGTCCAGGCTGAGACAGCGTGTTTTGTTGGGAGAAGGTGATTATGTGAGGGCACAAAATGGCTTTTGCAGCTTGAGTGTTACAAGGGTTCCTGGGGACTTGAATGCTGTTAGAGTTTTCATGCTATCTGAGTTGTCCTGGAAGGATTCTGGGATCTGTTTTGGGAAGTCTATGGCTGAGTGACGCAGGTGGCTGTGTGTTACCCTACTGGCGGCTTTACAGGTCTCGTTTGCTTTCTGTTTCCATTCTGGAGACAGCAAAAGGAAACACGTAAACTAACTCTCATTTGAAGCTTCCCCTCCTGTCCCAGGCATCAACGCCACGACTCCCCAGACCCGTCGCCTCCGAGGCGGCAGCGCCACGACACCCCAGACCCGTCACCTCCCAGGTGGCAGTGCCACGACACCCCGGACCCATCGCCTCCGAGGCGGCAGCGCCACGACTCTCCAGACCCATCACCTCCAAGGCGGCAGCGCCACGACACCCCGGACCCATCGCCTCCGAGGCGGCAGCGCCACGACTCTCCAGACCCATCACCTCCAAGGCGGCAGCGCCACGACACCCCGGACCCATCGCCTCCGAGGCGGCAGCGCCACGACTCTCCAGACCTGTCGCCTCCAAGGCGGCAGCGCCACGACTCTTCAGACCCATCACCTCCGAGGCGGCAGCGCCACGACACCCCGGACCCATCGCCTCCCAGGCGGCAGCGCCATGACTCCCCAGACCCATCGCCTGCGAGGCGGCAACGCCATGACTCCCCGGACCCATCGCCTCCCAGGCGGCAGCGCCACGACACCCCGGACCTGTCACCTCCCAAGAGAGTCAGTTCAGCAATGGGGAAAAAGGGCAGCAAAGCGATAGAGGAGCCGCTGTCGGGGCGGATCCAAGGAGAACAACACCTCAGACACGGCTTCTCTGACAAGTCCTCATCACGCCAGAAGCGGCAGGCCACTCCAGATCTGTCCCCTCCACGGAAGAAGAGGTATGATTCGGACCCAGATCCGTCACCACCGCGGAGAAGGAGGACGGGTTCGCCTAGTCACAAGGAGCTGAGTAGAACGAGAGGTGAGTGTGTGGAAGGGTTTCTGTTCCGTCTGCGCTGGCCATTGCTGGCTGCTTGCTTAACTGACGGAGTGAGCCTAGCAGTGAGCTGGGTAAGGCGTACAAACTTGTCCAAAAGGAAAACAAAGTTGAAACCTTCTCTCCAAGTGCTGTTCAGAAGGAATGGAGTTTAAAGGCTGACGTCACATGCGTGTATTTTCCTTACAGCTTGTCATCTCTGCAGATGTTGATTTTTCTGTGAGTTAAGTCATGCACCACCATGTTTAAACCTTTGATGATTCTCGTTAATGCATGTTTATATTGCAGGTGCTTCCCCAGACATTAGAAGGCTTAAGCGCAGCTCTGATTCTCCACCTTCACGGAGGGGTACCCAGAACGCCTCTGAGGCAGACCTTTCTCCGCAGCGGAAGGCTCGCAGGTTAGGCCTGTTCTGCAGTGGTTCCCCTAAGGCTGGTCCTCTTAAACAGAGTCAGAGCAAATCTTCAGGCTCCGATTTCTCTGTTCCCCGAAGGGCTCTGCCTGCTGGAGAGGATCAGCACAGTTCAAGGAGCCCCTCTCATCGCCACCCCGACGCTAAGGGAGCTCCCGAGAAGGTAAAGGTGTTTTGTTTTCTTTTTTGTTTGTTTGTTTTCTTTCCATCTGAGCTGTAGATTGCTTCCTTCTGATAGAAAACCTTAAAAACCTAACGGCTTACAGTAAATGTGATTCCTGCTCGATTTGCAGGCAGGCATGATGCCCAGGGTCAAAGCTGGCTTGATGACCGCCGATGAGCTGCGGAGGGAGCAGGAGGAGCTCAGGAGGCAGGAGAGTGGTAACAAGCACTTGGAAGGTAGGGCTCTGAAACCACTGCACAAGCACCAATGTTTTCCTCTGCTCTTGGCTGTCTGTTAGCGCTGTGTCAGGCCCTGTTTTAGAGCCCTGGCTGTTACGGTGTTGATGGAGAACTTCCCTGTGGATTAGCACCCAGACATGCTGAATTCCAGTGGGGAGGGCCACTGGGGCTCTAAAATATTTGTAAATGGTGACTTCAAAGCACTGCCAGTGAGATAGTCGGGAGGGCTTTGCTCTGCCCCAGCTGCAGGCTGATAGCGTGAGAGCTCATGGTGTGGCTGTGTGGGGCAGCAGCCAAAAACCAAAAAAGCTGTGATCCTGCTTGTTAGCAGTAGGTAAGCTGTTTCCAGTGCTGGAACGTGCTAAAGTAACACGCGTTTGAATGACTTATGGTTTGTTTGGAAATGGAAATATTCTAAAAATGAGTGACTTACGGCATCTGCCACCTCCAGAGGAATCCCGACACGCTGAGACCGTCTTCCGCGACAAGTGGGGCCGCAAGAGGGACCTGGCGCAGGAGCGTCTGGAGCAGCAGCAGAAAGCTAAAGCGCAGTCTGAGAGAGATGAGCAGTATGCCAAGTGGGGGAAAGGGTAAGGCGCTCGAGGCAGCTGGCTGCTGGGCCTTGCAGCACAGGTCCGCTCCCTGCTTTTTAGCCCGGTTTTTGTGCCGCCAGAGGTGTGTCGCTTACAGTGGTGGTCTGGTGGCGTGTCGCGGGTACTGAGGGTTAGCGATGTTCTGGGCTTGAGCCTGGGACCAGGACGCTGTTCTGGATGTCTCAGAGACCCCCTTGAATTATCCTGTCCATCGCTGGGTGCGTGCTGGGAATGTTGATTGGGACCGGTACTGCAAACGGAGCGAGTGGCAGGGAATGACTCCGTGGTCTCGAGATGAAGCTCTGTTGGTGTTTGTTTCCAGGCTAGCACAGGAGAGGCAGCAGCAGCAGAATGTGGAAGATGCAATAAAAGAGATGCAGAAGCCGCTGGCCCGTTACATTGATGATCAGGACCTGGATCGAATGCTGCGAGAGCAGGAGAGAGAAGGGGACCCCATGGCTTATTTCATCAAAAAGAGGAAGGCCAAAGAGAGTAAGGAAAAAGGTATGGATGCGCTGGTGTAGGTTTTAAGGCCCAAGGAGCACAGAAATGCAGCTTCTGCTAAGGGGGTAGCATGAGACTGTGGTGGCAGCTGAGTCCTGAAGGACTCCTGGTCTGGATTGAGTGCCAGAGCACTGCTTGATATTACTGGCTTGTGGGCAGCATCTGTTACTGTTACTTGTTAGCTCAGAGAGCAGTATCCAGCCACTCAGGCCATCAGCATGCTTCAGTTTGTTTAAGGGTGTCCTTGGGAGTTCCCACAGTGAGCCCCAGCGGGCTGTTAGCCCGTGTGCTGGGTCTGTGAGTGCCTGTTAGGCTGGTGGTGATGTGACAAGATTGCACTGAGGTAGTAAATGGCTCCACTGCTGTTTCTGTCTCCAGAAAAACCTAGGTACAAGGGACCAGCACCTCCACTCAACAGGTTTAATATCTGGCCTGGACATCGCTGGGATGGTGTGGACAGGTACGTGTTCCTGATACACTGGTTTCACCGAGGAACAGTAAAAATGCATGAGCTTTTGCTTCAGAGAGTTTTCGGTGAACGACATGTAGCACATCCAGCCTTAACATTGCCAACAGTGGTGAGTGAGTGATGAACACATGCTTGTCTGGGACAGGAGGGGGCGAGGCTCCAGTCTGATCGGGTCCTCCCAGGCCTGTAGCGGCCCTGACAGGGGACCAGGGGAGCATGTGCATTACGTTGGCGCACAGCATTGCGTCCACTGGCTGACAGCTAGGGTGTGAATGGCTTCTGCACGGTGAGCAGCAGGCGGGGGGGGGCCTGCTCAGCCCCAGGATGTGGCCCCCGAACTCATCAAGGGCACGAGCTGCCCTTAAGCACAGCTGAAGGTGGGAATTGGCTGGAGGTGGCAAAGCAAAAGCAGTGAGATGCCTCTGAAAAGTTGCTTTAGAAAACCTCCTGTGCGGCAGCCCACGGTCTTCTCCGTGTCCCTTTGTAGGTCCAACGGGTTTGAGCAGCAGCGCTTTGCCAGGATAGTCAACAAGAAGGCGGTCCAGGAGCTCGCCTACAAGTGGAGCGTGGAGGACATGTAGGCAGAGGTGGCGGTGCCAGCACGCCTGAGTCGCTGCTGCAGGGCTGCCTGCGCCAGGCGCTGTCCTTGAGGATCCCAGCGGACCGTCTTCCGAGGAGCGGGGCTGCAGCTAGACGAGCTGCTGAGAGGCTTTTCCTGCCAGCTGGAGGGGAGCAGTGCGGAGAGCTGCAGCGGTGCTGCGAACTGCAGAAACTGTTGAATTGTTTTATGCCAAATGCTTTGTCCTCTGAAGGCGGTTTACAAATCTTCGGATATCCTAAATCTCAGGTTTCTTTTCACGGTGACAGTGTGCTGAAAATCCTGGCGCTGGAGAGCGAACCTCCTCCGGTAGGTCAGTGTGTTGCAGGATGCAGTTCCAGGAATGGCTGAGTTTTAGCCCTGAAACAGCTCAGTACTGTGAGCTGATTTGCCTCTGGGCTCGTGTCAGATCTGCCCCACGTCACTGCTAGTGGGCCCAGGGGTTTCTGTTCAGGTTTGCATAGCTGTTGTGCCCTCTGGTTCTTGGGGTCCTTAGCTTGCAGCAAAGCTGGTGAAGGAGAGCTGCTCCTCGCCCTGTCGGGGTTGTGCTGGGTGGGTCAGCGTGTGGCAAGTTCTCCTAGAAAAGAATGATGTGCAGCGTTACATTGGACAGCAAACCCTTGACAGAAGCTCCAGCAACTCCTTGGCTGTCAATTTCTTGTGGATATAAACATGCAGAGGCATTTAAACTGACCATTATTTTCTTCTGAGTAGCTAATGGTCATGGATTAGTCCCCAGAGATTTCTGCCTGGACAGCGTTGCTGATGGCCTGGCACTTCCTTAGCACTGTTCAGCGCGAAGCGTAACCTCTCCCGTGGTCAGATTTGCTGGGGGTGGGGCTGGCGGCCAGGCAGAGTGCTTCGCTCAACCCCTGCTTGCAAGAAGGCACTTCTGGAAATAAATACAGTTGTTCTTGTTGATGTCCCAGAGAGCACGGATTAAATGCAGCCAGCAGTTTCCATGGAGATGCCTTGTCTGCAGCAGCCATCGGGGCAGCCACCAGCACTGCTCCTTGCAGCGAGTCTCAGGCGGTGGGAGGCGGTGGGTGAGAACCGTGGGGACAAAGTTTCCTCTGGAGTGTGAACGCCTTGGGACTCTCTTCCCTGTTTTTCACTCACTGTTGTTTCTAGCAGTCCTGAAATCCGTGTGTACACTTGTAAATAACAGCTTTCTTTTTCTTTTTTTTTTAACTTGATTTGTGTGCTGTTTTTTTTTTTTTTTCCTTTGCTTTTTTCTAAGGCAAGGACAATTGCCAGCCTGCTGGTGAAAGGATGGGATGTGATTTCGTCTGCTGCCGTCCCAGCCTGTGGCTGGCTTGGCCAAACAAACTGTACTTTGCTGACATCTTTTTCTGACTCTGTTAGTAACTATCCAGGCTACAAGTGGGAGCATCTATTGTAATTTTATTACCAGATACTTCCTTGCTAAGATAGTTCTGCGCAAAGTAGCAGAGCGTAGGAGAGCTGGTGCAACTTAAAACGCGGGAGTGAACCCCTTTTGTGTCAGTGCCTGGGTGCAAACTGGCAAGTACTGCGGTGGGTGACCTGGGTGCGGTTGCCCTGACAGCGCCGGGGGATTTCGAGTGGCTCTTGAGCTTCAGGAGGGGCAGGAGAGCTGCCTCTGCCTGCTGTGGGATCAGGCACGTCTGCAGGCGCGCTGGGATCACCGTTGGGTTGAAAAACCTCGAGCCCAGAGCTGCCTTGTAGTGTCCCATGCAGCAGCATGGGTGTCAGGGCGAGGACAGAGGGGAGAGGCTCCGAGGGAGAGTCAAAATCCAGCAGGAGCCATGGTGTCGCTGGCAGAAGGAAATCCAGCACGCCTCTGAGCTGGGCAGCGAGAGGAGAAAAGCGGCCTGCACCCTGCTGAGGGCTCCCGCACCTGGGGAGAGAGCGGGAGGGCGCTGAGGACGGGTGCTGCCTCCCCAGGCTGGGCCATCTGGGCTGTGACAGCGGGCAGAGGGAGGCTGCCTTGTCCCCGTGCCCTTGGTCTGCAGCCTGCTTTGACACGGCTCTGCTGTCCCCCGCGTGGCTGTGTGTGAGCGGTTTGGGCAGCACAGAAATGGGGGAAAATGCTCCGGGATCCTCCGGGATGAGAGGTGCGGTGGAGACGCACGTGGCACCGGGCAGCGGATTTCTTTGTTGCTGCTTCTGGGAGGGCAACAGCCCCGCTCTTGGCATCGAAGGGCAACCTTGATTAGCTTTAACCAAAAAAAAAAAAAGAATATTAAAATCTTAATTTAATTTAAAACACTGTCATTCACAGTCATGGCAAACACCAAGCAGAGTAATTATTATGCAAATTAGGCAGATAGAAAAAATGATTAATAATTGCACAAATTAAAAATTATTGTAAACATCCTGTGACTAGTGATAAGTCTGCGAGGAGTGCGTGTGCAGGAGGCGGCGTTGCTTAGCCAGCTCCTGCATCCTGATTTTCTCATTAGCGGGGTTTAATTAGCAAACGCTGCGGAGGAGCCGAGCAGCGGCCGGTGGGTGTCTGGCTTTGGGTGCTGGGAGCGGGGTGCCTCCGGCTCCTTCCTCTCAGCTCCAGGGCAGGGAGAAGGGGCACCCACAGCCAGTGGCAGCGGGGTGCTCGTCCCCTCGTGCTGCTGGCTGGTGTCCCTGCGTCCCGGGCCGCCTGCTGCGGCCGCGGTCCCCGTCCCTCTCGCTGCGGAGCGGTCCCGAGCAGGCTTCACCCCTGACCAGCCCCAAACGGGCAGTTGCTAATTACCGGTGGAGCTTGCTCCCTCTAAGAATTAACGAGCTTATTTGTCTGGCGTTTTGCTGCTAATTGCATAACATTATTTTTTCCCCCCTGTTCAACTGTTTTGCTTTTATACTTTTGACAGCGAGCACGATAATAATAATAATAGGCTTACACTGGCTAATAGGCTTACGTGGTGCATTATTCATGTCAAGGACAAGCAATTAAGCTTGGCCTCGCACATAATAATTAGATTTTTGTTGATGAGCTCATCAGTAATGTGTTTAGTCAAGATTAAGAGCTTAATTCCTGGTGGGTGACACCACCTGCCCCCCATGACCCCTGCCCACAGCGCTGGGCGACACGGGACGACCCTGGGCAGGGACAGCGGAGGGGTCTGGCGGTGCTGCCGCCCGGGGTGCCTTTGGGGAGCGGTGCTGAGGAAGCAGAGGCCGCTGGGTGCTCCTGGCCCCAGTTGCTGCCCTGTCCCCTCCTCGGCTCCGTGCGCAGCCGCTGCCTCGCGCGCCCGTGGGCTGGCCGTCGGTCAGCGAGGTGGGTGGGGGGGAACGTGGCTTCTCCTGACTACCAGCCTTCTTTTTTATTGTTTTTCCTCTTAAATAGCTTCACTAAAGTGGGTTCAGGCAGGTGACGCGTTATTGTGACTGTTTCCTGCTGCGATCTCCTATAATTTTTTTAATGAAGGAGAGCCCCAGGTTTGTCACTGCCATTTTCTCTAAGTGGCAGCGACTCTGCCTCGCGGGAGCTTGGCGAAGCCCCGCGGCCTCGTAACTCATCCCGCGGCAGCAGGTGCACGGGGGATGCGCTGAGGGGCTGGGGCTGCGGTGGGCCCCCTGGGCACCCCGGGCTCGAGCGGCCCCTTCTGCTCCGGGGCCGTGAGCCGTTCCCAAGGCGGCTCAGTCCCCAGCTGGCAGCGAGGCCGGGAGCAAACACCAATAAGACTGACAGGTTAGTGATTGTATATGCATATGTGCACTTTGCCTAATTATGGAATAATTAGGGGCACGCAGAGATAAAAATTACTAATAATATTTACTCTAGACTCTTTTTTTTTTTTTGAATAACCTCTCTCTCTTGCTCATCCTCCAAGTCTTGGTGGAAATAACTTTGCAGATCCCAGTTAATGAATATTTGTAAATGCAAGAACATTCAGCGCTGGAATATCCAGAGGGCATCCTCTCTCTTCCTTGTAATTTTTTTCACAAGATAGTTAATATTTATGCTTCCATATCCTTGTGAATAAAAAGAGCCACCCGCAAACCCCGAGGAGCTTAGAGGCTGGGGATATTTATGGCGCTTCCTCTTTTCCTTTTCAATTACAAAGACACCTCACATAATTAAGTGCTAATAACCTTGTTAATCTTAAATTGATACTCTTTCTCCTGGCCATCTCTTAATAGAATTAAAAACAGATTAATAATCAACAGGAGGTGACACTGCATGCAATTAAGGCAAGGGGACGGGGTGCGGTTTCCCGGCTTCGGGAGCTGGGCCGGGGCAGGGACGTGGCTGTGGGTCAGGCTGGCCGGGCCGGGGCAGCCTGCAGCGCTCTGCCGGGGGCAGATGGCTTTTCCCTCCTTCTCTTTACACAGTTTAAATTTTTAAGACAAACAGCGGTGTAACAGCATCTCCTAATGAAACTGTTTTATGTTAATTAATTATGGATCAAGGCTCATTTTCATGCGCAGCCCGGCTCTGCTTCCCCTCCGCCGAGCCTTTGATCCGTCGAAGGCTAAACGGGAGATAAATAACCAAATTAGAAAGCAGCCTGGATGCAAATAAACACCTTGAAGAAGTTATCCGGCGGGTGGAGCAAAGCGCTGGGTAGCGGGGCTCTGGGTTCGGGTGTGAAGTAGGGGCGCTAGGCGGCAGGGCTGCTCCCGTGCCTCAGTTTCCCTGCAGTGTTCCCAGTCCCTGCTGCCACCGGAGGGACGTGGCCGCGTCCCCTGGTGCGGCGAGGGCCTGCGGGTCGGGGGCCAGGAGAGGGATGCAGCGGAGGGCGTTACCTGCGCGGTGCTGACGGAAGGTTGAAAGCCTGCAGCGTTTCTTTTTTCCGGCTCTGAAACATCACCTGGCAGCCGCGGGCTGCTGCTGGTGCGTGCCCACGGTAGTTGCAATTTCAGTGGCGGACGCAGTTTTGGGATAATTTAACACAGTCCCCGACAATTTGCTACACCTAAGCAGGGACAGATGTGCATCCATATTCATTTTGGAGGAACTTCAGAAACCGCAGCTCCACCTGCCAAGCCGTGGGGCGGGAGCAGGGACAGCAGCGGGGCCGCTCCCTCCCTGCCCCGAGCAGTGACCGCTGCGTGCTCCGGTGGCACCCACCCCCTGCCAGGACCCAGGGGCTGTAACCGTGGGGCGCTTTGCGGCCATCGTAGCACGGCGATGCTCGAGCCTGCGTGGAAGTGCTCAGCGCAGAGCGGGGCCCCGCTGGGTGCCCGAGCAGCGCACCCCGCGTTGCGTCCCGCGTCCCTCCCCGGTGCCGGAGGCAGAGCGTGCAGCTCTGAGAGCGATCAAAGGGAGGCACGGAGAGCATCGTCCCCTCTGGGCTCGCTCCAGGCCCTGCCTTCGGGCTTCTGAAGGCTTCGCTCCGAAGCGTGGCTTCTCGTTTGTCTGCACGCAGGCCAGTGGGGAGGGACGGTGCCGGCTTTGGGGGCAGCGGGGTGCTGGGAGGGCAGCACCGGGGTAGGGCAGCGGGCTCCCCAGCTCCCGTCCGCCCCGGCTCGGCGTCTCGGCAGCCAGCTAATCAGGTCAATGCATTTTTAACGTGGCGTAGGAAATCTTTATGTTTTTTGTCAGGCTCGTTCTTCTCCCCGGTCTCTCTGTAGGGCGGCTGAATTATTTAATGCTGAATATTAAGCAGGGATGTTTTCCCTCTGCTGGGCCACTGACTGCGCACTTTAGGCCCGGGAAGATCAGCAGATGGCTGTTCTCCGGGGTGGGTGGAGGGGAACCCATAACGCCGAGCAAATTACCCACTTACAGCCAGATTTACAGAACCGCTCAGATCCCACTTCCAGGCATCTGAGCAAACAGGCCGGATTTGCCAGGCTCTGCTGCCCTACGCCCAGCACGGAACCAGGGCCGGGTGGCTCCTGCAGGGCGCGTGCGTGGCCAGCAGCGGAGCTGCCGCAGGGCCGCGGGCAGGGGTCACCAGCCCGTCGCTGGGGGCAGCGAACGTGTCGGCGGGGTGCGGGCCGCGCGCGGCGGTTGTCGCACGACAGGTGAACAAACGCGAAGGGCCGGGCCGCGTATCAGGGTTTATCTTTTCCATTAATGGCTTTCTAAATTGGTGGCAGTGGAGCAAAAAAACCCAATTTGAACTCAGAGCATGCATGATTACTATTGTAATAACCTTGGCTAATAAGAATATGATGTGGTGTTAGGCTGGGAAAGAAAACACATTTCTCATTAGCTTTTTGATTAATTACTCCACATAATTTCCTAGGGGGACATGCCTGGGACTGATTGCCTTTGCTTTTGACGCGTGGAAGTGGTTTACCTTAACTCAATAATTTTCTTGGTGACATTTTAATGGCAGCCCTCAATTCATCTCCGGTTGGCTGGAGGCAGCGGTCCTGCCCCGGTCACGGGGCAGCGCCCGTCCCTCGGCCCCACGCAGCCCCACACGTGGGCTCGGGCTCAGGCTTGGGCTCAGGGGCCCAGAGAAACCCCAGCGGGAAGCGCACTGATGGCTTGGCCAGGCAGGGACCCAGGGCTTGAGCAGGATCCTAGCACCGTGGGCGGGCTAATAATTAATTAGCAATGTCGATTAAAGGATTTAGGAGAAGGGGATAAACAGCGCGGGGCTGGGGTGGGGCTGCTCCCCCACTGCTCCACCTGCAGCACGGAGAGGCACAGCTCCGGGACCCTCCCGCAGGCGAAGCAGGAGCTGCTGCTCGGCATCTTCCGTGCCAGCGGGATGGGAGCGGGACGCCTCGCTCGGTGCCAGCGAGGGGTTTGCAGGAGCGGGTTTGAAGTTGCTGGTGATCGGGTCCTGCCCTGTGCCAGCACCGGGGCTGGGACGTGCCCGCTGCTGCTGTCGCAAAGGGCTTTGCAGCTGGCAGAGGTGCCGGCGCGTTGTGTTAAGTACCTGGGACCGCGACAGTCGCACGCCCACTCCCTCGCCTCGCGTGCGCTGCCAGGAATCCAGCTGTTAGCAGGCATATGTTTACTCGGCTTGGAAGCAACCAATTTCCTTCCGTGCATTTTAATATAAATATTTTACAGGAGCTAAAACACTCAGAGGTTGTTTGATGTTGCCACACAGAGTGGTATCAAATGAGGGCTGGAAGGAGGGGGGGAAAAACGAGAGGGGAGCAAACACTGATTCATTTGCTTCCGTTGCTGAAAATCGAACGGCGCTTTGTATATCTACATCGTAAAATCGCCCAGGGCACGGATCGCTGCTCAGCGCTGCAGGGGGAGATGCTCAGGCTGCAGCGGGGGACGTCCCAGGGGGGGACACCTGGCTGTGGCCGTGCCACGTGTGGCCACGGGCTGGTCCCTGTGCAGGGCTGGCCGCGCGTCCCGTGCCACGGTGTGTCCCAGCCTGCGACGTGTCCCCGGGGCTCCCCTCGGCGCAGCAAAGTGACCCCTGGCGAGCGGCGCGCGCCGGCCGCAGCCAGCAGCTTTTACACCGAAATGAAAAACGTCGGCAACTCCGTACGGGTTTCCGCTAAATAAAATGTCAGGGTGATTCCGTGTCTCTCCCTGCGCCCGTGACATTTCTGCGGGCATTGTCTGAGAGCTAATTGCGCGCTGCTGGGAGCCGCTTTCCCCAGATCTTATCGGGCTTTGCTGTTACTTTGGTGCTGCTCAGGACCTTTATCCTACGCCTTGCCCCTGCCCGGGGGCTCACAACAGTGCTAAAAATAGGGCCTGGCACTTGCTGGGGGCCTCGGAGGAGGCTTCCAGCCCCATGGCTGTATCCAGACCGAGCAGGGACGCGGAGAAGAGCCTGGAAGTGGAAAAACACCTCGTGCAGAGCTGAGCTCCCTTCGCCTCCAGCCCTGGTGGAGATGGAGCAAGGCACCCCCAGCCCTTCCTCATGCTCGGGGGCTGCGCTCTGGGGGCAGGCAGGGGCCCGGAGGCGATGCGCTGCAGCTGCAGGAGTGCTGCAGAGGCGCTGGGTGTTACCACCAGGGTCACCCTGCGAGTGACGGTCCGGCGAGGTGGGCAACGAGCAGCCTGCTGCGAGCAGGACGTGGGCAAAGCTCTCCCTGCAGAGCCGGGAGGTCAGAGCCGCGCGTCACACCTCGGCACGCGGGTACGGGACAGCGGCAGCGCCGGCGATGTTCGTGTTTCCGTCTGAAAGCCTGGATCAAAGCAGACACTTTAATCTATTCAACAGCAACTCAAGGATTAAAAAGTTGCAGGCGAATCACAGCCCTAAATTGGTAATATGTTTTTGCTTGTCAGTTGACAAATCATTTCATAAATCCGTTCTGCAGCTTTATGTAGTCCCCGTTAACAGTGAGGGATTTGCCAGCTTCGGCACGCCGCCTCGCAGAGGGGACGCGCAGAAGTGCACGACTTCCCGCGGGGAGCAGTCAGTCCTACCTGCCTGTGCCGCCTGCTCCGAGTTCGGGAGCAGGGGGCCGGGGCCGTTCCCTAGTTATATTTTCTCTTCTCCTCCAGTCGCTGTTTCTTCCCATCATTCACTTTTCTTTCCTCATTGCAGCAGAAGCCTGGACGGGAGCTGTCCCAGCGAGGACGCTGCCGTCGCTCCCCCCCGCGCCTCCCGACGCCACTCTGCATCGCTGTGACTTTTATTTACCAGGACGTTTATTTCTCAAACAAAGTAATTACTAATTAATTGGCGAGGAGCTTTGCTTCTAATCCCTCAGCTCCTAGCAGGGAAATCTGGCCATTTTTGTGGGCGCACGCATGTACGTCTGCGTCGAGCGCTTGATGGCTGCACCATCTGGCTGGCTGGAAGCAGTTAGCAGGTGTCCGGTTTGGGGAGCAGGTAATTGCCGGTGGATAGATCCCTGCGTTCCTGCATGAGTTCGTGGGAGCAGCAGCCCGCCTGGGCTGCGCGGTGCAGAAATACGGGCCGGGGGCTGACCCCGCTGGTGGGGTGGGACCTGCTCCGCAGCCGCTCGCCGTTCCCCGGCAGCGTCCCCCGGCCGCAGGGAGCGCCGCGTCGCTCCGCGCTGACGTTTGAGCTGGATTTAGGGCTTGGTGCGGCAAAGCCGCCGTTATCTCCGAAGGCCCCTCTGGATAAACACGGCGGCGTGTTGCTAAAGCCTCTGCCCGCTCAGCCGCCCCGCTGCTGCAGCGAGCTGCTCCGCGCAGCGCCGCTCCTCTGCCTCCGTCCTCGCCTGGCGCAACGTGGGGCCGCGGATCCCACCGAGGGTCCCCGCCGGAGCAGGAGGCTGGGCAGGGAGCAGGCACCCCACCCGAAGGGCTTCTCCTCGTTGGTTTATTTTGTTAGGATTCTTCTGCTCTTCTCTCTCCCTTCTGGCCAGTGCCAGGCCTGTTGATGAATTATCCCAATATATATTCTGTCTGGAAAGAAAACACATATCATATATATCTTTGACAAGTTATTATTCTTCCTTATCAGAATATGTGTGCATCCAGCCACGCTATAACTCACCCCTCGCGTGGCTTCTGGAATGAGACAGGAGGAGCACGGCAGGTCCTGAAAACTCCTGCGTCGCTCGAAGCGGCCCTGGCAAGTCCTGGAATAACTCTGGGCGTGCATGCTCGGCAGCAGGCTGAGCCCTGGCTCTTGCTCTGCTCCAATTGCACAAATCAGGGGTGCCGGGGGCCGGGGCGATGGGCAGGGGCTGGGCTGGGGGCTGTGCTTTGGCACGCTGGGGGCTCCGGCAGGATGCAGCGCGAGCACATCGAGTTAATTCCGCGCCTGCCTCACCTCCAGCTGATTGCTGCAAATTAAATTTCACGGCAATGAGCCGGAGGAGCCGGCGTGTGGCTCGCAGAGGGCTGGGAGGCGGGTGGGCTGCAGCGGGCACCCGCTGGCAGAGCCTCGTGCCCAGGCTGGGTGCCCACGCACGGTGCCCCACGGTGCCCAGGGCTCCGCGTTTTGCAGCCGCGGGGCGCAGGGGGCACGGGGCCGGGGCTGCCTGGCGCTGGGCCGAGCGCCGCACGCGGGGCTGTTTGCACCGGGAGACGGAGGTCTGCGGGATCTCATCGTCCCCAGGAGGCGAGCTGCGAGGTTTGATGAAATTTGGTGCACAGCTCAGTGAGCAAACTGCTATGTTTATTTTTTTTTTCCTGCCTGCGATGACAGCGCCGGACTCTGAAATGAAGCCCAGAGCGGGACCGCTCTGCCCCGACTGCAGAGAGGGACCGGTGCCACGTCGCGCTAACGCTGCACGCAGGGGGTGCCCAGGTCCCTGCCGCTGCCCAGCGCTGAAGCTGCGGTGGCTTCAGCTTGAACTCATGAAGGTAATTGCTGCTCCATCCGCACTGGTTTGAAACTTGCTCTAACAGGATTCTTACAACAAAAGTTGCTAAGCAGCTCTGACATGATTTACTAATAGGCTCTGAATGTGCTGTAACTGAGATGGAAATTAATTTAGTGATTAGGAGATTAATATATGGATGGAGTAGAGCGCTTCCTAGTTCTTAAGGGCCAGAAGGAGCTGTTGGAATAGGAATCCCCAGTGGTTCCTACAGGAAAGGTGCCAGCCCCGTGCGGCTGGAACACGACCCCCAAAGGCTCGAGGGTCTGCAGGTGTGGCCGGGGCGCAGGGGACCCCGCTGCCCCCGGCGCCGGGCTCACACTGTGCTGCGGGATGAGGATGCAGGAGAGGGATCGCTGCATCGTTCTGCATTGCACACCGTATCCTTCCCAACACGTTTGTTAGCGTTGTTTTGTTTTTGTAGCCACTTGAGCATGATGTTTGGGGAAAAACACGCCAGAAAACCCAACCTGTCTGAATTTAGGACAGAAGCAGCGCTGGGACTGCATAACTGAAGGGAAGCACGCGGGGCTTGGAGCCTGCCCCTTTCTATTTGTGTTGATTCTTTTTAACAGCAGCTGTGCATCCATATTTATTGAGGGGAAGAGAAGAAAAACCGCCCGTAATCCCAGGAAAGCAGAACATCTTGTAATTATCTCGGTAGCTTGGCTAGCGCAGGCAAACACGGGCTCCCGCGAGTGGATGCTGACCACGAGCGCTGCTCTGATTTCCCAGATCTGGGTCATTAGGGAGGGCAAACAGGATGGAGCTGATGTTGAACATGCTCTGAACATTCCTGGGATAAAAGGAGCTGGCAGACGCTCGTCTCTCCTGAGGCTGGTGGCTGCCCTCCTCCCCAGCCCGTGGAGCTGGGCATTGGGGTGCCTGTGGCAGTGCTGGCCTCAGCCATGGGCATGGGAAAGCATCCGAAGCGCTGCCCAAGCCAAGAAGCCTCTCTGCCCCTCCAGCAGAGGGGAAAGTGCCACTTCCAGACAGCAAAACTTGAGCTCTTGCAGATGCTGATAAGGTCTCTGACAGAGGGCGGGAGTGCAAGATGAAGAGGAGCGTGCGTATACACTTCTTTTCCCTTCTTTTTCTTTTCCTAGCTGTCTCCGGCGCAGCCTTGCAAGAAAAAAAAGCTGCTGGGCATCTGTGCTCTTCGCTACTCCCTCCCCCAGGGGTCTATCAATATGCAGGGCCCGTCACCTCGATGAAGGGCCCGTGCTGCCTTTGTACCCTCAAGGTTACCGCAGAGCCGCGTCCTGCAGCAGCCTCGCGGTGCTCGCACCCAGCGGCCGCGCTCAGCTCGGTGCCAGCTCGCCACGGGCGGCAGCAGCTGCCGCGGTGCCAGGAGCCTCTTGGGTCGTGCGGGATCCTCTGCTGCTCATTCCTGGCTTTGTAACAGCGTCTGCAGCCTTTAGGGGCCGTGCACCCATGCGCTGGGTGAGCCGTTCAGCAGAAAACCCTGCTGGCAGGAGAGGGTTGGAGCGAAGGGAGCCTGGAAGGCAGCGCTGCTAGTGCAATCGCATCAGTGCACACGCACACACACACAGGCTGCCAGACACACCTGCTCCTGACGCTGTAATGAAGGCAAATATTTAGAGAATGGCAGAGTCCAAATTGCTCAGCGTTTCAGACGGAACCAACAGCCTTTCGAAGGCTGGGATTAATTTGAAGGAATTTACTGGTGGAGTTTGTGGCAGATAAAACAGTTTGCTTATTTCACACTTGTATGGCCACCTGCTACGAACTGTTTGTTCAGTTTCAAATTCTTTAATTAAAATCAACATAAAGCAGATTGAAAACATCCCAAGAAGGGGATGCTTGATTTGCTGGAGGATATTGCAGAAGCCATGCCAGAGCGCTGAAAAGGCACTTTCCCCTTGGAAGCCCCACGGGCGCCGGGTGTGGGGGTTGCGGGCGGGTGGGTGCCCTGGCTGCCAGCCCTGCGTGTCGCTGGCAGGGTGCTGGGGCACCTGGGCTCCTCACCCTGGCTGCCAGGGCACCGTTTTTCCGTGTGCTCCCTCCTCCCGGTGCCCTTCCCCGCAAGGCAAGCCCCGCGCTCCCCACGCGCTAGGTGCACCGCGGCGCGCCGGCCTCTTTGTGCGGCTGATTAGAGGCCTCCTCCACCAGACATCAAAGCTTCAATTAACACAGGCTGCTTGCAACCCTCTTGCAGAGCTCAGATAAGAATGGAATTTTCCCTTGGAAAATGGATTTGTATTTAGCTGCGTGTGCTGTGCAGTAAATGACCTGCTCTGCGCGGTGGCAGAGAGGGTCCGGGGACAATTAGGGTGCTCATTGGGAACCGGTTATCAGAAGGGAACAGGCACGCTGCTATTTAGCTGTCTAATATCCCAATGGGAGGGGAACCAAAATTAAAAACTGTCGCTCTTTTCTGAGCCATTTGAATCTGAAGGAGGATTCCTTTTTTATTTGGTGCCTTTTCACTTGAAGGGTTTTTTTTTTCTCCCGCTCTGATTCCCTTATTTGCGTGTGGCCGCTTGCAAAGAGCAGAATGGAGAGGGGAAGGAGGGCTGGCCGGGCGAGGGGGGCACGACGCCTGTGCCACGAGCTCCCGCACGAGTCCCCATGGCTGCTCGGTGGTGGGATGGCGGGGCAGCGGGACGGCAGGACGGTGGGACAGCCACCTCGGCTGTCCCACAGCCTCAGGCATCCCCCAGGCACGTGGCTCCTGCTGGAGGCTGCTCAGCAACAGCCTCCCAGCCGAGGACGCGGAGCCGCTCGGGGACACCAGAAGGAGCCTCTCCAGGCGTTCATCAAAGCGCCCGCACCTCCCGCTCCAGTGCGGGCCAAACAATAGCAAACACGCGGTGCAGAAAGTTAATGTGCAGCCAGACGAGCGTTTTAATAACTGGGAAGGGTGAAAAAAAACCCTCTCAGCCTCCGCGCGGGCTCCTGCCAGCTCGCGTTCCTGAGAGTCTGGGAGACCCAGAGTACCATGACTGTATTGATTCAATTATTCTCTACAATGTAATACTCTGCATTTGTGTGATAGCAACAAACAGAGTTGAAAGACATACAAAAATAAATGATCTGAAAGTTAATATGGCTGAATGAGCAGCTCTGAATAAGGGGAGAGAGAGCTTTGGTTTTACATTGTAAAATCAATAGCGTGCAGAACAATGTCCTAACTTTCTCCAGGGACCCAGAGAGGACCCGCCTGAATCGATCACTATGCAAATTAATTGAATTCATGAAATCCACATTGCTGGGTAATTGATGCTTCTTATAATTACCTCCGAGTTATGAGCTTTTAGGGGATTTCATTGATTCCTGAGCAGAGGGAGGCAGGGGAAGACGAGGACAGCGCGTGCTGGCGGGGCTGAGCCCTGCGTGCGTCTCCAGAGGTTCTCCAGCTGCGCTCCCTGCGCTGGGAGGAAACAGCTTCAGGGTTAAAGGGAGAAGGGCAAATTGTTTAAGCCTGGTATTTTTCTTGCCGGACCACGCAGGCCCTGACTGATGGACCAGAACAAAGGTGACGAAGCTGTGGCCACTATCAGAGATTTCCTGTTTAAACAGCCACGAGCGCTGGGGTTATTGCTTTCACCGGAGGAAAAGAAAACTGCCAAGCCTGCAGCAAAGGCAGTAAATCAGTAACGAGCACAATGCTTCCGCCAGGGACACGCTTGCCACGCCTCAGTGGGGGACCAGAGCCACTCACCCCCCCCCCGCTGCCCCTGGGCACCGGTGCCAGCTCGGGCAGCGCAGCCCTGCCGGGAGCGGGTCGTTTCTGCAGGGTGCGCTGCGTCAGCCCCCCCACCCCGCTGCTTGGCTAAGGGGTGCCCAAGGCCGTGGGTGCGCTGCTGCTGCTGCAGCACATCGGCCCCGCGGGGAAGCAGCTTTTTGCAGGGCCCGGGGACACGGCGGTGTCGTGCCACAGGTGTGCGCGGCGAGGCTGGCTGTTGTTAGCCCGGCTGACGGATCGTGTAAGCGAACAGGTTTCATCAAAAGGGATAATAGGCTTACACAGCACATTATTTAAGAAAAAGGGACAGGCAATTGAGCTCTGCAGACTAATTAGATTAAGTTGATGAGCTCATCAGTAACGTGTGTAATTAAGATCAAGAGCTAATTGTGGGCTGTTTGGTGCCCTGCGCTAGCTGAGTTGTCCCTTGCAAGGCGTGGTGTGGTTGGGGTGGATGGCAAGCGGCTGGGCTCTCTGTGCTGGCGCGCCCAGAAGAGCGGAGGGGATGTGCTGCTGCCCCCAAAGTGTGGCAGTGGGGACCGTGGGCAGGAGGTGACGGCACACCTCTCCTGGCTCAACCTCAGCCAGCAGCAAGGGTGTGCAGCTGGGTCCCCCTCTGAACTTCCCTGTCAAAGCGTGCTGAGTGTGTGGCCAGACAGGAAAGAATCAGGAGTTTTTGTTAATTTTACCTATTTACCACAAACACTGCGCGTGGCGTGGTGGAAAAGGCACCCTCCCTGGTTACCTTTATTCTTCCCCGGGGCTGCCTGGCTCCGTCCCTGCCTCTAGCTGCCTCCCAGCTCTTCCAAGCAGGAAGGAGGTGGTGGTGAGCTCTGCCTGCTCCGCGGGGCCACCCGAAGGCGCTCGGAGCCAACTGGGCACTGCCACCCCTCCTTCAAGGGGAAGTCGCTCAGCTTGAGGCCAGGGGCTGTAAGGGGTGATGCTGTAGCTGTCTGTGCCTGCTCTCTGGGGAGGAGATGTGCTAGCTCCAACCTGTGGTGGGATAGGAGAGTGGCTCTGGCTGAAACGTGTTGGGGCAGAGGTTTGGGCACGGCCTTTGTGGTCCCATGGCGCAGAGCAGCTTGCACCCAGGTGATACCCATCAGGGGCTTGGCCCCAGCAGCATCTACCCCAGGCATGGTGAAAATCCAGCACCAGCATTGGCCCTGCAGGGAAGCCAGAGGCAACTGGAAGGTAGGAAAAACTGCGGCGAGGTGCAAACTGATTTGTGCAAAATGGGGAGAATAAAAAATGAGCAGGATGGGGTGTGTGGAAAGTATTTAAAAAAAAAAAAAAAAAAGTAAGCCCAAGTTCGGAAGGCACTGCAGAAATTGCTTGTTCTGGAGAAATAGTATGCAATGACGTTCAAGATTTGTCAATACAGATATAGTCCTTAACAAGACAGACAATTCTCTCTGTGTCGTGGCAGCTGGAGTGCCGGTGCAGCCTCTTTACAGCTTTTATCCTTGCTCTCTTGTATTTCATATCTGATCTTTTCTCTTCTCTCCTGCATCAACGTCTCCTCTCTGGTTCCCCCTCTTTATTCTCCTGCATTGCTTCTTTTTTCTTCCGCTATCTCATCTCCCCAACCCTCCCGCTCTCTCTTCTCTAAATTGGTTCTCCTCAGAATTGCTGTGTTCGCCTCCGTTCCTGGGCCCCTTGCCCAGCTCTCCCTGACCCCATTTGCAGCAGCTGTAGGGGAAGGGGCTCGCTGGTGATGCTGCCCTGCTGTGGCCGTGTCCATCCTAGTGCTGCATTCCCCTCACCACTCATTTTCCCATCGTCTCCAAGATTACCCAAAACACTTTCCCATCCTCTCCTGAGCTCCTGGCTTGTTCTCTCCTGGCATGGCGTGTGCCTCTTTGCTCTTTACTTTCTTTTGGGGTCTCTTGGCCCTCTCTTCGGGACCATCCATCATGTGTGGCTGGATGGAGGGCATGATTTTTAGTTTTCTTATCCCAATATACCATCCTGGGACAAATGCCCCAGAGGAAAATGAAATCTAAAATGCTCGTTGCTGGCTGTCATGGGTGCAGTGGTGTCAGGCCCCCCTCCCTCCTGGGGCGGTGCCATGTGGGGCAGAGGAGTGGGGCTTGGGGTGCTCAGGGCAGCGCTGCTGCTGCTCTGCTTTCCAGGGTGCCTGGGGACATGACACCTCACCAGGGGATTCAAGGGGGACCCCGTGCTGTTCCTGAGAGCCCTGCCCTCTGTTTCTACCTGTCCCCTCGATGCAGTGCTAGGAAAGGGCTCCTGAGTCCCCTCTGTATGGCCCTTACAGATGAGGATTTAGGGGATGGCAGGGACACTCAACGCTGTAATCCTTTCCCCGGGACTTTCAGTTCTTACAACCTGCAAAGCGACCCGGGGAGGCTAAAAAAAAAAAAAAAAACAACAGCAAACCAACCCCTCAACCCCTTCCCAGACGGGTGGGCATCCCGAAGCAGCGTTGCCTTCCCTCCGCTCGGCCGCCGCAGCTCTCACCGCGGCCGGGGCTGGCCCCGAGGCGCGGCCGGGAGGTGGCACTGCTGCACCGGCTCGGGGTCCGGGGCCGAGAGCCGTCTCCCTTCGATCCCTTTGGAAAGCAAGGCTCCTGCTCGTGGCATCCCCCTGTGACAGGTCCCCGCTGTCCCCAGCACGGTGCACGTGCCTTTGGGGGTGGCAGCGCCGAGCCCCGAGTGACACCGCCTGGTCCCCGCTCGCTCTCAGCAGCGTGGCTGTGCCCAAAGGCTGCCAGCGGTGCAGGAGGAGGGCAGCATCCAACATCGCCGGTTCCCAGGGGGCACGCTCGCAGCCGAAAGGTCTTGGAACAGGAGAGATTTCTCTCTCGCGGTTTTTCTATTTTTTTAAAAGCTCGTTTGAAGGGGATAGTTTGGAGTAAAGAAGAGTTTAGACAGATCTGATTCCCCTATCTCAGACAAACACACTCGCCTTTCCCTGACTGCAAATCAACAGGACATGTTCGAGGGAAAGATCATCGCGGAAGAAATGGATTTTCCCCCTACTGCTTTGCCATTTTTGCTTGTATTTCTGAAAGCTGGAGTGATGGGTTGTGAACTTTAAGGAGCGATTTCTATTCTTCTCTCTCATCTGACATGTGGGCAGAGGGACTGCGAACCTGAATAACGAGACAGGACTTCGACTCCTTGGGGGAGCGAGCTGAGGCCGAGGCAGCATCCTCGCGCCTTTGTAAGCTGCCCTTACTTCCCAGCCCTGCAGCAGAATATTCTGTTTGGAAGGGAGACGGCATCCTGCAGAGGCCAGGGCTGGCGCAAGATGCTCTTGCCCCTAAAATCCCAGGCGCTTCTTGGGTCCCTGCTCTGGGGACGAGGGCACAGGCTGGGGCTCTGGGGACGTCGGAGGGAGCTGCCGAGCCCTGGGCAGAGACCCCCTGCCCGGTAGCCCATGTGCCCTGCCGCGCAGCACGCTTCTCTGCAGGGCGCTGGGTGCAGGGAGGCAAGCGCAGCTGCGGCGCAGGTTTCGTCTGCTAATTGCAGAGAGCAATAAACTCGCAGCAATCCAAGCAATATAACGGCGACATTTAATTAATACCGAATAACTCTGGAGCTCTCATGGATTTATACATTAGATCGACATTAGCATGAGATAATCTGATCACAGGTAACCTTAAGGCAACAAATGCTGAGGGGTGGGTGTGGGCTGCGGTGTCCCTTGCAGCTGGGCATGGAAGGAGGCTGGGAGGTGTGACACGGGGAGGGCGGTGTCCTGGCAGTCGTGTCACCGTGCCTGTGCATGGCCCGTGCTCACCTCTCCGTTGGCCCGATGCTGCAGTTCTTTACAACCAGGGTCTGTAGGCGAGGGACAACTGCGTCAACGCATTTGCAGCCCCAGGTCCCCAGGGTGGTGCCTGGCTGGGTTTTGTACCTTAGCAAGGTGTGCAGCGGTGGGGCTGGCGTCTGTCCCTTCCTGCCCAGAAAGCAGAGCAGTTCGCGGGCAAAACGAACTGAAGCACGTGAGAACTTCAGCTGCGTGGGTGGGAGAGCCACAGGTGGTGCACAGACCGAGGAGGAAGGTGGGCAGTGGGGAAGCCCTTTGAAAAGTGAGGCAGAAACAGGGGAACTGTGTGGAAAACCACCTGTGTGCAAGGCCGTCTCCTCTCCTGCAGGGTCTGCAAGCTGAGGGCTTCATGCTGCAGCGCTCCCATCCCTGAGCACTGCGGGCAGGGGCCGGGAGGGCACAGCTGGGGCACCGAGCAGGAGGTGCCTGCTCCCAGCAAAGTCCTTCACAGGAGAAAGCGGGAGAAAAGGGGGCTCCCGAAGTGCCAGCGCTCCACCTAGATGGAGCTTTCTCCACAGAAGGAAAGCGATCCCCCGCCCCAGCCCCTCAGCCTTTTGAGTTTTGTATTAAACACTCATTATACCTTTGGTGTGACAAATGATTGAAAAGTGTAATTTGAAAGCTAAGCTCCCCATCACACTCTTCCCTATTGTTTATTTGCCAGCTCTGAATGGGTTGACTGCCAAGTAAAGTAATCAGAAGGTAATAGCCTGATATCGGATGAATCCCCAGAGCTGCCAGCAAGCTGGAAAACTACAATCTCGGTGCCGCCTGCAGTATTCATGCGCTGAAAATAATTGTGTAAAACAGTGTCGCTGGGCTCAAACTTGCGCTGACATTTTGCATCGTAAGATTTGCCTTCAGCTCGGTCTGATGTGGTTATTAGTAACTTGCTTGGGGGCAAGACAGCCCAAAGTGTCTCACGGAGGGCTGTCGCCATGCATTTGCCCATGTAGATAAGACAGCATCCTCCCAAACCCAAGCGCTTATCTTCGTCGTTGTCCCCTCCCTCCCTCCATCCCTTCTCTCTTCCCCCTTCTCGCCGCGCTCCTTGCAAAGCGTTGATTTTATTGAGTGTGGCAAGTGGCAGTTCATTAAAAAGTGGGAGCAGATGGGGAAGGGATTGTAGAAGAAGATTAATGATGCACACCGACAACTAAATAGGCCCAGGTTTCGGAGTAAACACAATCACGCCGGCTCCCAGGGAGCGGGTAATCCTCCTCTGTCAGCTCCGTTCTAGTTAGCCGGCCGCGGAGGAGCTCGGGAGAGCTGATGGGCAGGGCTGGGCGCTGCTCTGCTCAGTGCCTCTGCAGCACCCAAGTTGCTTTGCCGGCTCTTTGCTGCGGTTCCGCTCGTGGCAGCGGGTGGGCGGCTCTGCGGGGACGCGCTCGGGGCTGGGCAGGTGCCGCTCGCTTTGGGAAACGGATGCGGAGGAGCGTGCTGAACCTCTGTCAGAAGCCTCTTCTCCCCACCATGACAAAGTTCACCTTTCCCTGCCTGCTTTGCTTTCTTTCTTTTTTTTTCTTTTTTCTTTTTTCTTTTTTTTTTTTTTTTTTTTTTTTTTTTTTTTTGACACCGGGCTCTGCTTCCTGTGCTTCCTGGCTCATAGGAAGGCCGGACACCAGCAAGCATCGGTGCCGCTTGGTTTAAACGCAGGGTACATCCATCTTGCAGCAGGACGGCTGGTTCCTGCCAGCGTCCCCTCGGGAGGACAAACCTTTCATTACCGATGGGACTGTAATTTTGCTGCAATTTACAGAAAAGTGCCCGACACCTTGGTTCAGCGGCAGCAGGGAGGGGAGCGAGACGGGCTCGTTCGCGCCGCATTCGGATCGGATCGCTGTGGGGTGCTGCCGGCTGTGCTGGTGTCCCTGTCCCCACATGGCCACCCTGCAGGTGTCCCTGCTGCGCGATGTGATGGCTCAGCCCAGCCTGGGACTGCCACCGCCGCGGCCCCCGCCACCGCCGCCTGGCATGGGGGATGCTGGTGCCCAGCGCAGCCACCGCGAGGGGTGTAAATAATTTAATAACCGAATGTTTGAAATGATATCATCCTAAATAATATAATAAACCCTAATTTACTCACATTTATCTCCCGGAGTTTTTTCTGAAAGCAGTAATCTTGCATCTTCCGCAGTGATGGATTAGCAGGAAGGAAACTCCGCTGGGGAATAAAAACCCACATCGTGTAGTTTTTGACATGTTATTATTCAGTTTTATCTCGGGTTGCTCGTTCCTGGCCCATTACTCATGTTCGCAGGGAGTTCTCTCCCCCTTATTTATTTATTTTTGCCGTGACCAGAAGCAGGGATGCTAACACATCCTCCCTGCTTGGTGTGGGGGGCCAGCGTGGTGGGGGCCCCGCGGTGGGACGCGCTGTGGGGATCCAGGACGGTGCCAGCTGGCAGGGGAGGGACGCAGCTTAATTAATCTGCAAGCCTCTAACTGGTTTAATCGCTGCCATAGATTAAAAACGTGAGGACTTGCTATTTCCAAGGCGCTTGATGCAACAAAAAGCGAGCTGCTTCGAGGGGAGGGGGCAGGGCAGGAGGCGATGCGGGGCGATGCGGCACCGCGGGGGCCGTGCCCCTTCCCCTTCTGACGCTCTGTGCCGAGCGGCTGCGGTCATTAACTCTGAGAACGTGGGAGTCCTCCGTCGGTAGCTTTAATTATTGCTAAAACTCTGTCTTTATTGCTTATTAGCAGATACGCATGGCAGTACCCAGGATGCAGTGCCCCGTAGTTTTTCCCTTGGAGGGAGGGATTTTTGGCTGCGTGGCTGGAAGTCACAAAGAGGTTATTAAATAACTGCAAATTACGTGAGTAACGCCTGGGACAGGGGCTCCCTCATCGATCGCCACTGCTTTGTTTGCTCACAAGCTTCAAAGGAAAATTTGCCCGGTGCTTACAGGGCAGGGAGCGTGCAGCGCTGGGCACCCTCTTGCCCTCGGGCAGAGCGCAGGCAGAAAGCTCGGTCTGTCTGTCGGTCTGTCTGTCTGTCCGAGCTCCGCAGCAGCTCCGCGCTGATTTGCGTTCATGCCCTGCATGCCCACCGCAGGTACGCGCTGCGTGCAGGCGGGCTGGGAAGCGCAGGGCTCTCAGCAGGGAGGGGCTGGCCGAGCACGAAACCCTGGAAGGAATCCAAACTGCAATAACGACAATAAAAACACAAGGCTCATCTGATTGCAGGGGGCGGGACCGCTTGAATTCCTCCTCCAGTGACGCAAGCCCGATACCAGCCGCAGCCCTGGCACCGCAGGCGTTGTCCCAGGGGCTCTGCCAGGCTCCCGCTCCTCCCGCTGCCAAATGAGCGCTCTTGCTCTCAGCAAAAAAAAAAAAAAAAAAAAAAAAAAAAAANAAACAAAGCAGCCCTCGAGCACTGAGTTAGCAGGACTTGAACTCTGAGTAAGGAAAGTCTTGCTGAGGGGGAAAGCTGGTGGCCCAGCCGCGCAGGTGGGCTGCTGCCGGGCTCCCAAGGCTGCTGCCCCGGCCAAGCCCCAGCATCCTCCGGCAGCTGTCAGGTTTGCTGCATCTAAACTTTACACCCTGAGCACAATTAGCCAGACAACAAACTCTGTGTTTGCCTTTCCCTGTCTAAATTTGCTTAGCTCAAGCTGGAATCTGCAGTAAGTAAACGATTTTCTGTTTATATTCAGCACTAATGAAGAGGCAGCAAACGCTGCCCATTAATAACGCAGAAGATGATGGTGTTTGCAGAGGGCCTGTGTACAACGTGTCATACTTACCGGGGAGCGCCCGACCTGCTATTGATTTCCCAGTAAGCCTGGGCCTTTTTCATGTGGCCGTATTTGTTTTCTGCCAACGGGAATCTGCCCGTGCTGGGGAGGACCAGGAGGCCACCGTGCAGCAGCTGCTGGAAGCAAGCGCGTCCCTGGGTTGCGCAGCAGTGACCCAGCACAGGGTGGGGAGGTGGGGCAGGTCCAAGCCCCACACCCCCAGCGCTGCGGTTGTTTCTCCAGAGCCCGGCTCCTGAGCAGGCAGCGGTGGCTCCCAGCCACCCGCCCTTGCAGGGAGCGCAAGGAAATGATGTTTATTTGCAAATACGGATGTTATTGAGTCAAACGAGAGAGATTACTAGGGGCTCATGGAATTGTCAGCGAATGCTGTTTAATTAGAGCTCAGACATAACACTCATCATTACCCCGTAGCTCTGCTCTGATCTCAGGCTCCGTACCCCCAGGCTTCCCCGGCTGCAACGAGCGTGGCGAGGCCGGCTCTCTCCCCAGCTCCCTCATCAAATACCTGCTCGAGACTCTCAAGGTTAGCGCGATGGGGGTCAGCCGTGTTCAAACGTTGATTACAGAGTCGGCAGGAGCTGCTAAGATTTCTAATTAAGATTAAAGCATGCACACGGCTTATAAATGGTTCTCAGGAATGCGTAATTTGATTAGCTTGTTTTGTTGCATCTGTGTTAGTTCGGATGGCCCCGTCCTGGGGGCTCCCTGGTTGTGCCCCCAGCTCCTTGCAGCTCTGGGCTCCCAGCCCCTGGATGTGACACAAGGGAGCCCCATCCCCATTTGCCCTGTCACTTCTGCCTTGGCCAGGCTGGCTTTGCAAAACATCTGCAAGCCTGGAGTGAAAGGAGAGCTCGGTCAGGCCAAGCTGCTCGGCGCTGCTGTACGCGCGAAGGCGTGGGAGCGGAGCCGGCCTGCTGCCGGCTGAGCGGGAAATGTGGTGTTTTGCTTCTGCAACATTTATTTATACAACTTTGTGCTTATTTATTTCACTGAAATGTCGCCTGGGGAGGGAGGAGGCATCAGGGCTTGGCTGGTTTGTGCAGTGACAGCCATGGGCTTGGGCAAAAGCCATCACAGCCTCCCTCTTGGATGCTGTTGCTGGAGGACTCAAGGCTGCGCTCGCAGGCAGCTCCGGGCAGCTGGAGCTGTGCTGGCTCCAGAGAGATTTAGGAGAGCCTGGTCTGCATGAGCTGGGGGAGCGCAGAGCCAGCGGGGTTTGTGGTTTGGGATAGTTCCTCCCGATTTCTGGCAGAGAAAGAGGGTGATGGAGGGGAAGGGAGGGAGGTGGCCACCAAGAGGATGCTGCGCTGTACTGCCTTGGAGGAGGAGGCAGCAAAAGCAGAGCAAGAGAGAGCACGTGTGCGTGCAGCCCCAGGCTGGCGATGGAAGTGGAGCTTGGGATTGATTCCTGCGCTCCCACCAGAGCCAGAGAAACCTCTTGGAAAATTGTTTTTTTTTCTGCTTCCATGTGGTCCCCTGGGTGGTGGTGCCCAGCACAAACCAGCAGCTCCCTCCGTGCGGGATCAGCTGCGGGCACGGGGCAAGGGCGGGTGGGCAGAGCCGGCGCCGAGCCCCACGTACCTGAGCGGGGGACAGCTGTGCATCAATATTTATTCAAAACTCCCAGGAAACCTGGATGAAGTGTAATTATCTCAGCTCAATCAGCTTGGATTAGCATAATATCAAGTCACCCATCAGACTGGGGTTTGATTTCTGGGATCAAAGCCGCGCGCTGTAGCCGCTGATGAATCCGGTAGAGGGGAGGCAGGAGAAGAAAGCCGCGTGCTCCACTGTTTTGATATCCCAACTGCTGCCGAGTTCACTTTCTCCTCTCAAACTTCCCTTTCCCCTCCCAGCCTGCAGGAACTGGAGCTGTTTCCAGCTGCATGCAGAAAGGCAGCCCAGCTGTTAATTACACTTCTAGGTGCAAAAGGGAAGGAGCAACTGATGCCACGTTGGCACTTGATGGGATCGGTGAGGCAGTGCTGTTTGTCCTCGCAGGGATGGGGCTGCTCCAGGAGAGGGCATGTCCCCAGCATGTCCCCAGTACATGCAGCACCGCATGGCACCAGCCTGCACGTGCTCGTCTCTGCATCCTCGCCAGTGCACAGGATCCCTCCCCACAAACATCTCACCCCACCGCCACTCCCCTTAATTAAGAACTAAATATAGATCTTAATTAAGGCACTGATGAATTTAATTTAGAGTGGCATTACTGCCTTAACTTCCAGAGCTCAACGCCTTGTTTGTATAATGTATAATATAAGCTAAATGAGTGCTTACTTGTTACCACCATAAATAATTCCCTTGCAAATCCCTTCAGATACATCTCAGACACTAATCCATCTCCTCCTACAGAATATTCATGGGCACCAATCCTTTTTCATCCTACCTCACAGATTTTAATATAAAACCCCCAAACATCTTGTCAATGTCCCCCCTCTAAAATCAGCTGGTGCTGGGGGAGGGAAAGGTGTGAGGGGAGCAGAATGGAATGGAGGAGCTGTGATCTGGATTAGCTCCTCGTTACGGGTCAAGGAGCACAAGGCACCAGCCCCAGCCCTCATGCCAGCCCCAGTGCCCTGCGTTTGGAACCTGATGTTGTGGACCGGGCCTGTGCAGAGCCCTCCTCCGAGTGTCTCAGCCCTGCTCGGCAGGAAGGGGTGGTTAGAGGTGGCCGCGCAGCACCTCCTCCCTCCCAGTAAAAAAAGGAGGAGCAAGAAGGTTAAGAGAGCAAAGCAGTGAGATGCTCAGATGAGGGGAGAAGGCTGAGTGCCTGCAGCCCGCTGTCCCCTCTGTGCTTCTTGACTCAGGCTGGAATCCAGCCCTGGCACCTGGCAGGAGCCATCAGGGGCCACATCACCTGTGTGTCCTGGCTAGGATGGAACTCCAAGCCCACGCCCACCCCTAGAGCGAGCCTGGCTCTCTCCCCAGGGCAGGACCAGGTGTAGCTGACTCCCAATGCCTTCATCCTCCCATCCTCACCTTCAACATCCCAGACTGCGCTGGCTCTGGGAGACAGCCCCGTGGGCTGCCCTGTGTCCCTGCTCCAAGGTGATGCATCACCCAGGGCACGCAGCCTGTTTATAAAAAAACCATTTTGTCTCGTGATTGCACAGTCAGGCCTCATTGTCCCTATTGCCAAGAGGTTCCTGAGCTGCAGGCGCGTGGAGCACAGGGTCCGTGCTGTAAGGGCAGCGGGCCCTGCACGGACACCAGGGTTAGAGCCGGCGGGAGCTCGGCTGCCAGGCGCAGCGGGAGGCTGGATAGCCAGGAATCAGCCTCTGCCTTTGATTAGATGACATCCAACAATCAATTTCTTCTGCAGAGCAAGTGCAGGAGAATAGCGCTTGGGAAGATTAAAAAAAAAGCCTACATTTGCTCTGCACTCAGCCATGAGCTGCATTTTCGTCTTGCTTGCTCAAAGGATTCTTTTTTTCAAAGCCCCACTTTTATTCCTTAAACATATAGCAACATAATCAATTGATTTTTTGATACAGCCTAAGCCTGAGGGTGAGCCGGGAGAGGCGGGCTGCCTGCACCGCGATCTCTGCACAAGCAAGTTTCCAGGCACGGAGGCTCTCCTCTTCCCCCCTGGCACAGCTCTGCAGGGTGGGGTGCAGCATGGGAACCACGCACAGCCTCCCGCCACCCCCCCGGATTATCCCAGGAGGGCAGCTCCCTGCTCAGCATCCCTGTCTTGGCTGGGAGAACATTCCTCTGTTCCTTCCCTGACCCTTCAGATGAAGGAAAGAAACTAAAACAGGAGCGTTTTGGTGGCTGTGAAGGTGGAGGGGTGGAGGGTGCGGCCTGTGTCCCCTGCCCGTCCCTGGTGCATCCACTGTACATCCCCTGCCTGTGTTTTTTAGCGCTTTCACCACCACACGTCACAGCGTTTCATAACAAATTTAGCTGTCGCTCCATGTTTTATTGCTGTAAGTGCCTTAAAAACAGATCAGAGATTCAACTAATTTACTCATTAGTAAAAGGAAATTAGCCATTTGCGATCTCTCCTAATAAAATTAGCCGGGTGACAGATGCTTTGTTGCCATCCTGATCGGGTCACCATGCTGCTGGCATCCAAAGGCGGCCCTGGCCCTGCCTTGCTGGGCGTTGGGGACGTCCCACGGGGCTGCGGGTCATCGCCCGCTGCCGTGCCGCCCCGGGATGCGCCCGCAGCCGGGGAACGCGAGCCCCAAGCAGCGAGGAGGAGGTTGTGCCGTGCGGGGTGGGTGAGCCAGGTGCTGCCGGGCAGCGGACAAAGCTCACTGATCACCTTCACGGCTTGGCTAAGGCTCCCCGAGGCAGCCTGTCCCCCCTCCATCAGCTCGCCTGGGGCGGGGGCTCACCACGGGGCTGTGGTGAGTGGTGCTGTGGACGAGGGCTCTCGCTCTTCCCCGAGAAGGGAGGTGATGGAGAGGCTGTGATTGAGCTATTCAGCGCTACGCAGGGCTGACAAGGAGTGATCAGGCTTTTTGTGATTTTTCGCGTGCGTACCCTGTCCTGTCGCGGGGACAAAAGAGCCTGGTGAAATGCAAGAGCTGCCCGTTGAAAAGCCGGGCGAGGCTCTGGCGCACAGCGGGCGATCATCTCGGGGCTCTCTGCACGGGCCCCGCAATGGGCCAGGCGAGGCCCCTGGCAAAGAAAAGGCAGCCGGCCGGGGCTGCAGGAAAGACCAAAGCCTGCCTTCGCCCTGCTAATCACTGCGCGTCCCCCGCCGAGCGCTCAGCACTTGCCCTATTCGCCGTGCTCTCAGCATTTTCCCTATTCACCCCGGCAATGATGCGACCCGCGGTGCCGGAGATGACAGCAGGTTAACCCCGTGCTCCAGGCCAAGGGGACGTCCATCCCCGGCTGGGCTGAGGACGCGTTTTGCCCAGGCTGCTGTCAGAGCCCCGTGAGGTGCTGTGCCCTCGAAGGGACGCCGGCTGCAGGTGGGCCCCGTTTTCCTGCTCCGTACTGTCCCGGTGCAAATCATTTGATGACGTGTTTATCCCAAGGGATACAAGTCTGAATATTAGGATGTCAAAACCGGCTGCATTTGCAATACGTTACTGTCAAATGGGAAATAAAAAGGGAGTTGCAGATATTTAATTTGGTAGGAGTGCGGGAGAGGGCGGCAGGGGAGGCTGCGGCTGCTCTCCTGGCTCCTGCGGGGCTCGGTCCTCACCCAGCCCTGCAGGAAGCAGCTC
Source organism: Alectura lathami (assembly GCA_013399715.1). Classification (NCBI taxonomy): domain Eukaryota; kingdom Metazoa; phylum Chordata; class Aves; order Galliformes; family Megapodiidae; genus Alectura; species Alectura lathami. Next base: position 93,593 of record VXAV01004043.1, read on the forward strand.
GCTTCCCTTCTCCTGGGGACAGCGAGGGCAGGAGCCGGGGAACTGTGTGCGCTGCTTCTCCTCCTGGCGCAGGCTCTGGCTTTAAACTCGGAGCAGCAGCCTCGTCTGCGGGCAGGTCGCAGGGGGCACGTGGCAGCTCATTCATCCGTGCCAGGAAAATTTGTACTTTAAAAAAGTTGTTTAAAAAAAAAAAAAAAAAAAAAAAGGCTTTTTGAAGACAAACATCCCAGCTCCTTGGGGAAGGCTCTGAGTTTTCAGAATACCAATTAAAAATATAAAAGTGCTTTTAAAAAAAATCTATAGAGCCAAGTTCTCAGATCAGGAGGGGAAGGGGATGCATTGCGGGGGCGGGGGTGGGGATGGCACGTTGTGTCCTTTGGCAATAACAAGTTGAGGGGAGGGAGGAGCAGCACTGAGCCATGCAGCAGGGCGGGGGTACCAGGCAGTGTCTGCTGTAAATCAAAGGGGGGCTATTCACACGGGTGTCTCACCCGCTGGCTTGCAGCTGAATGCCACATCTCTCCCGGGCTGCTGAGGAGGGAGCACAGAAACCACGACCTGGGGAGGAAGGAAAAGGAGCAGCTCACAGTTAGAGCCCACCGCGGGGGTTAACGCAGGAGCCGTGCAGGCTGCCCCCAGCGCGGGCGACGGACGGCCCAGCGGTGCGGCAGGAGCTCTGCCCTTTCAGTTCTTCACCATTTCCCTTTCACCAAAATATAGGGTGGGAGAGACGTGGCGGGGGAGGAAGGACGGCTGATGGGAGATGAAAACAGTGCCTCTCCGTGTGACACCTCGGAGCGTGTAGGATCAGCTATTTTCCCTCCCCAGCTGTTCCCGTGCCACCTCCTCCCTGCGCAGGGATATTTCTGCCTCTCTTCTAACGAGGCCGTAAGGCTGCAGCTCTGCCTGGTGCTAATCCAGGGATAAACAATGCTGATGCTGCAGTGGGGCCTGGGGGTTTTGGGTAGCAGGGGAAAAGGGAGAGTCTTCTAAGCGCACATAGGGTACATAATAAATAAATGATCTGTGTCCATGCAGCTGCCTGGCTCGCAGCACCCGGGAGAGGAGGGGCTGCGTGAAGGCAAGGAGAGCAGGCTGGCGTCTGCCTTTCTCTCAACTTCCAATTTTCCTTCTGCTGTCAGAGGACGGCTTCTGCAAGTGAACAGACACCCAAAGGGCATCCTCTGCCCACGCCAGGGAGGCTCGCAATGATTTTCCCACTGCATACCCCAAGAGAACTTTTTGCTGTTCCCTTTTGCACAGCAAAGCCATCCTCTTGTCACAGACACCCGCACGGCTGTGGGCCAGGGTGTGCAGAGGGCGACCACACCCTGCCCACCCCTGGGCATCTTAGCAGCGTTTAGGCAGGGAATGCTGGCTCCCTTTAGGAGCCCCTACTGCTGCTGGCAGGGCTGGCGGCTGCCTCGGGTCACCTTCAGGCCACAGGGCTGCGCAGGGCAGCTGGTGTCCTGCGTTCGCTCCGGGCACGGTGAGTGACAGCCTGCCAGCGGCAGGGACCGGGGCCCGCGTGCTGATGCCGAGATAATGCGCTGGGTAATAGTTTTCGACATATTTCATTGAAATATAACAAAATATTTGCATAGCGTTATTAGATAAATGGGAGCTGACTGGAGGCAGAGCTCATTTGGAAATCCGATATGAAAATTCATTTAAAATGAAAGAATATGGAAGCTTAAGTTTATGGTAATAGACTGTTCGCAGGGAGTAGCTAATGACTCCCAACAAATATGTCTCAACCACAATATCCTCTTTCCCTGCTTGGCTGCTGCCCCGTGCACACTCATGCATTTGCTGGCTCCCCTGCAGAGGGTGGGAACGCCTCCGTGCCTTGTGCTGCTGGTGTCAGCAAAACCCCATATTTTAGGGGCGAAGTAGCCATCGGCCCTGGGATGGGGAAGGGCAGAGCCGGGGGCACAGGCTGGGGGCAATGGGGTGAGGAGTAGGACTGCGTGCCGGGGGGATAAACACTTGGGCTCCATTTCCATCTCCCCATGCTGAAGCAGATTGAAATGAAGTGACTGAAAAGCTGCAAATGAGAGGTGGGGAAATTAATAATGTCACAGTAATAGTAGTAATGAGTGGCTGTGCATGTGCTAATTAGTTCAGAGCCCTCTCTCCAGCTCGGGCACACGGTGCTGGTGTGCAGCGATGCTGAGCACCCAGGTGAGCAAAAACTGCTGCCCACCTGAGCTGAGTTCTGCTCATTAACTGCCGTGGGTCTGGGTGGGAGTTGCAGGGATAATTGGGCAGACAGAGAGCCTAGAAATAGGAGTGGGCTGCGGGATGGGGGCCAGGTGGGAGCTGGTGCTGCTGCTGGCAAGAGGAGGAGCTGCTCTCCAGCCTTGGAAGCTACAGGCAAGTCCCACCCCAGAACATGGGGCTTTTGTGTGCTTTGTAAAAGGAAAGTGGAGGTTTTGGCAGTGGGGAAATGCAGCCCTGGTTGTGGGGTGCTTCCTGGGCTGGGGTTACCTTTTTCCTGTGAGCCTTCTTCAGCTGTTGCGTGTCACGTTGGAATGGTGGCAAGGACAAGGATGAGTAATGTGGTGCTGAGATGGGCTCTGCGAGGGGTTTCCAGGGAGTGCTGGAAGGAGAAAGAAGGGTTGTGTTGTGTGGGACTGAAGGCAAGGGAAAAAAGGTCTCCGTGGCCGCCTGTGACACAGATAAAGGCACGCATTGAATTTCTGGCTTTCAACATTTTAGCTAAGTTTCTCCTTTTAAGTTCCTGGTAGGTGTGGGAGGTGAAGCAGTGCGGGAGGGAAGATGGAAGGAAGAGCAGATGAAAAAGGATAAAACATGACACACAAATAGGCAACGGTACCCTCTTTGTGTCTTTTTAGTCGCTGGCCCTTCGTTTGTCACAAAGGTTTGGAGAAAGCGTTGTCTTCGGGGTGTTGTGAGGGATGCTGGGCGCTGAGTCATGGGCGGCTTTTGGGAAGGCATTGGCCAATCCTTGCCCCAAAAGGGGCTGCTGCGGGGGTCTGTTGCTGCAGGAGAAACGTGTGGGTAGCGGTGCTGTGCTGCCTGGCAGCTGGTGTCAGCCTGCTCACAGTCTCCGTGGGCACCGTTGGAGGCGCTTGGTGCGGCGTCCCCAAGCCCTGGTGGCCCTGGGGACAGGTGGCTCCTGGGGGCAGCTCCTTCCCCAGCTGTACGCCAGGGCCTGTGGTGTGCTGAGGGTGGGCTAGCAGAGGGTTAAGCCAATTTAGTTCATTTTCTCATTGTTCAAAAACAAAGGCAGTCTATCTTTAAACTGCGTAAGGAGTCTGCAAGCAGCCTCTGTTTCAAGCTTCTGTCAGAAATTGGCTGCCCATGGACTTCCACAGGTAGTCAATACTTGAATCTTGATATTTCACTAACAAAACTGTTGCTCAGAAGGCTGAAAAAAAGAAAACCGCTACTTGCAATGTAGAAAGGGGGAGATTTCTCTGCACATGAGAATCTCACATGAGAATAGCAGGGAGAAAACTTGCTGGCCAGCAGCTTGATAGCGGGCTCCCCTGTGCGCGTGTCAGTGTTGTTCCCATTAGTATTCGGCGCTGGTACGAGAGCCACTTAGGCCTAAAGACAGCTTTGCAGAGACACAATTGAAATGTTTTTGTAAATGACCAGCTGGGTTTGAGTGACGTGCCCTTCTTCAGCTAAATAAAGTTAAAGGTAAACCTTCTCAAAAACACATGAGCCAACCATTCCTTCCGCGCTCTGTTATGCAGATGGTGCTGCCTCCCGCATGGGGCTCTGGGGTTCGGGCTTGAGGGGAGAGCAGGGTGAAGGACCTGGTCCCTTGCCCGCATTCCCCCTCTCATCTTCTTCCTGCTCTCCCTTCTGCCCGGGGACTGCCAGTGAGCCCCAGGAGCAGAGATGGAGCTCAGGGAGGTGCCAGCTGTGGTGGGCATAGAAGCTTTGGCCACCTGGGGGAGTTTGATATTTGGGCGGAGTTCTTAAAGTTCTGCTTAATTTTCACTGAAGTAAGCGGGGTGGTTGGGGTGTCGGGGCTCACCCCTGCCTACTCCCATGGGGCTGGGACCTGCTGTGTGCGCTGCTGATGGGGTGGGGTGCGTGTTGCGTGGGCAGCGAGCCTGTCATGCCTCCCTCAAACCCCTTGAGTCAATGGGCTGCAAGGGCTTCTGCCGTCACTCCTCGTCGAGGTGCCTCTGTCCTTGTGAGTGTGTTCTCCTCTCCTTCATGCTCCCCTGAATGAGGAGCTCCCACCTGGTGTGCAAGATGTGAGTACACAAGTTACTCAGCTTTCACCGAAGCAATTACATCAGTGTGGAGCTCTTCGCTGGCGGTGCACGCGTTCTGCTGTTGCCCCCTTATCAGGTTAGCAATTTCAGATCTGGGCTTAGTGTTCAGAAATCAATTTTCAGCTTATTTTGTGCTACAAAATTGGCCATGCCTGAATCTGTGATACTAATTGAACAAGAGCAATTGATGTTTTAGTAGTAATTAAAGACGGTAATTATTACCAAATCTCCCCATGGCCCTGTGTGTTTGCTTTGGACTTGTCAAAACCAGAGGCAGGCAGAATCAATCTTCATAAAGTTGGTGCTTCAAAGCATCTTTCCAGTAATGGCTTCCCATAAGGTTGAAGGAAGGTGGGGAGAAATTATGAAGCCTGGTGGAGTGCAGGCACACTAATGGATATTTCCTGATTTTATTTTTAAAAAAGTCTTTAATAAAAATGAAGACTTCTCATTGCTCCTTAGTAGAACGATCCCCATAAGGGTGGTTTGGAAATGGCAGGGGCATGGTCTCTGTCCCATCCATCAGCACTTTTTGCCCTCTGGAGCCAGATCCCGGTACCCTCTGCCATTCCCGTGGCAGCGTGCAGGTGGCACCGCCAGCAGCCCCTGGCTCCGGCCCTGGGGAGCAGGCACGACACCAGGCAGTGTCCCGGGGTGCACCGCTGGGCTCGCTGTTTTTTGTTGCTCTGCAAGGCAAATCCTCAGTCTCTGGTGAAATGGCTTTTGACTGATATTTGTACAAGCAAAAAGCAGGATCCGGCCTGCCGAAGTGCAGCCTGCTTGTCCCCATGGAAACAGCAGTGGGATGCTGCAGAGCTCCTCGCAGCTTGGGCTCCGTGAGCTGTCCCTGGTCCCCTCGAGGAGAGCCCTGGAGCAGGGGGGAGCCAGCCCTGATAGCCGCTTTTTCTGTGAGAGCGAGACCCTTCTCTTTAGGGGGAAAAATGGAAATGTAATCAGATCAGCTTGTATAGTGCAAATAGAAAATCAGTTTTAATAAAGCCAGAAGAAATGCAAAGCAGCCGCCTGTGATGGAAATGGTGTTAAATAGACACCTTTTTAAGAAAAAGCAGCTCCGGGGATGTTTATCAGGGAGGTGTACAGCCTCGGGCTCACTCCTTCTCACAGAGGTGTCGGGAAGCAGCACCTGGAGCTGTCACGGGCAGGAGTGGCTCTGTGCATCACCGCTTGTGGGGCGAGGCGGGGCAGGGCCCCCAAGGCACCCGCAGCCCCCAGGGTGCCCCCCCCCCTGCAGCCCCTCCGCTGGGGAGCGTCTCCCGCTGGCTCCGAACGCTGCGGCTCTTGATGATGGCTCTGAGGAGGCACTTTGGCTTTATTGCTTTCATTTATTACACAAAAAACCGTGTCTGTTTTCTGAAGCAGCTATCTGGTCAAATCGTCGTTGATAAGCAATACTGGCCTGTCTTTTTAAGACAGCCAAAATTTATCACTTCTCACTTATTTATTTATTTTGCAAAGCTGTGGTGGTGGCATGTATTTTTCTCCAAGTGACATTTTGCAAAAGGCTTTATTTTCCCATTCAGCCCTAGGGAAAAAAATAAGAGCAGGTCAGCTCTGTAATGAAATCCATGTGAGGGTAAAGGAAACACCTCTGTGTTCGGTGGCAGCGGTGTGGTCGCTGCAGGGCTCCCCACACGGCAGGACAGTGGTAACAACCATTGATGATATTATTTTTTTTTTTAATTGGGCCTTGAGCAGTGTCACTGTGTGGTGCAGGGCTGGGGCTCGCTCTGCTCTCTGCTGTGGGTACCGAGCTGGGTGGGATGCGGGGTGAGGAGCAAAGTGGGTGGGGCAGGGATGGAGGGCTGTGCGTGGACTCATAAGCATCTTTAGATCCTCTCCTCTTCCTTGCAGGCACAGCTCCACTTGTAGTAAGATCCTTCCAGAAAATGAAACAGAACAAGGAGGTATTTAATGCGTGAAACCTTTATGAGAGCCCTGAGGAGCAGTCTCCCTAAAGTTTCCCTTAATGAGACTACAGGAGCGATGCACCTTGCCTCTGTTAGGCTGTGTCGAATGGGCTTGAAGCCTGTCTGGAGCCAGCCTGCTGTAACAGCCGCAGGGACTGTGCGGGATGGCGGTGGGTGGGTGAGCTGTGCTGGGATGCCCAGACCTCAGTGCTGCCCTCGGTGGGAGAGGCTGCTGCAGGGCACCTTGGTCCCCAATTACTGGTGGGAGCAGATGGGTTACACCCACCAGCCCCGCTTGCTTCCTCTTTTTCTATTCTCCAGTGGGTGGTAGGTGCTCCATGGATAAAGAAAGGACAGCATTTCCCCTTTGATACCAATCCCCAACACAAAGGAACAAGTCTGGTGTTTGGAAGGCAGAGGGACTGAAAGGCGTGCAGAGCACAAGGCATGATCTATAATTGGCCAGCTGTAATTTCATAATTCATCTCTGTGAAACACAATGAAATTAAAAGAGTTTAGATTCCAAAGTGTAATGATCATCAATTAAATTCTGCTGGGGCTGAGCTTCCTTCTCATTTGAATTTTATTTTATTATTATTTCTCTGTGATTGCAAGAGGATGAAAACAAAAGCTGCTGCTGTTCGAGGTGGCTGTGGCAGGGCTGGGGGGGGAGCGGCTGGGCAGAATTAGAGCGAGCAATTACTGCTGGGTGACAGAAAACTGAGGGAAAGAAGGTTTTTGCTCTGCCTTGCTCCAGTCTCAGGCAGGGGAATCCATCATTCTGAGTCTAATCAGCTAATGCTGATAAACTGCCAGCAATAACTGACAATTGAACTGGGGGTTTTGGGCTGGGAGTTCATTCATTTTGAAAGTGCCATAACTAACCCATTAAAAACAGAAAAGCAAAAAAGAAAAGCCCTGGCCCCTGCCTGGGTCCCCTAATGAAGGCTGCTGTTTATTCTTCGAAGTGTGGATGATGATGTGTTTAGCAGCTATTGATGCCGGGGGTTTAGCCGAGGCTGCAAAAGCCGCCTCATGCTTTGCAGGAAGGAGTTCGCTTTTATCCCTGGCAGCTTTCACCCCATGCTGGCTCCCACGTGCAGTCCTGGGGGAGCAGGAGCGAGTCAGGCCCGGGTCTGCGTGCGGCGGGGGGGGGGCACCGGGACAGGTCCTGCCCGGGAGGCCGGGAGGCGCTGGGGCTCAGTGCTTGCAGGACCCTAAAACGTGGTGCTGCGACGGCATACAGCGGTGTCTGCGACAGCTCCCTCGGGGGAATTACCACCCATTGACTGGATCACTTGTTGTCTCTGCGGTAAATTACCGATGCAAATAGAGTCAGGCCGTGCTTGCTTCCTCTTGCAAGCTGCCGTTTAACCGGCACAGCCTCGCCTGGGAGCGCAGCCACGCTCGGTGCGTGCTCAGCTTGCTGTCTGTGAGGGTTAAATCCACACCGACAGACGTGCTGCAGCCGTGCAGCGCTCCGGACAAACGCAGCCTCGGCGAGGTGCGAGCTGGAGCAGCACGGCGCTGCCTTCCCCCCGCAGACCTCTGAGGCAGGCGGTGCCTGCAGCTGACCGAGGCAGAGGTGAAATTTGGCCCCCGGGACGACAGATCCCACCGGCTGTTTTCAGAGGGGGCCCTGCGGAGGGGCTGACGAACAGGGGGGCGTGTGGTGGCCGTCGAGGGGCTGGTTCGTCGCCCTGGGAACTGCGGTCACTTCCCTAGCCATGTGTCCCTCGGTCTGCCCCAGCCGGCCTGGCTTCTGCCAGAGCTGCCGTCATAGTTTGCAGCCATGTGGACAAAGGTTTCCAGATTTGTATTCCCCTGGGATCCAGAGAGCCATCTTATCTTAATTTACAGGGAAATAGCTCTTCCGGTAAATCATAAACCCAGGCAGTGACCGCTCTTGTTGTTTGTCCCATGTAACGCAGGCTGGAGAAGCCCTCGAGCCGCTTTTTGTTGCGCAGGGAATATTCTCACCAAAACACCCTGCTGGGGCTACGGCTTCCAGGCACCACTTCTGCTAAGTTCTGCTGGTTAATTACCCTCTGTGTAATACTGCACCTGATGTCTGGTCTGCATTCCCCTGGCTTTCGCTTCTAGCCACTGAGGCTTTTTCCACCTTTGTTGTTAGACTGAAGAGCCCTCTATTATCAATTTTTTTTTTTGTTCCCTGTGTAGGTATTTCAAGGCTTTGATCAAGTCACCTCATCACCTTCTCTTTGTTAATCTGGAAAGACTGAACTCCTTGAGACTTTTGCAATGAGACAGGAATTGTGCCTCTGCGTCCCTCGGCTGCTTTGAAAATCCCAGCCAGAGAGTCTAAGGTTGGGCACCTGAAAACGAGAGGGTATTTGGAGAATTCACCCCGTTCCGTCTTTGTGCTTCTTTTCCCCCTTTCTTTTGCAGTGGGCTTTGAGATTACAGAGGGCTTGCGCTGGTGAGTCTGTTGGAAAGTTTCTCTTCATTTTTTCCTTTTTTTTTTTTTTTTTTTTTTTTT
>VXAV01004046.1:9225-19230 GCA_013399715.1 Alectura lathami
TATTTTTCATGCTTGAAATGGACTTTCGAAATGGACAGATACCATTGAAAACACTGTCCTTCATTTATCTGCCAGAGAGAGGTTCTAGAGAAACCATACATTTCTGTCAGCAACCACACAAGTTATCCAGAAATCCTTTATCGGATCTCCTCTGCAGTGCCTTAAGTAATATGTTCTGAAAAAATACTGGATGTCACCGTTACAGTAATGCATGTTTTGTAACAATGATGTGACCTATTTATTTGCTAGTACTCACAGGCGTTGCTGTTTCAGCAAGGGTTAGCCAGACTGTCAGAGTCAGAAGTGATCACTAGGTCTGGCTTTCATGTGAACTTCCCAAGAAAGAGGACAAATGTGAAACTTTACATCAGATACAGATGGGGGGAAGTATTTGAATTTTTATGTCATTTTGTTTGCTTTTCTCCATGTAGTACAGATTTAACATTGGTAAACAGTAGTGACTGAAAATATGAATGAAAGAGAAAATTAGTTTAGTGGGACATTGGATATGAATCTGAGTTACAACTGTGAAAAGGCAGGCTAATGTGACTGGTCTCAGGATAAATGGTTTTGATTTATGTAACTATTGGTAAAATGAGAATCTGATTTCCTGTGTGAGCATAAATTCAAGAACTTAAAACATAGCTAAATCAAATACACGTGTATACTGAAGTGAACTGAAGACACCTGTCAATAAGTGTCTTGTACATTATATGTTGTTTGTACTCCGTTGACAGTCCAAGCTGGGAACTTCATCACAAAAAGCAGAGAAAGACCCAAACCATGCTCTGACAAGGTTCCTGGAAATTTTCCATCGTGTTCTTTGTAGGCAGAGGAGTTATATATTTTCTGATACAGCATATAAGATTTTTGTATGTATTATCAGAGTCGTATTTTATAAAGTATCCAATGGCTGGATGGAAGGCAGCTTCAGGAGTTAATAAAAGCCTGAAAACCTGCCTTCTACTGTGATTTAAGAAACCCAGTCAATTCAGTTCATGAAATAGTTCTGCATTATAGCAATGTGAGGGAAAATGTCTCATAGTAAGGTCGATCGTCTGGAAAGGTCTTTTCAAAAACTCCACGCCTGGAAACCTGACACATTTACATGCAGCTATGTATCAGTGGTTAATTACCAGAACAATTTGCTTGGATATGTGGCAGATTCTGTTACTTCATATCTTTAAAACTTGAGTGATTGTCTTTCTACAAAGTGTGCTCTGTGTCAATGACAAATTGTGGCTCCATTGTAGTATTCATGGATAGTTTTTATAACCCATATTATGTGTGGGGACAAACTTTGTAGTGACCATGGCTTGTTCCAAGTTTAAACAGTAATACTGATATTTAACTTATGACGAACCTCATGAGCTAAAGGAGGAGGTGGAAAGGTTAAGGAGCATTGAGGAGTGTGAAAGGGAGGTAAACTGGTGGAGCTGCATCCTACCATCCCTGCAAGGGAACACTCCACAAGTAGCAGTGGATTCCCTACCCTCTCACCACCAGGCAGAAGGAGGGGACTGAAGAGATGGGGAGGAATGGAAACAGGTCTCTGCTCTGAGGGCCAGGGGGACCACCTCCTAGCCTACCTCGCCTTCCCAGGTACCCTTGCACAATAGGTACGAGGCTCTGGAACTAGACGGACAGGCAGGTCAGGATGTGGATGAAGGTCCATCCAAGGGGTTGTCTAGGGCAAGTCAGTCAACTGAATGCGTCAAGACGGCCTCTGATAACAACAAAAGAAGGGAAATTGTCATAGGTAACTCCTTTCTGAGAACAGAGGGTCCAGTATGCCAACTGGTCCCTATCCACCGGAAATTCTGCTGCCTCCTTGGGGCCCAGGTCAGGGACATTACTAGGAAGCTCCCTGGTCTGGTGCGGCCCTCCAATTACTACCCACTTCTGGCGTGACTTTATGTTAGGGAGTCTTTCAGTGTTGTGGAGCTCAGTGCTGGGAGTGATAAGGTTGAGTCCTTAAGAGTAAGGATCAAGGGGAAGGCAAACAAGGTGGACATCCTGGTGGGAATCTATTGCAGACCGCCCAACCATGATGAAGAGAAGGATGAAGCGTTCTACAAGCCTGACCAACTTCATCTCCTCTATGACCAGGTGGATGAGGAAGAGGCTGTAGATGTAGTCTACCTAGACTTTAGTAAAGCTTTTGACACTGTGTCCCACAGTATTCTCCTGGAGAAGCTAGTAGCTCATGGCTTGGACAGGTACACTCTGCTGGGTAAAAACTGGCTGGATGGCCAGGCCCAGAGAGTGGTGGTGAATGGAGTTAAATCCAGCTGGTGACAGGTCACGAGTGGTGTTCCCCGAGGGTCAGTACTGGGGCTGGTCCTGTTTAATATCTTTATTGATGATCTGGATGAAGGCATTGAGTGCACCCTCAGTAAATTTGCAGATGACACCAAGTAGGGAGGAAGTGTTGATCTGCCTGAGGGTAGGAAGGCCCTACAGAGGGATCTGGACAGGCTGGATCGATGGGCTGAGGCCAATTGCATGAGGTTCAACACGACCAAAGTCACAATAACCCCATGCGATGCTACAGGCTTGGGCAGAGCAGCTGGAAAGCTGTGCAGAGGAAAAGGACCTGGGGGCATTGGTAAACAGCTGGCTGAACATGAGCCAGCAGTGTGCACAGGTGTCCAAGAAAGCCAACGGCATCCTGGCCTGTATCAGAAATAGTGTGGTCAGCAGGACCAGGGAGGTGATCTTCCCCCTGTACTCGGCACTGGTGAGGCCACACCTCGAGTGCTGTGTTCAGTTTTGGGCCCCCCACTACAAGAAGGACATCGAGGCCCTGGAGCGTGTCCAAAGAAGGGCAACGAAGCTGGTGAAGGGCCTGGAGCACAAGTCTGATGGGGCGCGGCGGAGGGACCTGGGGCTGTTCAGTCTGGAGAAGAGGAGGCTCAGGGGAGACCTTACTGCTCTCTACAACTACCTGAAAGGAGGCTGCAGTGAGGTGGGGGTTGGCCTCCTCTCCCAGGCAACTAGTGATGGGACGAGAGGAAATGGCCTCAAGTTGCACCAGGGGAGGTTCAGATTGGATGTTAGAAAAAATTTCTTCTCCAAAAGAGTGGTGAGGCATTGGAACAGGCTGCCCAGGGAAGTGGTGATGTCTTCATCCCTGGATGTGTTCAAAAAAAGTTTATATGTGGCACATAGGGACACGGTTTAGTGGGCACAGTGGTGATGGGTTGAGGGTTGGATCTTAGAGGTCTTTTCCAACCTTAATGATTCTATGATTCTATGTTTTGAAAGGAAGGACGTGATTTCTGTTAAATAGCTGAGATGTGGTAGTTACGCTGTGTATTTTTATTGAGGTTTAAGCTCTTTAGTATGTGATTTGAAGTAGACTACATGGATCCACTCTGCCTTCACCCTGAAATGAAATGAAATTAGGAGGAGGAAGTCCTAACAAACAAACAGTTCTTACGATCTTCTGCATATATACCAATAGCTTGATACATATAATGGTCTAATTTTGAGCATTCTCTTTCAAAGAACTTGAGTTTTTATTTTGAGCGCTATGGAAATGTTTAATGCGCACTTATGTATTACTCTGCAAGCAATTCTCCAGAGTTTAAAGCTTAATTTAGTTAAAAATAGTTTAAACTCCGCAATTTAACTCATTTTTTAAAATATACGTGATAAGATGCTTTATGGTAGAACCTAGAAATAAAGCATTTCATGTTAAAGTGTACGTTATTGCAGTGTATGTATACTTTATCATTTGACATTAGTTATAAAATAAATTTCATGAGCTCCATACAGTGTCTTTCATTTATGGTAGTTCTGTGTGATAAAACAATGAGTTGCTAACACTATTCTCTTTTGAAGTGTACTACCAATTATTTTTAAACTGTACCTACTAAATATTATGGAAAATACTTATTCTTTATTAGTGCTTTAAACTAGCAAGTATTAAAAGTGTAAATTATGTTCATTCCACTCACTTTCACTCTCATGATGTTTGTTCAGGTCTCACTCAGAAGTTATTGTTTAATTCTCCCACAGATCTATGAAGTTATATAAGTTGGGGCACTGCTAAAAATAGTATTAAAAAAAAAATTAAAAAAAAGAGGTGGGACACTAAACTCACTCTTATTTTTCCTTCTTTTAATTTACTCTACTCTCTTTTACTCTTTCCCTCTCTTACTTCGGTTTCCTTGTTACAATGAACATTTCTTAATACAGAAAAGTTCACATGAAGTAGAAATTTTCTTCACTATATTTTGGGTGATTTAGACTTAATGACTGTATATATATAAAGTTTTATTTCAATTACTTTTTATTATATGTAACGTCAACAATGTACGAGGTTCTGAAAAGGCTAATATAAAACAGCAGAATCTGGTGCTTTGGTATTCCCTTTGAGTCCCCAAGAGCAGAACATACAATGAAGTCAGGCATCCTTCAACAGTAAGATGTTCTTTTGCTATTTTCTGTATCTCAGCACAGAGGTTTGTGATGATCTTATGGACAGAGTGCATGCAGTGAAGAAAAGCTTGTTATCAGATCTACATGCACATGAAGTACCTGGAAGTATCTGCACAAGCAGGATAGATAGCACCTGTCTTGAGGGTACAACCATATTCCTCCCAGTGTCAAAGCTTCAGGGTGAATCCTGTATGACCCCACCAAACTGACAGAAGATCACTCTCAAATTGTGAAAGTGAAGATCAATTGGTCAGTCAAGTACAAATGACAGTTTAATTCCATGAAGTTAGAAAGGTGAACTGTACAATTCTAGCTGTCAGTGTGTTTATTCATCTTTGTTATTCAGCTATCTAGCATCAGACAGGCTGTTACTCATAACGAGTAATTTCATCAAGTAACTGCTTCAGTTATTTTTGCCTCTTCCTGATTTAAAAGTTATTCTTAATGCAATTTCTGAAATGTTTGATGTATGTTCATTGTTTTGAAAAATTTTTTCTATGAATCATTTTCAGGGTGTTTCTAGGGGTTTATTAGAAGCATTCTGTATTCAGAAGTTAAACTTTATTTTGATTTTATTTTTTAAACTTTATTTTCATTTTAATATAATTCTTTTCTGATTCTTAATTGAATAAGCGTAACTCCTACAATAATTCTTGTCATATGCCATTTGTATGCGTACCTCAACATACTGGTTCAAAATAAATTTTGCAGAAAAATTTTTTAATCTTTCAATTTACTTGTTTCCAAATATGTTCCAACTATTTAATTTATTTACCAAAATGTTCATTTTAAAAATCCACTTAAGAAGCATGAGTACAGTGGAAATAAATTACATGTGCAAAATAATGGCAGAAAAAAAAATGGAGAAACTCTGTGTTTTTTGTTTTTTGTTTTTTTTTTAATTTGGATGTTTTAAGTGAGAACCATATGCAAAGAAAACCAAAGGAGCCACTACAGAATTTTTTTAAAAGCTTTTAAATTTTTGCTGTTTTATATTTACAAATTAAATGCAGCTAGTTGTTCTGTCCACAGCAGGGGGTTTGGAACTAGATGATCTTTGAAGTCCTTTCCAACCCAAGCCATTCTATGACTCTATGATTCTATGATTCTGTACATTAGGTTGAATTGAATAAAGAAGTTGTGATATTTTGTCCTCTGCTAGAGGACAGAATACTCTGCAGACGAGAATATAGCTGCTCTATACGATACTTGGGAAAGACCACTATCACCACAGACTTTCTCTTCTGTGCTTATTTTTCGTGTGATATAAGGCTCTATAAGTTCTTACTCGATAATCTTAAGTAGCTTTTTAGAATTAGCAGTACTTTTTTAAAGACATTTTTTATAAAAATAAATTCACAGTTTGCCACAGCTTACAAGCATTTCTCACAGAATTCCATGAAAAACTGTCCACTTTCAAAGTGGCTGCTATCTCAAGTTATTTGTAACTAGGTTTACAGGAAAACAAAAATGTAGAAAATATCTGCCTCTGAAAAGAAGTTTTTCTGTTTCTTACTACTTTTGATGTCAGCAGAGGTGAAGTGAGACAAGTTCATTTGACCAAGTGGCTTAGGACATCCAACCGATCTTACTCAACTTGGTAGCTTTACTATGGAAATATTTACATTCCATCTAATATAATAACAAAAATGGAATACTTGCTATAGCCATCAAAGATAGTTAAACGTAATTAAAGTTCTTTAACTGCATTTATATGCTAGAGAATATATGAGGGTGTTGGGTCCGTTTTTACTTGGCTTTTTAGAAAACTTTAAACTCTGGATATTCAGGGTTGCAGTCCTGTTATAGAATCATAGAACCTTTTGAGTTGGAAGGGACCTTTAAAGGTCATCTAGTCCAACTCTCTTATGTTCTGGCTTTAAGTCAGAGATTTCATATTCCATACCAAACTGAGTTTACGTTTCCCTTTTTTTCTTTCCCCTAACTTTTAGACTGTGTTGGAAAGAACAGATTAAAATAGGAAAGGTTCCGTTTTGATCTAAGCGTGACTGTTTTCTTCCAACCCAATGAACTTTCTACCCCTCTGAGCTGAGTTATTGCACACCTTCAGAGAGGGCTTTTGTTTGTTCCATCAGATTTCTCCCACACAGAGGTTAATTGGCCTTGGGTATAAGCCAAATGTTCTTCGTGATGTTTCCCTCATCTCTTTGCCTACTGCATCACTGAAGAAACCTGGGCAGGGAATGCAGCTGGCAAGTATCAAAATGTGACAGTGAGGGCTCTTGACCTGGGGGGACCTGGAACATGTCCATGATAGGGCAGGGTAATCATATTGGTGACATTTCTCGATACTGCCAAGCTCCAGAATACCAATATGACTATGAAGCAGGTTTTCTGGGAAGTTTTTACTGATAATTCTTACTGGTAGTTACAACAGCAGGCATTTTCACTAGAAGCTTTGCAGTTTTTTTCTCTGAGGCTTTGCAGTTTTTTTCTTTCTGGTAACAGATGGGCTGTCCAGCTGCAAAGCTCAATAGGCTCCTTAGTGTCACGCTGTTAAGACTAACATCTTCACAAATCTTACCAATGGTCTGTTTCTGTAAGGCTTCCATGAAGTTTCTCCATGATGACACTTGTAAATTTCTTTCTCCATTTTTATTGTTTCTGGGGCTGGCAACAGATTTTCAGGAGTGCCACCATTCAAGCTGAGCTACCAACAGAAAGCCAAGATGGGAGACCATCTGCAAGCATAGAGGCTCTAGTGCTTTTATGTTTTTGTAGAATTCACTTTTGCTTGGACTTAAAAGAGCACAATGTACTTGGAAGAATATTTTTAAAGGAAATCAATCTCTTTTTCTGTTAAATGGGGTCAAGGTCTATGAGTAAGACTGAAGTTGTAGAAAGGGTCTTATAAAATGATGCTTCGTTAAATTAAAATGAGTTGGGTGCTCTTCTGTGGGGAAATAAATATTTAACATAGTGTTTAGCTTAGTTTCTAAATAGTTACGGAATGCAAAGCTTAGAGCCAGTTTGAGTCCAGTGCCTTGCTGCTCAAGACCGGTAAAGGCACACAGCCATAGTGTCGCTGCTGCCATAGGTGTGGATCCCCTAGCTGGGTGTGCCTGGATTGGACTGCAGTGTGTAGGACTGAAAAAAAAAAGCAACTTGTCTGGCTTGTCAGTGAATATTGTGTCAAGCTCTTGAGATCATGAAAACCTCTGACATCAAAAGCTCAGGCAATAGTTTAGCGATGATTTCTATTGCAAGTGTGCCAGGCAGAGCTGTTGATTTTGTGGTAGATGTGTTAGTGAGCTGTGCGGTTGATCACTGTGTAATGGTGCAAGTCCTGACTTTGACTGGCAGCTTCCATTGGATCGCTGGCAAACGGGCTCTAGATTCTGTAGTGAATTTACAGTGGAATTCACCACAGTATCTCCAACTGATATGCTGCACCTTACTGTGTCAGAGTGACTCTGTGTCCTATACTGCAGAAAATGCATGAGCAATCTAATTACACAGTATATTATTACTCAGTGGAGCAGATCAGAATTTCTAAGAAGCTAACTGTTAATTCTGTGTGCAAATGAGGAAAGTGGAAGAGCAGATGATCACAGTTGAGTATTTCTATTTGTAGAGCCAAGATTTTTGCATGCAATCCTGCCTATTGCCAGTCACACTTCACACAGAATTGAAAAAAAAAAATTCCGTGTGTCAAAATGTTACTGACATACTGCTGCCGAAATTCCTGCAGACCTTGTAAAGTATTTAGATATGACTCAGAGTTTAATTACATGCTAGGTTCCTTTTAATGACTGCAGTTTTTGTAAGACTCACAGTGAAGAATCAACTTACAGAGATGAAGAACCCCAAGCCCAGATTTCAAGACACGATTCTCTGTTGTTGACCCCCAGAGCTGCTCACCGAAAGCACATGGATGAGCAGAGGCATCAAACGTAAATGTGAAACTTTTCACTACAAGTATATGCAAACTAAAGACTGTCTGGATGCAGGCAGGGGGGAAAATAATAGTAAATAATAATAAGCATTTGTTTTATAAGATCGTATTGGCTGGAACTCCTACTTAGTGATCTGCCAATAAAGTTAGAATATTTATGTTACTGCTCAAAACATTTCTCTTGATGATTACCCTTCTCCTCTTCAAAACTAAATTATATTGTAAGTATTAGTTGCCTGGTGTGACTGCTTACATGGAAGCAAAATACAGACATTCTCTTGAGAGTTTTACCCAAGGCACAGTGTCTTTCATATTACATGCCAAAATGGATTAGGAAAATGATGTGAGACCTCATTTTCTTCTGAACACCTTTAATGAAATAAGTGTACAGATACATTTTAGAATATGTATCCTTTCACTGATGCCTAGGTTTTCATTATTGTGATGTAACATAACAGAAAGGCCACACAGAATGGCTGCAAAATATCAAGACGTTTGGGATAAAGTGATGTGCTATAAAGTCAGGAGCACTTGGAAGTTTGACTCTCAGCATAAACATATGATCTTGGTGTTTGTAAAAGTCTGAGAAGGAGGGAAAGGAATTTCCCAGGGAACATCCCATAGCATGTGAGAAAATAAATAAGTAAATGCTGAGAATCTTCACTGTTCAAAGTAGAAATGAGAATCTCACTTTGTTTGCCATAGTGCATAAAATGAGAGCATTACTACAAGTAGTATTTCTTAAAAGGGTATTTTCTGTCCTCCCACTTCAAACAGTAACCCAGTATTTGTGCATGCGGTTAAAGATATTACTCACTCAGAGCCACACATACAGGGAATTTTGTGTTTATATTGCCTTCCCACTGTGTATCAGCCCTTCACTTTCTGGACCTGGCACAAAGCTGAGGATTCAGAAGTGCCATCTAACTCACCGAAAGACATCTTGGAAGAACTGCATTCACTGAACACAAAATATACAACATCTCTCATGCCTTAGTTTCTGAACAGGCACAGCTTAAGGTGCCGTGCTCCTAATGATGCTTAATTAGGGCGTTTTATCTGGCGCGTTGCACATAAAGTAAGCTATACTGCCCACCTTCTGTGTATTACTGTATCTCACCTGCATGTTTTTCTAATTAAGCTACATGCACTGCCATACGTATCACTGCCATTCTGACAGTTATCTTGCTATTTATTGGTCTTACACTTTACATTGTGCATTATATTTTGCATACTGCAGTTTGCCTTGCTCTGAAGCTTGGACAGCTACAACATCATGAGATTACTGAAAGAAAATTATCAATGTTTGACTCTTCATACTTACCCAATCAAGGAAATTTCTAATTATGAAGGTTTATAAGTCACCAATGGCCACAAACTGGTTTTGATTGTGTCGGTCATTTTGAGTTATTAATTGCCTATTGTGTACTACCTGATATATTCTCCTGTATCATCTGCTTACTCTCCATATACCTGTATTGATTATTTCAGTGGAAGCATTTGCTGCCTCCATGTTTTCCACAGCTTCCTGTGAAAATGTAAGAAATATAATTCTTCAGTCTTGTGAGATTAAAGTGGAGGAGGGGCAATGCAGCATGTTTCTGTTTTCACATATATCTAAAGGAGAGGATATGTTTCTTGCG
>VXAV01004046.1:19270-31237 GCA_013399715.1 Alectura lathami
TTCATGAATATATGTTTTTAGAATAAATTTGGAATACACAAGTAAACAATGTAGTTAGTTAAATAAAATTTGTAAATGTGTATGTAATTTATGCGTTCAATTTTTGTTATTTTGCATGCATTTTTATTTTAATTATATTATAATNACTGTTCTAGCCACTAAGTTGTTCTAATAACTTATTGTGCATTAGGGACACTATATTAGCAGCAAGGATGGATATATTCGTGTACTTCTTACCTGGAGCATCCTCAAGAAAACAAAAGCAAACCTGATGTGAATGCTGAAAGTAATAAGCAATAATCAGTTATAACCTTACAATGTTGTATGTATTTAATATCTCCTCTATTCTGTACAATCACGTGGTTTTGGTTTGCTTTCCATAGAACTGCTATTTCCATATGCAACATGTTCATCCTGCCTTATTTCTAAATGTTCCTAGTTTGGCCAAGAAATAACAATAAAAACCTAAATTTGCTTCCTTTCAGCTATTCATGACATGATCGGGTAGCCCTGTCTCCAGCTGTTAATTGCACTAAACATTTGTTGATAGGTTCAACCAACACAATAATAGAAAATTATGCATTCTTTTTTGAAAAATATTGATAGAATGATAGCGAGTAAGATTTATTTTTCTAGAAATAATTTAACGTATTTACATAATAAAGCAGGGTTGAGGTATGAGAGTGGTTTAAGTGCTGGAGGTTTATTGTGTTGTGTTTTTTTGTTTATTTGTTTGTTTGTTTTGTTTATTTGTTTGTGTTTTTTTTCTGATTTTATTTTGGGGGGTGAATTTGTTTGGTTGGTTTGTTGGTTGTTTTTAGTGCAGAAGCATTGTCCACTACATATTTAAGAAAAGCACTACTTGTTCCTTTACTGCAGATACAACATACTTGTTCTTTCCTTACTGGAAGGTGCACTGTGGGACTTTCTTCTTGTTTCTAATTCATTACACTTTCAATTCTGTAACAGCAGTAATATAGCTAAAGTAAAATGAGGCTATGTTCCCATGGTTTTTTATCACAATTGGTACATAAATTCAGAGTCTATCCTTCAATAAATATTTTCAATGTGATTGCAGCAGAAAAGCTCTTATAATACATAATGTCTATGTCTAAAACTTGGGAATATACAGGTTTTACTCTGAATTATAATTTCTCCCAACTTTTAGAACCTTTACCATCATCCCATCTTGTTACACAGGTTGATGGCTCCCATTTCTTTTGGATTTGGTTTGTCCATCACTCTGTGGTCCATGCTGCTCTTTTAAATCTGCTGCTTCTGAAAAGCTTTATCCTTCCTCTTTTTTGTTGTAACTTTGTGAACTTTTTCTTTCTTAAGCACACCTTGTCTTTTTTTCCCTCTATCTGTTCCTTTCATTCCTTTTGGGCAGATCATCCTATTTTCTGCCTTTTTCTCCAGCAGTTCCTTATGGAATATTCATTGGCAGTTCAGACTCAGAATGGGTGTAGAACTAAATGTTATCTTTTCTCTTAAACATTTCCACCATCCTACATGCCCTCCAAGCTCATACAGCAGTGCTTAGCCAAGCTTGTTATATCTTCCACCACAGTTTATGGAAAGCTCATCCCTTTCTCTCTATAACAGACAAATGTCACTTTTCATAATCTTCTTCACTTTTTAAGACTTCTTGCCCAATCTCCTTGGCATCTGTATTGCCGGTCCATCCAAAACACAGCTGGTGACATTGCTGCTGGATCAGTCAAACCATACTCACATTTTTTCAGCTTATCTTTACCTTCAAGATGTTCCAAACAGTTCTGCCCCAGCCTATAAATCAGATTGTCCCTTGTGTTTCCTCAGCCCAGCCATTCTGCCTCAACAATATAGTAAGATTACATATTCTTATTTATTCTATTACAGCTCTTGTACCTGTCGTGACTTCACTATTCTGTAAATTATCGATGCTTTCAGTTCATTGCCTACATATACTTAATTTCCACAGCACAAAAAAAAAGTGAAAAATTAAGAGCCATACATATAACAGAAAAAAAAAAATGGAAAGAAAATATATAATTAGTTCTGGGGATGTTCCACTTTACTGCACTTCTGTGTCTTTCTCATATCTTTGTGGCAAGGTTTTAGTATTTTTGTCTTGTATGGCACACACATCTATTGCTAGCCCTAAAATAATAAAGATTAATCATCTTGAGGACTATTTCATGATTGTTAATGGATTAAAATACAAATTAACTAGCTGAAGCCTTGTTTTCACGGTCCTTCAAGTATGAAAGATAGATATCTATTCACAGATACCAAGGACTGGAGGATTTTGATTTGGTCTTTATATCGTTTTGTGGTATTTTCTTAACGGGATATTCTTGTTCAAGTCACATTTTCAATAATTCAAGTAATGGATCTCCTGCTACATCGCTTTGGATGTTCTCTGTTATGCAGTTTAATAGATTACATTTTTAAAGGAGTTGGTAAGGATATGAAATGTTCTTCAGAACTGAGAGAGATTGTCACTACAGTGTAATTGACAAGGTCATCTCTCTGGATACATTATTTTTTTTCATTTAAAAGAGCCTTAGACCACACTCCTCTTAAAGTAAGCCAGGGAACTCATCCGTTTGGAGTATTTGAAGTGCCTTTTATGGTATTTTGAAAACTGATTTTGGAATTCAGGGTCTGCCAAGAATGAACATTTTCTGCATTGCTGGAGTACAGTGATGGGGAGTGAAATGAAGGACATCCACTCTAGCTTTGAAACGTATTCAAAAAGCTCACTACAGGTTCAGAAGAAAATATAAAATATGTTCTGATGAAATGCAGAGTATGCTTTTCCAGACTGATATCAACTTAAGCTATTTTAGAAAACTTCATTGTTGCCAATTTGCCATTAGGTAAAATATCTGCAACCTGTTAAAAAATGAACTTTATCTGAGAGAACGCTGGAGGAACATAGTGGAAAGCTGTTTGCTATGCATGTCTATCCTTACTCCAGGAAAGATCTCAAGGGTGACTTTTCTGGAAGTATGACTTAATTAGCCATGCTGGAAGGTAATAATGTAGCTGAGTGACTCCCATTCCAGTTGCATGTGGTATAACAGGGCATCCTCTAAAGTCTCCAGTCAGCCTGTCAGGAGCTGTGATGGCACCATGAGAATGTTTTGCCACATCTGAAACTCTGTGATTTATACATTAATAGATCAAAGACTGCAGTAACAATTGTGTCCAGTTTTTGTTAGTGGGAGAGCTGAAATGGGGACATCTGACTTCAAACCGAGTGGTTATTATATCATTCACGATGAAGATTTCCATTTTCAACTTGTTGTAATCAATAGTCTATAACACTGTAAGTCACTTCACAGCCAAATAACTGCAAATGTTGAAGTTAAGTGTTGAAACCCCTTACACTGTTACAGCAATGTACAAATGTTTTCTATACTAATTCTCCTGATGGTAGAGGGAGTAGGAATGTTTAAATATTGCTTTGTGTTTATGAAAATCTGTGACAAATAAAGTCAAGCCATGCGTTGTAAGAGTGAAAATGTATTTTTACAAGTAGGGGTAAGTAAACAGTAGATAAAAGAATCCCAAATTAACCCAAGAGTAAACAGCTAGTTTGGCTTCATTTTGATAGTTTGAAAAAATGCTTAATTGTTTTATTATTAATTTGAAAAGAGCTTACAGAAATAATGTTTTGGTATTGTCTGAAAATGCTTACAGTCCAAGCAGGCAACAGAGAGAGAAAGTAAATCTGCTCTTGACTCATCAACAGATATACACTGAAACCAGAGGAAAATTTCCCAGTAGTTGCACTGTGCCTTGTATTTGGCCCAAAGAAACCCAAAACCACTCCATTAAGGAGTGCATTTATTTGCTCATAAAAACGTGCAGATGGGCAGTTAAGGCCTCCTAAGAAGCTCCTGTACATGATTGCTTACAGGACTGAGTTTTTAGAGTATATGCAGGCAGTGATACCTGCTGTGCTGTGGATTAGTGAGCAATGGTGAGCTTCATATCAGAAAAGGTTCTTGCATCTGTTTTCTAGCTGGTGAAACAAGACCATTTTACTTGTATATTACTTAGGTATCCTGTATCCTGTTGGTATGGGAAGAACTAAGTGATAAAAAGAATCAGTGAATATTTGTTCAAATTAGTTTTATAACAGGAAACAAAGAATGCTAAAAGTGCATGTGTTGTTTTCTGTCATAGCTTGAGCATCTCATGACTTCTGTTGTATTTCGTTCTTTTAGGCCTTTCCCTGAGATCTGCCCATTGCATAGCCATACGTATTAGATGACTTTGGGTCTTGCTTTACACCAACGATGAAGGGATTATCGAGCAGCCGTAGTCATCATCATGGGGTTACCTGTGACCCTCCGTGCGACAGCCTGCCACATCACTCGGACAGGAAGCCATATTTGTTAAACCCGGTGGACCCCCATCCTGCAGACCACCCTTACTACACGCAAAGGAACTCTTTTCAAGCAGAGTGCATGGTGCCCTACAACGATCAGATTGCCAGCAGCACATTTCCTCGGAGACACTACAACTCCCACCACGAACTCAAGGACGAGTGTGCTCTGGTTCCCCATGGAACTGCCAACAAGACTAACCGCATTCCTGCCAACCTTTTGGACCAGTTTGAGCGGCAGCTGCCTCTGAATCGGGATGGCTACCATACTCTGCAGTACAAGCGGACTGCCATGGAGCACCGCAGTGACAGCCCAGGGAGGATCCGGCACCTGGTTCATTCTGTCCAAAAGCTCTTTACCAAGTCCCATTCACTGGAGGGACCGTCCAAGGGGAGCGTCAATGGGAGTAAAGCGAGCCCAGAGGAGTCACAGACGATGAGGTATGGGAAGCGCAGCAAGAGTAAAGAAAGGCGGTCAGAAGGTAAGGCCAGATCCAATGCATCAGGATGGTGGAGTTCAGATGACAACTTGGACAATGATGTTTGCATTTATCATGGTCCCAGTGGGGTCATGACCATGGGAAGATGCCCTGATCGTTCTTCTTCCCAATACTTTATGGAAGCCTATAACACTATTAGTGAACATACTGTGAAGTCATCCAGAAGCAATAATGATGTCAAATGCTCTACCTGTGCAAACCTGCCTGTGAATTTGGACTCGCAGTTAATGAAGAAAAGCTCTTGGTCCTCTACATTAACCGTGAGCAGAGCCCGTGAAGTTTACCAGAAAGCATCAGTTAACATGGACCAGACAGTGGTGAAGTCAGAGACGTGTCAACAGGAACGGTCATGTCAGTACCTCCAGGTACAGTGTGAAGAACTGATTGCTGTTACCTGTGCATTGCTGTGTCACAGGTGTTTGTGGGGGATGGAGGTTTGCTCTGATACTTCATCTTTCCTGAGAGGTCTCTGATCGCCAAACAAGGGGTAATGCAGCTGAAAATAAAAATAAATCTCTTTTTTTTTTTCTTTTTTTTTTTCTTTTTCTTTTTTTTTTTTTTTTTTCTTTTTTTTTTTCTTTTTCCTTTTTTTTTTTTTTTTCCTTTTTTTTTTTTTTTCAGCTTTCAGTACTTGAAAGAAACTGTTCGTTTTGGAACAGGCTTAATTTTTTCATGTGGGAAAAATAAGACCTTTTTGTGTAGTTTTTGTATTTGTAAGGCAGTCGCAGTAGGAGTATAGAGAATGTGATGTTGTAGTGCTTGTGGTTAGCATCACAATGTCAATTAACTGAATGTTACCAGGATACAAGTTCTTTGATTTCTGTAATTTCAGGATTTGCCTTCACTTACTGCTTATTTTATTATGAAAGCTTGTGAGACCCTTTTGAGGAACTTTGAGGTACCTTAATACTTTCTCCAGCAGGAAAAAAAACGCTCTCCTTTTTGTCATAGAATATAAATTCTCATAAAATACTTATTGTAAAGTGTCCAGATTTGTTTATCTGGCTATTCCTCTTTCTCATGGCTTTGAGTCAAAAATATAAAAGCAAAAGGTTGAAATTATTGCTTGTTCTGATTATACATTTTAGGAGTACATCACCTACTCCCTCACAAGCTGTTTGCAGTTAATACAGCGTCACTATTTTTCACCCGTATTGTATCTTTAAATGTCAAGAATCAGATGTCTGCTCTTGGAGCAATCATACTGCCGGTGAATGTTTGTGGCAGGAACATGGATCAGAAAATATTAAAACAGTTTCATTCTTAGAAGAGCTGTGGATAGCTTTTATGCACTATAAACAGAGCACTTATGGCACATCTAAGTGTATGTGTAAGATGGAGCAACGTTGCAGAGAGAAGAGAGAAGACCATGAGGAAAAAAGAGGTTTGCTAAGACAATTTGGTTTTCATTTTAATGTAGTGGGACTCTTGTCTATTTGTATAGAATTGAGTTCTCGTATGAGTGCTTTAATATCAGCTTCCACATTCTGTTGTTTAAATCAGTATGCAGAGAAAGCATAGGACTGAGGCATCCACGTTTAAAAATTTATCTTAAAAGGTATTAATGAATGGTATGCAAAATAGTTCTGAATGCCAGCTTCTGGGATTCTGAGCTTTAAATGTAAAGAAGTAGATCTGTGCATTTTCTATTGATTATTGCGAGAGTGAGATGTGTGACAGGGGGGTAAACTGGATGCTCAGAGTATGTTTGCAGCTGTGCATATACAGTGGGGAGGGACAGAGGTTTCAGAATAACCTAAGGTTGCAACCTTACGAGATTTGCTGTACTAAGTCTCTTTTGTCTGAGTTCTGTGAAGAAAAAGAAATTGTTACTTTAGACTTAATTGTTGTGATTACTTTGGACCTTGAGATTTCTTTTGTTTATATTTTTGTTTACTCCTCGATCTTCCTCTCAGGTTTTGGTAAAATAGCTGACAGCTCAGCTATTGTGACCAGATGGCTAGAAAAGAGCGAAAAACTGTGCCAGCGTCAGTTTTTACGAACACCTCCATAGGGACTTTCAAACAATGTTTAACTGATGGGAATGACTCTTGAAGTGGAATTAGAGGACATTATCTGTGTCTGTATGAAAAGAGGTCCAACAATTGTCGAGGGCAGGAATGAGAATAACTAAATTCTCACTTTGTTTCTCATCCTGATTATGTTCTTACTCATAGTTTTCTTTTGGTTGTCCATTTCATTTCATTTTATCTTTTCTAATTGTATACTTGTTTGTAAAAGTCGGGGAAATGCAACTGAATTGATTTTTTTTTTAAGGAATATATTAATGAGATTTTGATTAACATTGTAAATAATATTCAAACAGAACAGGGTAGATTTAAGGAAGCAGATCAGGATTATTTCTATCTTGGCAGCTTAAAAGATAACAAATGGGTAGTAAAAAGTCAGTCTGTATTGTTGAATACATCCCATTGCCTTTCCCTTCCCTGCATCACTTGTATTTTTATGCTACAGGCCCTTTGGGGCATGAACTTTCTTTCCTTTTGTGTTTCTCCAGTGCCCATCACAATGGGGTCCAGAACATAATTGAGGCCTTTTGGCTGTCCTGAAATATAAATATATATTAACAACAGTAGAGTATCACTCTGTCAGTGGGATGGAGAGGTGGACTGAATATCTGTTATTTTCCTGGTGACCTTCTGATCATTGTACCAAAGGGCTGGTATCCTATGTTGTTAGAACAATTAGGAATGCACTAAATGAGGTAAAAGCTACTTTGCTGTAAATTCATGGCAGTACTAGACAACTCTGATAATGACTTTAATTAATACAATGCTTCTTTGTTGCTTTAACTCATTAAATGTGAAAGACATGCTCTTATCAACTTGCTTGTGATTTAAGCCATTGTTTATGGACCAGGATATAAAGTCTCTGATCCTTGAAAGAAGCAACTATTTTGTTCATGCAAACTGTTCTTGTAACAGTATTCGGATTCAATGAAGGAGTGGTGTTTTTTCAAACCCATGGTACCAAAAAAATAAAAATCCCAAAAAAGAAACCTTAATCCTGGTAGCTCTGAATATGTCAGAGATCACAGTAAAAAATAGGTTCATTTTTGCCTGTAACATCTTTTACCACAAAAGTATCTGGATGAATTCTAAGTGTAAAGACATGGAAATAACAAACAATTATCTCACTTAGTGTGATATTTTCCACATAACCATGCTGTGAAAGGAGCTGGCAGTTGCTCATGTTACAGATGGGCTTATTTCTCATAACTTGGAATTTGGACTGCGTGCAGCGTCTTCCAGCATTGCAGTCTTTCCTTTCCCCGTCAGGCTCCGCTCCCACCCGGGCTGCCGAGGTGCAGTGTCCAGCCTCCAAGTTCGAGAGGTGGGCGGAACCAGGGAGGCTTGGCTCCACTCTGTGCCTCTGTGATCTCAGAAAGGGATATTGGCTCCCTGGGTGGTTTAAAGACTGTCATGCAAACCTTTTCCTCTCAGCGATGTGTCAGTGATGGAATTGTTTTCCTCTCTTCTCTCTATTTCTCCTTTCAAGAATGAGGATCCGGGCAGTAGAAAGATAAGGTCTTTTACTGAGCTGCTTCTTACTTCAGGAAAAATGTTTTTATTTGATCCAAATATACAAAGCAGTGGACAGCTTCTGCTTCTCTAGTAGCTTTTCCTTTGGAATAATTAAAAATGAGCAAAACTATAGAAGATGAAATGTAAGCAGTCATCTTTGTCTGCAGACAATAGGGTCTAAATACACTGGTTGGTATTTCTGACACTTTTGTTTCACTATGAATTCACGATTGTTGAAGCTAATAGAGTATCAAATACACTGCATAGTTTGTCTCTAATTATAATTTTGCTGTTCAATATTTCCTATAATTACTGTTCCCATAGTCCTGTGTCCATTTGTTAAGAGACAGAGAATTCAAAAGATGACATTTTTCTTATTATTCCTCTTTTCTTCTAATGTGGGTCAGTCATATGTTTTGACCCAATTTGATGATACTGAAGTCAGTTGTGTCAGACATTCAGGGCTGAGGAAGGATGTTTACTCCAGAAAGCTGAAGTGCAGTAGGTGGGGACGACTGTGCAGTCATCTGAGCTCTGCATTTGCATCAATAATCCTTTGATGGGAGACTATGGGAAATACTATAAAAACTGTAAGCCAAGTTTCTGGGTGTGATAAGCATTTCCTGGTTTTTCAGAGACTGGATCTGGTGGCGAACGACTCCGGTTGGTACAGTGCTCAATTTCCTATGGAAAGGTTGTCTGCAATGTGCAGTATGTCCTGTGCTGTTAAGAAACTCCTATGGTTAAAGTGACTTGCTTTCCAATCTTGGGACAAGGCACTTTCACAGTATCTTAGGAGATGCTACTTGTTCCCAGCCTCTGTCTGTTGCCTGTGTCCGTGGGTGGCCACGTACAGGGTATGGTCTCATCCTAAATCAGAATACTAGTAATGATCTGTTAATGCAGCATGTTTAAATTGCAGAGTGTTTGTCCTTGTGACACAGAAGTTTGTTAGGTCTGTTATCTGTGCAGATCGATCTGCATTTTCGGCTATTCTCTACTTTTGTTTCATTTGTTTTGTCTGTGTTTCTGTTGCAACAACCGCATTCAAATTAATCTTTCGATATATCCTTGCATTGATATGGAAGCTGTGTTTTAATGTCCGCTAATACTGATCTTCCATTTTTCATACGTCTGAAGACCTGCTTTTCTCTCGTGTTCTGTTAGAAATTAAAAATAAATGAAGCATGCGTAATTCCCTCTGTAATTTGCCAGTCCTATCTAAAAAGTGTATCAGGTATAAGTTTCAAATGATTCTCAGTAAAGCTAGGTAAACAATTTAAACAAGCAATTTTGAAAGAAAATGTCAAATGTTATATTCTATGGCATATTCCAGGTAGTGGAAAAATCATGAAAACATAGAAATTGTTAAATGTTCATGATTTTTAAAATGAATTAGTGACTAGATACATTAAAACTGAAAAAATACTATTCACATAAAGCTAATTAATTTCAGTTTTAAAAGTGATTGGGGGCACTTAGAAATTATGACTAAAGCAAAAATATATATATTTTTAAAAAATACATTAATAAAAAATGATCCTAATAAGCCTACATTTAAGTTATTTAGCCTACCTTCAAAGGGTCCTAAGATGTCTTTGCTACACTCGGAGAAAAATTTAGGGGAGTTATTTCATGATAGCTATCCTCTTTATTCTCGCAGTCCTTTAATTTACCTTTCCAAAAACTTGTCCACTGAAAGAATACTGAGAATGATATTGCTATACGTTTCACCTTAACAACTGCTATGTTCTCATTCAGTTAATTGAAACTTGGACTGACCTTTGGCATCTGGGTAATGCAGTAATGGAGGCCATCTAAGTACTAGGAGCTGTTCTACAGCAATGTCAGTACTTCACATTTAGCTGTGATTTAATCAGCCCATTTTCCTTAGGTTGTCGTTTTCTATCCCTTGGTTTTATCACCATTCTGTAACTTCTTAATACGGAATACACTGGCACTAATGTTATTTTTTTCCAGGTTAACTTGAAGAATTACTCTTCGTTCATTCTATT
Organism: Alectura lathami; assembly: GCA_013399715.1. Classification (NCBI taxonomy): domain Eukaryota; kingdom Metazoa; phylum Chordata; class Aves; order Galliformes; family Megapodiidae; genus Alectura; species Alectura lathami. Next base: position 29,712 of record VXAV01004046.1, read on the forward strand.
AGCATCCTTATGTTCTCATAGCACATCCATTAAAGCCAATAATTCTGTCTGCTGGATCCCTTTTTTGTGTTACTAGCATACAGTATAAAGGACTTAGCAACATACTTTGGTGTCACTATGCTGTATATACTGTTATTATCAGAAATATTTGTGAAAGTTGTAGATTCGGCTAAGTCAGTATAAAGGACTTAGCAACATACTTCGGTGTCACTATGCTATGTATACCATTATTATCAGAAATATTTGTGAAAGTTGTAGATTTGGCTAAGTCAGCATTGTTATCTATTTCAGTTCCTTTCAGTACAAACATGGATAAGATTTGATTCAGTCATAGATCTGACTCCTTTCTGTAGTCTTAGATATCTGGAATGTTCTAATCTGATTATTTTCATTAATTTCACCAGAAGAAGAAAAAAAAAAAAAAAAAAAAAGTTTATCAAAATCTTCAAGAGAAATCCAGTCAAGCAAAGAGGATTATTTCAGACTGCATCAGAGTTCAAAATTCCTAACATTTCCTGTGGAGACTTGCACTGTAGGTGGGAAATAAGCACTGAGTGATGACATGCCTGCCTTATTATTCCAATAATAAGGAATATTACTCCTACATCCACCTGTTGATTTTGTTTCTTTGTTTGCTTCAAGAAGGGAATTTGTAACACAGATCTTGAGTGGGGAATATCACCATGCCAAGAGAAAGGTTTGAGCTTGGGGCAGCTGGCGATGGTTTCTATTCTGCTCTGCAAAGTCTCCTGCACTGTGCCTGCTGCACAGCTAAGCTTCTGTCTAGTAGTGAACATGAACATGAATCTGTTGTGGGTCATTTCTCCCTTTATCTTCTTACCCTAGGTTTGTGCAATGGACTGTCTTGTTTGCGTAGAGGGCGAAGTGATTCTATGACTTCTGATACATATATATTTCTCTTACCAAAGGCTAAGCATTAAGCCATACATGGAAGACACCGTGACAGCTTTGATAGGGCAGGGCTTCTAGAGATAGTCTTTGAATTGTCTCTGAGAGTTTTCCGTGCAAATGTTTCTGTTTAATTTTGCTCTACTGAAACAACCCCAACCTGCTGCTCATTTTTTAAGGAGATCTTCTAGTTATCCTGGACTCTAGCAGTTCACTTCCCATCAGATGAGAGTAAAGACCATGACCTTTAATAGTATCCCCTGAGAGCAGAGGTGACTGTTTGGTGTCGCTGAGAAGATATACTATTACGTCTTGAAACCCGTGAAATGTCATTGGGGCTGACCAACAGCTTCTTAAACAGATATCTTTCATTGCTATAATCCAAAAGAAAACATTGTGGAAGTTTCAGTGAAGTCTGGCCACTGTATACTAAAATGTGCCAGAGGCTAATAGCCAGCTGGAGGTGGTAGGTTAACTGCATTACTTACAGTTGTTGCCTGTGAGAGCACAACATTAGCAAAGCATCAGAGATTATCCGGTTATACTCAGCCAATAGAAGCAGCAGCAGGGGTTTTACTCTACAAATATTCTGTCCACAACTTCTGTTTCTCTTCCAA
>VXAV01004048.1:15913-30603 GCA_013399715.1 Alectura lathami
TTGTATATTGAATTATCTTTTTTTTTTTTTTTTTTATTTAAGAAAAAACAGCATTTATAATGTCAGTTCTTTTTTTAGTGATATATAAAGACATCTCATAAGAGAATGAATATATCTATTACAATCTATGTACCATGGTTAGAAACTGTGGGTTCCGTTAATTCAACCCTGTGTACAAAATTCATTAAGAGAGCTGTATATTCCATTTGATTCACTACAGTAACTAGATGCAAGTAGAGAATGATAAAAAGGTCCTTTGTTGGGAATAATGAAAATTTTTGTAGTTTTTGTGGGTAACATGAAGAGGGGAAGAGTACTAAGCACATTGTAGGGTCAGATACAAAATGAGTTTGATAAATTGGAGGAATGCTTTTAAATCAGTAAGTTGAAGTTCAGTAAAGACAAATGCTGATTATTACAACTTACAAATGATTAATCAAATGTTTGTGTACAAAATGGGAAATCAATGTGTAGGCAACAGTAGTGTTTGAATATATCTTGGTGTTGTAAAAGAACACAAATTAAAATTTATAAATTGTGTGATTCTTTTGCATAAGAAGGGCAAATAGTTGTGGAACATACAGTCAGGAATGTCATTTGCAACACATGGGAGTTGGTATTGAGCTTGCTTTAGTGTCTGGGAAGTCACGTGAGCATTTCGCCTTGTATTGGGCATTAAGCTTAAAGAAATAAACAGATGATCTGGATGAGGTCCAGAGGAGACAAACAATAACTAGAACCAGATATTATAAAGACAAAAGAAGTTTTGTTGCTACTAAATAGAAAGGTTGAGAGGTATAAATGTCAGTATTACTGCAAAAAAAAAAAAAAAAAAAAAAAAAAAAATTAATTAAAAATTATTTACAAAAAATGNAAACTCTAATGTATGAAAGATTATTAACAATGACTGGTTGCATTTATCATACCAGAGAAAATAGAACAAAAATAATCAGCATAATTTATAACACTGAGGTTTGGGGCTAGATACAAGAAAGTTCTTTTTGACACAGCTAAATACTTGAAAAACTGTAGGGCATCTGGGTCTCTGGAGTTTTAAAATATGTGAGGCAAATCTATACCAAGGATAGTGTAAGGGTACAGTGTCCTCCCCCAGAGTAAGGCAGGTGGATGAGACAATGCCTTTGTTTTTCACAGTCTCATATTTTTACGGCTTTTATCTTCTTGCCTAATTAAACCAGTGTGTGTTTGTGAGGTGCGGTAAAGAAAGCTCTGAAACTATTTTAATGATATTGAAAGGCAAAGCTTCTTATGAAGAAGTATTAAGAGAATTACATATATATGTTTTACATATATATATACACGTATACATACGTACATATAAAATGTGTAAATATATATGAAAATATTTAAATAAATGTACATATTCTTTAGAAGTAAGTCATTATATATGTGCGAATATGCATGAGTTTTATATGCAAGTGATGCTGGAAAAATAAACAAGCTCCTGGATACAAAACTATTCCTTGAAGACTGAAATAAAGCACTGCATGTTGAAAACAGAATAATGAAATCATAGACTTATAGAATGGTTTGTGTTGGAAGGGACCTTTAAATATCACCTAAGGCCAAACCCCCTGCCACAGGCAGGGACATTTTTCACTACATCAGTGAAGTGATCTAGAAAACTAGATCAGGATGCCCAAAGACTTGTCCAACCTGTCTTTGAAGACTTCCAGTGATGGCACATCCACAACTTTTCTGGGCTACCCGTTCCAGTGTCTCACCAGACCCAACGGAAAAAAAAAGAAAAAGGGGAAAAAAAAAATGTCTTCCTTCAATCCAATCTAAATCTACCCTCTTTCAGTTTAAAGGTATTGCACTGTGTAATTTAATTATATTCATTTAATACACAGTTTGAGAAGCAGCCGTGGTGTTTTTTATTTTTACATGTGGGACAGCAGAAGCTGCCAGCAAGGTTGGAGGTGTTCAAGTTGTTAGCTGTGTGGGATGAAAAGAGACAGATAATTATTACCTGTGGAACATGGAGGAGTTATCTAGGGAGAGAAAATGAGAAAAACTAATGATGTGCCTCTCTTAGGTCCATGATTTTTAGCATCTGGCAAAGCTGTTAGTTTTAGTTCTCAAGATTATCTTTTGGAGGTAGTTGGTAAGTCCTTGCTGAGAAACAGGCTGAGATTAGAAATACAGTAAATGTTTTGTGGATACTGTTCATCCATTAACTGGGTATTCTGTCTTTTATTGTTTTCATATATGAATTCATTTCTGTGTCAGAAGGTCTGGTAACCTTGTCCTGCAGAGTTTTGTGACTGTTAGGCACCCCGAGTGTGCATACATAGGATCCATGAGCTTGGTGGCTCTGTTATGTGAGGATTTTTAATGCAGTTTGTGAAGAGGCACATTCTACCTTTTTTGTTCTGGGAAAGACTTGTTCCCTGTAGTGTAAATTGATGGCAGTTCTGGTGATGAGTTTGCTGAGGTGCAGGGCTCTTTTAAGGTTAGACATATGTGAGGAGGTTTGTGTTCCTGATTAGCTCTTCAGATTCACTGAGATTTGTGCACTGAGAAAATTCTTTCCTTATTTGAAAATTCAACCTTAAATTCATAAACAAGGAGTCTTTAAATCAACTTCAGTTGTTATTGAAAATATTGATGAATAGTGATTATTTCAGGAGTTCAGTGATAAGAGTGGTTTAAGCCTTCTCATCTTCTGAAAGAGCATAATTTTTGACAATAGTATACATAAGCTTTTACTTATTTTGTAGTGCAGCAAAAATAAAATAATCCAAAGCTAAACACAAGAAAAAAAAATTCTAATTACTGATTTCAAGAAGTAGCAATAATCTGTTTCAGAGGTTCTTTATTTTTTCATGGATTAGGAATCTTCAGCTTGAGGAAGACAGAGATGAGATCTTTTGCTTTTCTGTTAATAAATGGGGAAGAGGTTCTGGCTAAATATCAGGAGGGTGTTGCTTTTAAAATAGTAAAAGGCACTTCTCTATGAAATGCTAATAGGAGAAAAGTGATATGCAAATATGGTTGGTCTTGCAATATCTTGGTGTGAGTATTTAAAAACGATTATCAGTTCTGTAAGTGGGTATGTCGTCGTGTTTTCTGCTGCATAGCTGGAAATGAAGGATAGAGGGAGACGAAAGGCCCGTGCTGTGTGCTCTGCTGCAAAGCTGTGAGTACTGCAGTGGTTCTGCTGTTGGTCAGTGGGAATGACCCACCCAGTTCTTGTTGGGCTGCCTGATGAAAAACCACTTTGAGACTGAAGTATTTCACAGATCTGTTCAGTCCTGGTAGCTGTTGCCATGTATAAGAAGTGAGCTCTGCTTCCCCGGGCAGGCCTGGTCTTTCTGAAAAGGGAGCATCCCTTAGGGGTGAAAAGAAAAAATCTTCAAGTGACAGAGATTTTCTGCAGAAATTCAGGCTCAATCATTTATATAGCCATAACTCAATGGAAAGTTCAGTATAAGACAGGCTGTATTGAAGTGTAACATTAATAAGTTTAGGTAAGTGTGTAGGCATTTTGCTTATTTTTAACTAGTTTTCAATGATGTTGATTTGCCAAAAAAATGCTTCTAGATTTACTTCCTGACTTGTTTTAAAGAGGCTATTGGTCTATGTCATGGCCACCTGAAAGAGGAGAAAAGGGTTTGCACTTAAGCCTTCATGGTAACACATGCTTTGGCAGACAAATTAAAGTAAAAGCGGCTGCAGCCTGGTAAAACGTTACAGCTCTCAGGTATTAACAGGCTTCTTTTGGAAGTTACCATTCATTGCAGCACCAGTGATGTATTACAGCTATGCCAGCAATTTCCCCAGCATTTTAGCTTAAAACATCAAACTGAATGGTTTGCATTAAGGCATAGTGTGATCTGGAAGGGTGGACCTGTCTGCATGTGCTCTGTCCCACTTTGTCTGCTGTGGCTGGCCTGCCTGCCAGCAGAGTGGGCTGGATACAGCCCTGCTGTAGCAGAGGAAAAGTGTTTTCGCTCATGTTAAAAAACTAACTAACTAACTGAAAACTAGTTTAAGAGGGCACTGCCACACTCAATATAAATATTGAGATTAAGCACATTTTAAAGACAAGCTGAAGTACAACTATTCAGCTGCATCCCTACTAGCCCTCTACTCATATTAGGCTTTAGCATTTTGGCGATTGTAACTAATAGGTTTTGCCCCCAAATACCTGGTTAGAATTAGATTGCCTTTCAGGGCACTGACAAGGGATTACAGGGAGATATTTAGGAATAAATTTAACCAACCCTCTGCAGAAGTTAGCCTACACCCCAGCATGGGCTGCTGGGAAGGGGTATTTTACTATCTTTGGCCCAGGTGCAGATGACACTGTCAATGCACCTGAACAGCAGCCAAATTTACCTCTGCTATTGAAATGAATCCTAGGAGTTAAGAATCTGAAAAATTATACAAATTGGGAAATAGGGGACGGGGTTATAGGCAGCCTTGAAATGTTGACACAAGGAGTGAAAATAGGAATGTATTTCATAGCAGTTAGCAGCTTCAGTGGCAGATGAATGTGCAGTTAGTGATCATCACTCTTCTGTGAGCTTCCATTTCTGAGAAGTAATTTTTAGGCACTGTGTTTATATATAGCACTGTGCATAAACATTGCAAAACATTAAAAATTTCATACATAGAACATTGGAGTGAGTTTTTGCTCCTGCCCTTCATAGGTACACATGATGAAAATCTGTATGTGATCTGCTTGCTGGCAGCTAAATTTCTGGTCAAAAAATTTATGAAAGAAGTGAAGGAAGATTGGCTGGCTTAGCCTGCACTTTATCTTGCCTAATAGGAAGGAGTCTTCCCATTTGCCTCAATGAATGTCTGTAGGGAGAGGTTGCTGGCTGCATATTTTAAACTATGGAGCCAAGTCTTGGAAGAGATGATCTTTTCTAGAGCTGCTCATGCCTGCAAGTCTCTAGAGACAGCTGTTTAAAAAACAAAGCAAAACAAAAAATCCTGGCAGCATAAAATGTTAGAAGTTGGACAGAAGATGGTCTAGTGTTCCATTAGATAATAAGTGCCATCAATTTTGGATGTTTGTAGGATTATGTTCTGTGTCTCTACAATTAAAAAGAAAATAAGAAAAATGCATTGCAGAACATTAGCATAATTGTTGTAATGCAGAGGCTTTGCGTGCAGCCTATAAGTTTTTTCCCAGCCATCCAGATTGTACTATTTAGCAAAAAAAGAAATTTCTACATGGTGTATTAGATAAGCACTACAGAAATAAGGCAAGAGGTTCTCCAGCTCATGAAAGGAAACAAACTCCTTGGTTTGTTTGTACTAGAGGAGTGAAAGTAGTCATTAATGAAAGATAATGAATCAATTTGAGAGATACAGAAACAGACAACTGGAAGGATGAAGGTCCTGATAAGTTGTTAAGGTTGCCCAGATCTTATGATCAAGCCTTTGCCTCAGCTCTCATACAATGTTTTTAAAATAGGGAATACCAGCACTGTCTGATTCTGTCCGCAGTACCTGTACTGTCTCTGGGACTGTTATGGCTGGATGCTGAAGTGTCCAAAACAGATGAAGGCACAGATGGTGCTAATTGAAAATATGCTTCCAAATGGGTCATTTTCTAAACTGCAGATTGGGACTGTGTTTTAGGCCTGTCCCAAGGATGTCTGTTGACTGGGACATCATCGCATGTTATGCTTCTTTGGCTACCCTCCCTTTATATAGACAAATGAAGATCACTGTATATGGGCATTTTTGTCAATTTATTTTTTGCTGTCATTTTTCTGGTGTCCAAAATGTTGTTATTTACATGACAGAACCAAACATTATGGTCCAGTTGGGCCAGAGACTGTAATTATAGAGCAAAGATGTCAGCATGGTTTGTGAGCATGGACACCACACCACAGTTAAATTGCTTTTCGGATGGAGATGATTCCCATCCAGGCATCATCTAGCACAGTCAGGATGAGTTCGGTGTCTGTCTGCATCTGGGCAGATGTTCAGATTGCTGAAAAAGAAAAGGGAGGGGAGTGTGGAAAAGGAGGAAAATAGGCTTGAGGTTACCGGATTCATGGTGAAGCCTTTGTGTTAAACTAATCCTTTCTCAGTGATGCCACATTGCTTTCTACCGCTTTTTAACTCTCATGACCTTTGTACAAAACTCAGTGCCTTCAACTCTTTCATTATTTTAGTAGCTGTTCTCTGAATTGCTTCCAATTTCTCTCCATCTTTCTTTTATGGAGCTCAGGTACCCAAACTGACTGCCTTGGTTTAAATTAAATTACACTGGTTATTATACCACAGACAGGCTATCCCACTGGGAGCCTATGATGGGATACCCTCAGGAGCAGTTACCTTCTGATTGCTATGCTCTGTTGTACGGTGATATTGGACTCACTGTTTACTAGCACCTCTATCTTTTTATTGCAGTATTGCTGTTACTTTGGAAGACAAAATCATTTGTAAATCAGCCTTCCATCTGTATTCAATTTTACTTTTCTAGTTTTAATTTCCTTATACTGCCCAGGTTTGTTGTCTGTTAAATGCATTGCTCATTTATATTTACAGTATCATCCAAAATACTTACAGTTTTTATTCTTTCATTTTTAGTCATTCAGAGTAGCACATTTCTCTTGAAATTAGTCCTTTAAAGGATGTACTTAAAGACAAATGGTTACTATTTTGAAATCTGCCAAATAGAGATTTTATTGCTACTTATATGCATGTATTTATTGCACAGATAATGTAATGGTAATCTAATAAATCTAGTGAAATCTAATAAATCTAACCTAATATTCTAATAAATGTAATAAAGCAAAGTGATGGACTTCACTGGATGTTTCCTTCTGAACGGTAAAATTCATGCATCCATAGTAAGGAACATGTGTATATTAGAAAGTATTTATATAACATTTTACTTCAGACTTGCGTGTTGAAAGTTTTTGAGTGTTTGTAATAACATAGTATTTAGCCTTGGACCAAAATCCCTTGTGCTGTGCCTTCTTTCCAAGGCCTGCAAGGTCTTAAAATATAGGGGAAGAGAAAAAGAGAGTAGAAAGAGAATAGGGTATTGTTACTTTACATGACATTACAGCACATTGACAGCCTATTGACTCTTGGGTTCTTTGTTAGAAAGAAGGAAAGTATCTAGATTAACTTGGAATAAAACAGGATTTCAGAAATGTAGTAGGTCTGAAATAGCAGCTAAGTACATGGTGAAATAATTTGCTCTGCGGCTAATTAATCAGATTGTTTCAGAGGTGACAGTACCTGTTTCTTTTGAGCTCAGTTTTACATTAGTGAGGCAGAGGGAATCCTGACAAGAAAGTTTCAAGCTTGCGTTGGAAGGAGCGTAATGAAGTTTTGGAAGAGGAGCTCCTGCAGGTTGGCATGCTGGTCACAAAGTTGTGTGTTTGATGCTTTGGGTTTGTCAGAGACATGGATAATCCAAGTGTGGTTTACATTTTAATTTGAAATTTTGATCTTTCCTTCAGTTTGAGGGTGTCTGATATTTCCAAAGTAGCATGTAAGCAGAAAATATTAAAATAAATATTCTAGAATATTTAGGAGTGCTTTTCCGGGATATTTAAGAGAGCTTTCTTTTCAGAACGAGCTGGCGTGAGGCCTTCTCTGGGTTTTCTGAAGCCAGAAGAATTTTTTTGCTGCCTGTACAGATTGAAGTTGGGTTACCTAGATACAGGGGAATGAGGTGCACAAAAATTACATGGTTTGATTATGATATATAATTTTCAAGCTCTTCATTTCTTGCTTCTGTTATCTATTTTAGGGTGTTTTGTACTTTTTCTTAATGCTTTTTATGTAGTGTATTATTCTGTTAAGCGTTACTGGTATGCCGGGTGTAGCTGCATGGCCATGTTTTCCATTTTTAACTTCTGTGTTCTGTCACCTCAAATTAGGATAGAAATGCAAAACACAAATCTTTTTGTCTATCTGAATGGCTGCCAGAGCTTCTGCCTGGACTGCCTACGAGTCTTGGTGCCTTGGAGAAGCAGCGTCAGTGTCTGTGGTGTTAGCCACGATCTGGCTGCCTACATAAGAGACAGCCAGATAGGCAGCTAGGTAATTCAGGAAAAGACATAGCTATGGCTTATCTCAACGTATTTCCTGAGCATACAAACAGGCTTCTTAGGTCTTTGTCTGCCCTTCCTCCATATAGCCCAGAAACCTGAGGATCTCTGCATCAATATGCTTGGCAGCCTTGTGCATAGCTGGGAAACCCTGGACAGACAGACAGATGCCAGCAGACAGGAGCAAATGCTGGTGGAAATAGTCCTTATATTGGCTTTAAGCTTTGAGAGAGAAATAGATTTGTTTACCTAGGATCACTACTGTCTGCTGGAAAATTGCTCATTCAAAAGATTAATGGTAATTTCTAATTAGTGTAAGGAATCACAGAAATTCCCTTCTCTTGTTAGAATACAGAGGAGATCTTTCAATGGAGAAAGGATGCATTTGGAGAGGAAATTAATAAGAGTTTTATATTTATGTCTTCATGAAGCCATTTCTCACTATTTCCAGTTAACAAAAAATATTTTCTCATTATCTTAACAGGCAGTAAAGCACCTCTGTGAATATGCATATACAAGAACATAGACTGCATGTGTCTGTTTGGCTTTTTGTTTTTTTATGCCCACATAGTTCAAGGAACTCATAGGTTACAACATAAAGGGGTTGAGTACTATTTCAGTTCTGTATGGTCTTACTCTTGCTTCGAGTGCTGGGAAATGCTTGACTTAATGGACTGAGACCTGCAATGTGATTGTATATAGGAAAGTAGGTTTTACATCACACAGTGCTCTGGGATCTGTGTGCATTCCTGAGTTTTGTAGAAATTCCAAAACTGTATAATCTTTGAAGTATTGTGATTTTATTTTTTTTCTTTACATATAATTTCTGAAAGGCAGTGGGCTGTTATCTTGATCTTTAGAATGTTAATATTGTATAAATAAATAGTTTCTGAAAAGCAACTTTCATCTGACATTCAGGTAAATATGACTTCATGTTAGCAGGACTATCTAATATTTTTATTTAATATGTATAAAGAATTGAAATACGATAGGGAAGCATATAATATTTAAGCTATAATTAATGATTAGCAATGAGTGATTTGGAAACAAATGTACCTAACTATTCTGTCTCTGGAATAAATATTCATCTAAGTTGGTAATGAAGAGCATTAAGCAAGAATTTGTTTGACATGAATGCTAAAATATACTTCGTAGGTAAGATTGAAATATATCTTCCAATCAGGTAAAAAAGAAATTTCATTGAACTGCTCAAGAGATACAATCTTTGGATCCTGAAAAAAAAATCTGATTAGAGTTTTCCACAGGTCTCAATGAAATCCATTCACATGTTTTAAATCTGGTTATGTGTTCACATACTGTAACTCACCGCATAATTCTATTTGTTCCATAGATAGAATGAATATTTTAAAGTGGTTCATATGTATATTTGGAAGAAAATCTGAGCTGTCACTAATGGAAAATTTATGCTGGCAACTGTGATCAAGGACTTGAGGGGAGGTTGTTTTGTTGCTTTTTGACTTTGAGATTGTGTGACGGTGAGAACTACTGAAGCATATTGCACAGATTAAATGTAGTACTTGGGAGTCGCAAATGTCACAAAACATATGGACTAGTAGGAACATTCATCTCTGTTTGAGGGGACTGTCTAAAGCCTTGATAGCCGGTCTAACAATTGTGCCAATAAAGTAGTTAGTGAATGAAATGAAGATCTGGTGGCATGAAAAAAAGTGAAATAATGCTGGAACCAAGAGCTGTGGGCTGCTAAGGAATTACAGTTTCTTCTTTCCTCTGCCTCCTTTGATGGAGGAACTAAGACTGTGGTCATAAACTGCCGTACAGATGTTATTAGCCTTACACTAGCAAAACATAGGCAATTAATCTGTATATATGTTTGGGGTTTTTAAAACATAATCTTTGAACACAAGTGAGGATGGTCACAAATTTTGTTTCATTGAGCACAGATTTGGGATGTGTGAATATTTAGATTGCTAGATCAGATTTTTTTATTTATTTTTTTCTCATTTAGTGGTAACTGTCTATTTTTGGTGGCGTAGGGAAACACTCAGCGGCAACAACTTAATTTAAAATACTTTTTTTTTTTTTTTTAAGTTTAAAATATCTGTAGGATAGTGTAAAAGTAAGAGGACAAGGTTTGTTCCTGGATACAGTCCACAAATATGTACATATTGGTACCTGACTTGCAAGATCACATTTTAGTGTATTTCAGAGAAAATGGAAAATGGATAGATATTAGTTATCAAGAGTATGAAATCCTTACAGGAAACAAAGAATTTCCTAAAAATGTCTTTATTCTCATTCCTGCTAGTATCACACATTGAAACTTTACATGATTGTGGTGGATAATTCACGATAGCTCCCAACAGTCGCTATCTGTTGTGGGGGGCGGGGGGGGAACTTGAAGAAACAGTTAAAAATTTCCTCTCCTGTTTCTCTCATAGACATGTTCCCTGGAAAAGTAGAATAAAGAGTGTAATTGCTAGCTGTCTCCGAAGTGTGGTTTCTGAGGCTCAGAGAGTGCCATGCAGTGCCCAAACACCTGATTGGTATCCATACCAGTGATTGTATAGTTGTAAAATAAGAAAATAATCCAAAAAAGAATGTAATCTTCTTAAACAGGCCCCAATAAGTTTTAAGCAATACCATTCAAAACACTAAAGAGTTAATTCCCAGGACAAACCACTTAATGAGCCTAAAAGCAAACATTTTTGGGCTAAAGTTTATCAAATTGGCACGATGCCTGCAAAAACAAACTCTGCTTCAATATGCTCTGGTCAGATCTGCTATCATCTTAACCCTTCGTGCTCTACATTGGGCGCCAAAAAGACTATTGTGGTTTTACCCACGATAGCTCCCAACAGTCGCTCGCTCACCACCCCCAGGCTGCAGAGGCCCGGGCCTGCCGGCATACCTCCAGCGGTCGGTGTCAGCGGGATGGAGGAGGGAAGTGAGAGGGAGAAAAAAAGTAGAACTTGAGAGTTAAGATAAAAACTAGTTTACTAAAATGGCTAAGGAACAAAAGATAATAAAAACGTGAAGAGGTTATAAGGGTAATAATACTGATAACTGGAATAAAACAGTGACTTAGGTGATTTCTCACCCACACGCAACCCCAACCCAGAAAACCCCAAAGAAGAGCCATGCAAGCCGCGGCTTCCCCCCGTCCCTGGAAAGCAGGGGGAGGGCCATGACATGATGTATATGGTATGGAATACCTCATGGGTCAATTTAAGTTAGATGTCCTAATTCTGCTTTCCCCCCCACAACTTCCTAATCCCTTCTCTTCCAGCATTCGCAGATTCGACTATGCTGGAAACCATGACAATGATGCAAATGCAAAACTCATTTACCATATGTTTCACACTGAAATAATGAGATTATAAAACAATGTAGAAGTACTGAATCGCTCGCAAGAATATAAATGTCTGTCAGTGTTGATCATTTTTATGTCCATTAGTGCCAGTTTGTTTCTGATATTCAGACGTAGATGGATTGTGTTTTAATTTCATCAGACAATGCTTGTCTTTTTCTGATTGCTTTCCATTGAAAGCAGACTCTTCAGACTAAGTAGCCCTAGCTTTAGTCTGCACTCACAAACATGTATACATTTTGATTACTAAAATGCCAGGAACACCGGGAAACATACAGTTATTGCATATCAGTTCCATAACAAACATAAATAAGTAGCTTTAAGACATTCCATTCAGATGGAAATTAAATACCTTTATAAGCTAAAATTGTGTTTTGATCAGGAATAAGACATAATCGCTTGTTCTTGTTTTCCTGTATTAATTACATATGTAGATATGGCAGAAAGTTTAGTGATGTATGAATTATTTTGCATTTAAAATACAGTTTAAACATGCTTCATGAAACCAATAAATGCAGTCTGAACTAAAAAAAAAATTCTAAATCCATTGTATGAACTGACTGCATTCTAACATGCAATGTAACGAGTAATGTTTTTCGTATATATAATTGAATACCCTTTATTTTTCTCATAAGGGAAGCTCATTTTCTGCTTTCTTCTTACTCAAGACATATCTCTTTAAATTCTTCTCTATCTGGAATTAGCTAATGTTTTTTTCTGTTGCTGAGGAATAGAAGTCAGAAAATACTGTTTTACATAGTCATTAAACAATTAAGAAATAAATTCATCAACTACATGTCTTATTTATGTATGTATGATACTACTTGAGGATATACAATTTTTTTGAGTATCTGCAGACTCAAAATACTACTCTGATTTATGTAGCATAAGGTATTGCCTTTTATTCTGTGAATAAATTGATGCACCTAGTGATATTTTGAGTCAAATCTTGTTTACACACAGAAGCTGTTGCAAAATGAGCTGGGATATGAAATTAAAACATGGTAAGTATTCTGTGCTGTCTTCAGTTAAATTTGAAAGTGGACTGGGTTACCTAAACGAATAAATTTTAGGACTAATGGAATAAGAGTGTCTGTAGGAGAAGCTATTACAGGTTGTTTTCCCTGGATAGATAAGCCCTGAGTCAGCAGAGGAGCTGGGATGAATCTGGGTCATCTGACTCCTGCTTGTGCAGCCAGTTCTCTGGGTACTTTTTTTTCCACTAAAAGCCTCGTCTTGTGGAATTATGTGGTGATATTTTCTACATTTGCACTGCGATGTTAAAGATTATTATGGGATATCTGCTGCTTTGAGTTTATGGTATCCTACCGAGACATCTATTCAGCGAATAACTTGCAGTTTCTGAAAAAGAAATTATGACCTAGCGTTGTGGCTATAGTAATGCATGTACTACATTTTCATTGTTTGACATAGGCAAGGAACAATCTCCTTCTTTTAATATCTTTATTGTAATATGGAGGAAAAGTGAAATCTCTTGCACATTTCCTTTTTGTAAGCAGGGTAACACTCCTATGTTGTGGCAGTTAAAGACTGAGCAGACTATGTAATGTTTAGGAGAAAAACATGCTGGTTAAATCTATAGCTGGTACACTTAGATCTTCCTACAGATTTTGCATATGGCAGTTGCCAGTTTAAATTTAAGAAAAAAAATAATAGTTGGCTATGTTGAACACTAAGTTCAAAGTTCAGGAAAAAAAAATTGATGGCTAAATCCAGGAACCTATGCTAAGATTTCTTGACTCCTTGTATGTTTCTGGGGAATAAAAAAGTGCCTTGCATTGGTGTCTAAAGGAAGCAGGACAAACACTTCTGCCCAGATTGCCTGGGACTGCCTACAGGTAGCCTGTAGTAAAACAATAATCTCAGCTGGGATGTCTGAAATCCCTCCTCTCTCTGGAGATTCAGTTCCTTGTTAAGGATGTCATAGGAGGTTCAGGATGGCACCTTCCTACATTTGCCATCCACAATCCAATAGGTGCCCAAGCACTTCTGAAGGCCCGAACAGCTCTTGTTCTCTTAAAGGGCTAGAGATAGGTGAGTATATGTGAGAGAGGGGGTGATGCCTACATCTACTGTATCTTGGGGATTATGGCTTTTACTTGGCTCAATTCCTTCCTCATCTTGAAGGGGTTCATTTGCAGCTCTGATGTGGTTACCCTTAGCAGAAATCTCAGCCTCACACAGCCACTCACTCTCCCCAGGTAGGGTAGGAGGGAGAATCAGGAAGGTAAAAGTGCAAGAACTCATGGGCTGAGATGAAGACAGTTTACTAGGTAAAGCACAAGCTGCACACACAAGCAAAGCAAAATCAGGAATTCATTCGCTGCTTCCCATCAGCAGGCAGATGTTCAGTCACTTCCAGGAAAGCAGGGCCTTTCACGTGTGGTGGTGTCTTCGGAAGAGAAACGCCATCACTTGGAAAATCCTCCCCACACCCCTTCCTTTTTCTCTACCCAAACTTTTATTTTTGAGCATGATGCCATATGGTATGGGACATCCCACTGGCCAGTTTGGGTCAACTGTCCTGGTTCTATCCCCTCCCAGCTCCTTGTGCACCCACAGCTCCTCACTGGCAGGCAGCATGAGAAGCTGAAATGTCCTTGCCACAGTGTAAGCACTGCTCTGCAACAACTAAAACATTGTTGTGTTATCACCATCAAAAATCAAAAACACAGCATCATATGAGCCTGAATGAAGAAAAATAACTCTGTCCCAGCCTAAACCATGACAAGCCCTCAGGACAGAGCCTGGCACTGTCATATACAGCATGGTGAGAAGTCCTAGCACCTACACAGCTATGTGAAGACAATCATTCTTTTGTGCAGCTAAGAACTGCCAATTTGTGGGGCAAGGAGGGGTGAGAAGCAGCATGAGTCTGTGTCTGCTGATTAAGGTTTTTACAGGGGCTGTGGGACTCCTAGCTTCAATTCCTGTTCCAGCAGTGACTGCTTAGGGTAGACTCTGGAGGAATTAATGTAAGGAAAAAACTTTCTGACTGAAGCAAATGGAATAGAGATAAAACTCTAGGTGTCTGCAGATCATGAAGTAATGGCAGGTATGCCAGAGGTAAAACTCTGGGTGTCCAGAGATCATTAAAGTGAAAAATGAGACTTACTGGGGAGCCTTTTGACATGGACACTTGGGCACCGGGTTCCTGACTAAAATGTAACTAGTTCAAATGCATCCTTGTATCAAAATGTCTTCAAAAAAAAAAAAAAAAAAAAAAAAAAAAAAAAAAAAAAAATTTATATAAACCCTTC
>VXAV01004048.1:103758-115587 GCA_013399715.1 Alectura lathami
TATGTCTTTTTTTTTTTTTTTTTTTCCTTAATAAGGAAGCCCAGAGTGATAAGTTGAAATTTAAGCATGTTAATTTGTATAAAACTACTGTTACATGAGATGTATCCCATTCTCACTTTCTCAAGGTGAGAGTCACTGGTCAGCAAGTACAGTCCATATAAAATAAAATTAATATAATTTCATTTTTAGAAAGCTTAGCACTTTGTCTGAGCCAATCATCTAGGCTTGGTTAATATTTCCTGGGAAGAGTCAGGTACCTCCAGAGGGCTCTTGGTCTCACCTGCCTTAGAATGCTGTTTTAGAGTGCAATACATTGTCCTTGGAGAAGCTTCTCATTAAAGAACATAATAAAAGTATTTTAGATTAGGTGTGAAGTCCTGGATAGCTTCAAAGTTGAAGGGGTGAGTCCTTTCTTCAGCCTGCTTTTCTTTATCATCTCCGCTTCCATTTCCTGCTATCCCACCCCCCACAACAGAGTTTGTGTAAGAATATCATTCAGGAAGATAATGTACCCCTAACAAATATAATGATCCTTATAGACTTCATAGGTAAATTAGTAATGGTAATGCCAATATCAGAATTGTTGTTGAAAATATACATTTTATCCACACCAGTTTGAGCAGTTCTACAAACTCAGTTTGCACTAATAACATTATTTTTTTTTTAAGGTAAATTCCGAATAAGAATTTTCATATTGTATACCAGTTTATCTTGCAAGGAAGGAAAATGTAAAAGCCTAGGGTAATCCATTCACAGCATTATAGGGTATCTTCTCACCTATTAGAAGAATCTTCTTATCTATTAGAAGAGCATAAGTCAGATTTTTAATCTTTGGTTATTGTATATCTAAGAGACAAAACATCTTTTGTTTATTAATCACCTGAACATTATATTTCAAAAAATGAAAGGAATATTACAAAGATTTTTAATTCATTTAAATTTCATAATTCATTTAAAAAGATTTTTAAGTCATTTAAGTAATATATCCTTTTTTCAGTTTTTATAATTATTAATTTAATTTGTTTTAATTGCATATAGAAATAAGGAATATGTTACTTAAATGTTGAGGAATAACTTTTCAAAAGACTTGTATAGAGTTTCTTTTTATCTTATTTTCATTTGGTAAAGTCAATAACGAAAGTACAATTTGATTTCATATCACTCGATCCTTCATGCATATAATAATAAGGCATTACAGTTCACATACATTGAATTATATAAATATATATAATCTGTAGTAATTATAAAAAATAGATAGGTATCAAATATAAGATATTTAGAAATGGGAATGCTACTGCTCATCTTTCTTTTCATTTATTATTATTTATTTGAGTCTTTAACAGTCTGTGAGTTTAGCCCTGTGAAATTCGCGGTCAATTCAGTGAGTTAGTGCTATAGACATCATTGAAATTATTTTCTGCTAATGAGATTATACCAGTCACCACACGTCTCTGATGGGAGCACTTTAGAGAGCAAAACATTGATGGTGCTGACATTATACTAACACTGTCTTATCAAAATAATTCCATACCAAGTGCAGTCATGTGCAAAAGGTTACAGGTACCTGACACAAAAAATGTGTCCTTTGATAAAACAAATTGCAGTAGAATTTAAAAGTAATACTTGCTGAGAATCGGATTGTCACCCAGAAAATGTCACTGCTTCATCCTTTTGGCCTGTAATCAATCTTTGCACTCAGTTCAATCCTGTAGAAAGGTTTCAGGTATACAGGTAGTGTTTAATACAAAGCCATTATAACCATACCATGTTATGAATTAAGTAAGGTAGCATTATTTCAAATATGGTGGGTTACAAAAGTCAGTCTGCCTTCTGTTACTTTTACCTTTACAGTTTACCTCTTGGAATTTAGCTAAATCTTCCTTGGAAAACTCTCATTCTTACAATCTCTCCATCATCTTCACTAGAGTAATGTTACCATAGGACACTATTACTCACTAGTAGCATTCAATTCTTGCAAGGTGAGAAGCTTTTTTAAATGAGGAAGGAAAAAAATTTTTTCCGTTCTCCTTTAGCTCAAACTTTGAGTCCAATTTCAGGACATATGTAAAATGAGTCTGCTTGTCTCATGTGGAGAGTAGTCCACATCATAAAGCATCATTCATTATTCAGTTAAACTGGCAGACTTTTGGCACGATAGCCTAAATCCCAGCCAGCAGACAAGCTGATTTACTTTGTAGGTGCATTTGGGACACCTGCAGAGTAATGATACTAAGTCTATTGAAAGAGCTTATCCTTTCTCATATACAGAATAGAATATGGATAAAATGTGATTCTCTTTCCAAAATTCTTGGATTTTTTATACTTCATTGAAAGTGACACTGAGTAATTCATAAGCACTCAGCAAGATGCTGATCACTTTCTGCTTCAGATTTACAAATAGTAAAACAAGACGGTTTATTTAAAGCCTATGTAATGTTTTCCTTTTTGGTTGTTGTCTGTAATAAGGTAGTTCTACAGATTGTCAAACAAAATAATATCAGTCCTTAAAGTGCCTGAATAAAGAATTCAAAAAAGACAGTGGAATCAAGTGCACCGTCAGCAAGTTTGTGGACAACACCAAGCTGTGTGGTGCCGTTTACTTGCTAAAGGGAAGGAATGGCATCTAGAGGGACCTGGACAGGCTTGGGAGGTCCCTTGGCGTCCATGCCAACCTCATGAAGTTCAACGAAGACAAGTGCAAAGTTCTGCACTTGAGTTGGGGCAGTCACAAGCACAAATACAGGCTGGGCAGAGAATGGCTGGAGAGCAGCCCTGAAGAGAAGGCTTTGGGGGTGACAGTTGAAGAAAAACTCAACATGAGCCGACAATGTGCACTTGCAGCCCAGAAGGCCAACCACATCCTGGGCTGCATCAAGAGAAGCGTGACCAGCAGGGCAAGGGAGGTGATCTTGCCCCTCTACTGTGCTCTCCTGAGATCCCACCTGGAGTACTGCATCCAGTTCTGGGGCCCCCAACACAAGAAGGACACCGAGCTGTTGGAGGGGGTCCAGAGGAGGGCCACGAAGATGATCAGAGGGCTGGAGCACCTCCCCTAGGAAGGCAGGCTGAGAGAGTTGGAGTTGTTCACCCTGGAAAACGGAAGGCTCTGGGGAGACCAGATAGTGGCTTTCCAGTGCCTAAAGGGGGCCTACAGGAGAGCTGGGGAGGGACTCTTCAGAAGGGCATGTAGTGATAGGACAAGCGGTAATGGCCAAAAACTGGAAGAGGGGAGATTTGGGCTAGATATTAGGAAGAAATTTTTTCCTGTGAGGGTGGTGAGACACTGGCACAGGTTGCCCAGGGAGGCTGTGGATGCCCCCTCCCTGGAAGTGTTCAAGGCCAGGCTGGATGGGGCTCTGAGCAACCTGGTGTAGTGGGAGGTGTCCCTGCCCGTGGCAGGGGGATTGGAACTAGATTATCTTTCTGTCTCTTCCAACCCAAACTATTCTATGATTCTATGATTTTCTTCTTATTAAAAAAAAAAAATCTTTGTGCTTGTTTGTTTTTCCCTTTCTTCAATTTATCTTCACTCTGTCTCTTTCAAAGTCATTGTCTTAATCTTTCCATCCCAGTAAGGGACCATGTTGTAATTGTTTTTAATCAGATCATCACTCTACATTACACAGTTTAGAAGAGATGATAATAAATATTGGAGTCCATAAATACATTACAGCAATCATTTGAACACAGAAACATGCTTCTTCACAAATGTAATGGGGCTAGGGGAAATTATTTCAAATTGAGAGGGGAGATTTAGATTGTATACAAGGAAAAAGTTTTTTACACTAAGGGTGGTGAAGCACTCAGACAGGTTGCCCAGAGAGGTGGTGACCTGTCCCAGTGCTTCACCACCCTTAGCAACCTGACCCAGCTGTAGATGTCCCTGTTCATTGCAGGGGAGTTGGACTAGATGACCTTTAAAGGTCCCTTCCAACTCAAACAATTCTATGACTCTATGAAATCCCAGACAATTTTGCTACTTTAAGGTGTCACATTTAAGTCTTAGAATAATGTTTATAATTTATAAAATGCTTATAATATTTGTATTCCAATGGTCTATTCCAAAGTTTGGAAGTAAAATAGAATGAAGAAATGAAATGTAAATTGAAGCAAGGCCTAAATGAAGAGGATAAATTTTACCTGGGACAGAATAGAAAACTAAGTTTGCCAGAGCAGGTTCACGCTCAACAAGATAGAGCTCTACAAGTGGCATTTGTTAAGTGTCCAGAACAATTTGTATTACTGTTGAAGTTAACTATTGCATTTAATAATATAATAGTAATTATTTTCTTGGCAAGCTTGCAGAAATTTTGCTACCAAGATAATTAGAGACATGGAGCATGGCTTACGAGGAGAATTTGAGGAAGCTAAGGAGCAGTATAATATATCTTATGAATAGGATAAGGGGCAATATATTAGAAGCCTATAAGTACTTGAAGGTCTCTCCATTACAGAGATAGCAGAATGAAACTTGTCCCAGTAGTGGTAGATTAAAGATGGAAGAAATTACCCAGAAAGGTTACAAAATCTCTATTCTTAGATGTTTTAAAGACTCTAAGATAAAGCCACAGGTGATCTTATCAAAGATTGAAGATCCTTGAAGCAGAGGATTCAACTACATGACCTTAAGAGATTCCTTTAAATGAAAATTTCTATTATTCTGATTGTGAAATAGTGAAAAAAATAGATTGTCTGAGGTGTGTATTAGTTGAAAACTGTTCAATTAGACCAAGTAACTATTGGCTTAGCATTTTTTTCTTTTTCCAGTAACTCTGCCTAGAATATTTACATCCTTGGTTTTATGTGCTAGAACAATGGTTCTGAGAAGTACTCTCACACTCTTTTAACTCCTCTAACTAAGTAGTGAAAGAAGAGGAATAGTAATTATCTTTAATGTAGAACATGATACAGAGATTAAAAGCCCTTAAGAAGCATAGTCTCTTTAAGTTTGTAAGTGTGCATAATACTATATTATATGCATAATTAATTACTTTTTTTTTTTTTTTTTTTTTGTTAATACAACAGGATTTTATTTTTCCTGTAAGAGCTCCCACACAATGTGTGGAGCTCTTAAGATCCCAAACTGCTCTGTTTCTTACTGTGATTCTAAGTAGATTGTGGCCAGGAATTGGGTTGCTGGAAAACATTGGTGTTTATTTAATGCTCTATCCTCTGTGAGACAGTCATTCCCAGACAATTATATACATTACAACACCTCAAAGTATTTTTTTCTGCTAACTGGCATTTGTAATTTGAAGTTTCTACTACAGTAGGTTGGGTCTAATGAGAGCAATTCTGTACAAGGAACAACATCTGTTTTGCTTTGGTTTTCTCTCCATTAAGTACATATCCTTTCTCTGTTTTTCTTCCTCTGTTGAAGTCTCACTTTGCACAAAGAAGTACCTATGCACATATATATTAATACATTTCTACAAGGAGCAGTGAAAGTGCAAGATTCCACTCACAGCCTGACAAGATTTTTGATTTTCCATGTTTGCGATTGATTCCACTGATTTTACATATTTATATAAAACCAAGTTAAAAGAGATTTATGTGTATACATCAACAAGTAAACACATTGATTAAATTTGCAAACACAAAGTTCCTTTTTGTGTACCCAGTTCTAGTTTGTAGCTGAGATTCAGAGATTGTGTGGGGCATGGTAATCATGGTCTGCCTTTCTTTCTTCCCCTTTTCCCATTAGACTTCACAAAAGATCTTAGATCAGATCTCTTGGCTACACTCAAAACACTTCTACTCAGAGAAAGGTGATCTGAGAGAACTAATGGCTCAGCCCCATTCTGTGATGGCTAACATAGGAGAAATTGTATGGTATAAGAGAAAGTCTATATATCTCAGTTTTTAAACCAGTCTAATCCAGGCAGAAGATAACTTCTGATTCTCCCCTAGTGTGAGGGTATAGCTGACATGTTTCAGCTGTCATCTAAGGCTAAAATCTAACTGCAAAAAATCACTCCTTATTTACTGAATTCTTAGTTAAAGGAATTACTTACTGGTAAAATCCTGTTACTTGTAGAAATATAAATTCTAGCAAATGTATCCTTATCACAGATCAAGTAAAGAAGTCGTTTTTTATCCTGTAATACCCGTTAATCACTAGATCACTGTGTAAGACTAGTTTGTCTATATTCATACTGCAGACCCCTGCTACCGCCCCAGAGCAACCTCACCATGGTGAAGATACCCCATTTATAGTAGGTCCAGCTCAGATGTGACACCCATTCTGGACCTTGCTGTGACATTTGCACAGCCCTCCTGCACCTCATCCTGAAACTGGCAGGAGGTAGCGTAGCTTGCTTGGAGCTTCCTGTTGGCTTGCCCTTCAGCATCGTGTTATAGGGCTGTGGTTGGAAGAGGGAAGGTGAGCCAACAAGGGTGAGTGGCAAGACTGTGTAGAATAGATTGACAGGAGAAGTCTGGCTACTGTGGGGACTGCTGTTCACCTGTGCACTCAAGAAAAGTGGCCATGGGACAGCACAGCCTCCTTTTAATAAATACTGTGGCGGTCGGTAGGATTGGACAGGATGGGCAGGATGGATATGGCTGAGCAGGTATCATCTGCAGTCATTTGTGTAGAATCGCTATCCAAACACAAAATGAAGTTGTGCAGTGTTTGGGTCTAGCATGTAACGCAGATTGTGATTGCCCAGAATGACTGTGGACAGTGATACAGCCAGTTTCTGTACAGATATGGATTGCATGAGAATCGTCGTCTTGGTTTACGAGATGATGTCAAAACAAACTATTAAAGTCAGAGCTGAATTTCAGTTCTGCATATCTTCCATTTCAGCATAATCTAATTGCTTTAACTAGGTAATTGTCATAAACTCTTTGTCATAAATAAAAGGATAACTAAGACATTTTTAGAAGTATTTTAAGGACTTCCAATGGCAAGGAAAATCAAAGTTGAAATGGTAAGTTTGAGACTAATTCCAGCATGTCATGTAGGATTGTGGTCATTTTACCTTCGTCCTGATACAGTAAGAAAAGTAGTGCATGATATATGCTACTTCTCTACTGTCATTTGAAAGAATCACTATAGCACATGGGGTCGAGTGGTATTTTCTTTATTGTCTTTCTGAAATAAGTTGGGCTTCCCATCCAAGAATATGACGTTTGAATTCTTCCTAACTTCCAGGAAGTTCTTGCTAACTTAGAGAAGAGAAATATATGAAAGCTAATTTTGGATTAATATTTAAGATATTTTAAAATCTTTTTCTTGTTTTGTTTTAATATATTTTCCCTTTTTCAAATGAAAAATTGTGAATTTAGAAGAAAGATGGGAGCAGATGATTTGATTTTTGCTAGGAAAGGAAGAAACTATTCCCACGACATTTCTGTTCCAACATAACTGTGAGGGTGAAAAAGACTGTTCAAAGGAAGAAGATAAACAGCATATTGCTTATGGGTTCTTGTTCATTACCTTTTCGAATGCAAAATAATGATAATTTATTTAATACAAATCCTGTTGTTCTTGATTTCTATTTTGTAAGTGTGGATGATATTTAGAGGCTAGAATATGAAGGAATATCCACAGAAAGAATAATGAATTTATCTGCATAGCAGTATTTCCCTTTGGAGGCAGAAGATGTTACATATATTCTTAAGTAGATTGTGGTAGGGAGGGATGCAACAGAAGAAATTGGCTGTCTAGAGAAAGCATAGAATCATAGAATCATTAAGGTTGGTAAAGACCTCTGAGATTCTCTAGTCCAACTGTCAACCCATCCCCACATGCCTACTAAACAGTGTCCATAATGGCAGGGTAAAAAAAAAAAANCAGGTAAAAAAAAAAAAAAAAAATCTTCTTGTAACGTTTTTGCTCATGTCAGATTAGCATTGTTGAAAAATAGAGGGCAGTATTCACTGACAGATTTGCTGGTACAGAGCCCATGGTTATTTTGTTTCCAATACCTGGATCTTATTCTCAGCTACCTTGAGTATATCCATATAGCACTGCAGTGGGCTGTCTGGATACTCTGTTGAATGCTGAGCTGTGTGGTGCTCAGTGAAATGAAACATTACAACCCAGCTGTTTTCACAGATCAGGCATTACCTGCCGATCATGTGACATTTGACGGAGCCATGCTGTAGAATGAAATGGCTTAGGCCATCAAATCACTTGGAAAGGGGTTTTATTTTGTTTTGGTTTAGATGTTATCTAAATTGAAAAACCGATAAACACTTACATAATCCCAGTTTATTAAATCTGTTTAGAGAACTTCTAGGTTAAATAGATTTAACTCAGACAGAATACAACTAACAAGATGACTTATAATTAGAAGAATCCATTGCTCATTCTCTGGGCAGTATTAAAAAGTAAAGGAGCTGGTGTGATATTTGTTCACTGGATGACAAGCCATTGCTGCCACCATTCTCCATAGGGCTGGCCTTAAAAGAATGGGGAGATCAGAGATTCCAGAAAACAGATGGCTGCCTGTTAAACACACAGGCTCTAGAGAGGTGGGCCATAATGCTGATGATTTGCAACATCTGCCCACCAACTTTAGACTTCTCAGGTAGGTACATATGCCAAGAGCGAGGACATTTTGTGAAATACAGTATATAATAGCATCTTGAACTTTATATAGAGAGGGAATTATATAAATATAGGTATGCATATCAGAGTTTAAGTTATCCCAAAGCAATGCACATGGCAAGTTGTGTCCAATCAAGTCTTGAGTAGTGGGAGATAAATTTTGTGTTTTCCTCAACTCTTTATGTTTCTTCTCAAAGTTTGGCACAGTCATCTTTAACTTTGGCAACTTTTATTACACACATAGATACAAGAATTCAGTGAAGAAATCCCCTCTGTTTTACACAAAGCTAACAGGAGTATGAAGCTTGTCCAGAAAAAGTCACAGTTTATACCTCCTTGTATGACCCTTAGTCTTTCACAAGCACCTGCACTAGCTCTCAGCACTAACTTCAGGTACTAGAAGCCACAAGTTAAGATGGGTTTCTACCCAATCTAATATATGTTCCTGAGGAGCTCTGTTCATAGTGTTGTGTGGAAATACCCAGGGTATGACCAATCTGCACAGGGTGCAATACTGTATCCCACAGTCCTTGAAATAATTCCCCTGGTTGTAGCAGTTGTTTATGATTCTGGGTGTCCAGTTTAAGGAATATAAAGGAAACAACTTCCAAAATATCGTGCATGTTAACTGTCTGAACTGTATGACCAGTCTCAGAAGTTAAAGAATAGGTCATTTACTAGAATGAGATTCACATTCTGAAATCTTTTTTTTTTTTTTGTATCTACATGATAATAATGCCTTGCACTACAGTGTTACAGTGCTTTGATGAAGGCATTGCAAAATGTGCAAGAATTATAATATAAGTATCTATTTTTAATGATTCATTAGCTAAGAACATACAAGTTCTAAAATAATTTATTCCATTTTTACCTCTTCTCCCCTATTGAATGAGGAATACTTGGCAGAATGTCATTCAGGAATTGAGATACGTACATCTTTCTTTCACTTAGCAATTCTGGGATTAGTATGAAGGAAGCAAAATCATACTTCATGGAGTTTNAAAATCATACTTCATGGAGTTTAGGACTTCACTATTAAGGCATCTCAGTTTCATAAGGCATTATAATCTCTTTCCTTATTTTTGCTTGCATACCAAGTAACTAACTATTTGTGTAGTGCAATTTGTGACAGGCAATAGCAAAGAGCACATTTTTGGTTTCAAAGCCTGATATTCTGAATGTCCTCTGCACTTGTCACAGATAGAATTATACACTTCTCTCATAAAAGACAAGCAGCTATATATTTATTTACATAAAAATGTGATTTCAGAAAGCTTAATTGTAAATGAGACAGAGACACAATAAANGGCAAGGTACACTTGATTATTTTCTGCATAGAGGATAGGGTTAAACACACTTTTGCAGGATACCCTCCCATTGAGTCACAAGGTTCAGAGTGGACCCCCTTGCGAATCTACTCCTAGTCCCTGACTTGGTCAATGATTCGTGTCTAAGGGATTACATGTGCCCAATCAACCTAAGATATAATCTTGGCAAAGCTAACAAAACTTAACAAACTATTAGTCCCTTTCTGAGGATCTGTATGGGCAAGGAGTCTCTTGACGCCAAGGCACAAGGGATCTCTGCAGCAGGCATAGCCTCAAGAGGCATCCCTGCTCAAGGGGAGATCCTGTCATGCAGCCAGCTGCAGTTCAAGAGAGCTCAAGGAGGTTTCCAAGCAGCTCACTATTTATGGGCTACAATGATTTGCATACTGACTACAGATGCTAGTTTCTTCTAAATTTGGCTTGAGTCGGCCACTGACCAGCACTATCGTTAAGTGGGCACATTGCTCACATTAGTCCTTGTCTGTTCTGTTGTTGTGTTTCCTACAAATCCACTTTGAGCAGGATGCAGCCATCACAACCAGTTGCATCGATCACAGCTGCCACTGATGGTTATCTGCTTAAGCTGGATGAGTAGTGATCACAACCACCACTAGTGGTATTGCTTGAGCAGGGTGTCACGGATGGAAGCAACTACACTACACTCTTCACTTGTAAGAGAGGAGCAGGAATATATTTATTGATATAATACAGATCTAATGTAGTGTTTTAACTACAACTTAACAAGATTTGAGATGGCTGAATGCACTTGTTTGTTTACTGCATAGAGGGTACACATACAGGAGGCCCTCCTGTTGAGTCACAAGGTTCAGAGTGGACCCCCTTGCTTTCTAAACCCCTTGAACTACAAAGGTAAGGAGCTAAGTGTGGCTGGATCCACTACTAGTCTTGATCAACAGTTTATGTCTAAGGGATGATACATGTTCAAGCAATCTAAGATATAGTCTTAGCAGAGCTAACAAAGCTTACAATCTAAGACATAACCTTAGTGAAGCTAACAAAGCTTAAAATTATACTATTAGTCACTTACCAAGGTTCTGTATCAGCAAGGCATCTTGACATCAAGGTGTCAGAGATCTCTGTGCAGTTGTAACCTGGAAAGCCATCCCTGCTCAAGGGAAAATCCTGTCATGCAGCCCACTGCCATGGAGGAGAGCTTAAGGGGCTCTTGGGCTGCTCACTATTTATGTGGTAAAATGGTTGATTCATAGTCATAGGTTGCTTTGTTTTTTAGGTGCATGCTCAATTGGCCCTCAGCTGTTAAACCAGGGAAGGCAGTCAGTTCTTTCAGCTCCCTAGTTTGAGACAGATTTGCGGTGGTTAATCTGTCTAAGCAAGGGTGTTATCAGTGCTGTACCGTTGCTGCTATCTGTCTTCGCATGCAGAGCCTTGTGTGCAAGGAAAGGACAGGACGAAGGAGGAAGTTGGGGAAAGGAGGGGTGGGGAGCACATTGTCACACAGGGTTACAGGAAATACAGGTCATGCTGTGAGTGAGAGAGCACAGCATCACAGTACTGAGGAAACTCCGTTATTTTAGATGTGTGTGAATTTGCTGCCCTTTCCTCTTTTCTGATGAAACTTTTTACAAAGATTACTGTGAAACAGGTGAATAATTCATACAACAAGGAGATGTACTCCTAAGCATTTTTGGTTCTTCAGTGTGTTTTTAAGCCTTATTTTGGATCTATCTCAGACACAGGACTGTACTGCTTTTGGCAGATCTGGTGAGTATCGCAGTTTTCATCCACTTCATTTTTGGTTTCGATCTTGGTTACTTACAAGGATCAGAAACAACACAACACCCTTTCCTAGTGCTCGAGATGTTTACTAGGGCAGGTGCTGGTCTATTCTCAGAAATGATATGATTTTGTATGAGCAAAAAAAAAAAAAAAAAAAAAAATTAAAGGAGAGCACGGGGGGGA